>SZWC01000168.1:331697-353601 GCA_023375785.1 Penium margaritaceum | reverse complement strand
AACCAAAGCAAATGAGGAGCAGCGGAGTAAATAGCAACAGCTCCCACATAGGTCTGCACGCCTCAACCATGGTGCAGATGGTCCTGTGGAGCCGTTGTGGCGATCAGAGTGCCTCGCAAGAAAAGAGAGGCCACTAGAGGAGTTGCTAAACCTGTGCATTATTTCATCTTTACAGGAGTCTTCTGACCTCGAGCTCCTCTTCCTCACTGCCACCAATGACCCAACGATGTTTAGCAAAGCCATGCACAGTGACAATGCAGCAGATTGGCGTGTCGCAGCAGACGAGGAGTACAAGGTACTCATGAAGAACAAGAAATAAACTCTTGAGAAAGCTCCATGTGGCAGCGGGGTGATCAACTGCAACTTCTTCCGGCGCAAGCACGGTGCTCACGGTAAGGCGCTCGTGTAAAAAGCACGGCTGGTTGCAAAGGGATATGCAGAAACTGAGGGTGTGGATAACAACAAGACAATCACACCTGTTGATACCCCCAATTTTGACGCACCCTTGACTCTCTCCGCTTAATTGTTATTCCACGCTATCCGCGGACTATGCACTTCTCACAAACACTATTACTCAGACTAAGCAAACAGCGAAACACCGATATCAGCTCTAAGCTACAAACAATTCCGCGGACCGCCGGCCTGGATGTCTGCGCACAAACCTCACCGATAAGTGACACTCCGCAGTCCACTTCTTGCCACACGCGAGCCCACCACCTCCTGGCTTCCAGCTCCTCTTCGCGGAATCCTTGTTCCGCGGACGTGTGCAAGCAAGGATACCCCCAGCAGCTCACTTCATCCAGGCTTTCGGCTCTTCACACAAACAATCCCATAGTCCGCGGACAGGAGTCCAAGAGCTACGGAAGGCACGGGGGCAGTGGGGTGGTGAACGCAGAGGAGAGCGGGTAAAAGTCTTTGATAAGCTTGACGGAGTACATGAGTGTGGAGTATTGCTCAAGGAAGCAAGCAAGACTGCGGTCACTTTGTGCTAGTGCCATCTAGGTCTTATCTACTTGAGACTCCGCATGGTGTGTCTACACATCGTCGATCTCTTCCCTCTCAATCTTCCCTTCTCCTACTTGGACTCCACGCGGTGCGGCTACACCCCACGGGTCTCGTCCTCAAACACAGCATATCTTCTACCAATCTTCTTCTTCATCCGCGGCTCGTGCACGCGGTCTTTGTGTTCTTCCTTGAATCTTCGTATTTCGTGGTGCGTCCCCGGAGGTTCCTCCGTGATTGACGCACGATCACTGATGCTGGTTGGGTGTTTTCTCCCCTGATTGCTTGGTCCATCCTCTTACCTGTCTGCGCCCTGTGAGTGATCACGGATCTTACTGCAACTTGTCTTTGTTCTCTTTATACCGCGGACTTTCTCCAGCGCTTCCCGCCTTTCCCGCCTTCCTCCACAAGCGCTTGAGATAGCCGTAGGGAAGCCGTCGCAGGTGACAATGTCAACCTGCGACAGCTTCCCCGCGGCTACTTTGTTCTCTCTGTCCCTGGGTTCCGCGCCACCCTATGCTCGACCGCCTCTGCGGGAGCCAGCGTTCCTTGCGCGGACTTCGGGTCACCCGGTACTTCCATCCGCGGATCAGTCTTCCCTGCGGAGTCGCCGCCGAAGTGTGCTCGAAACTGATGCCCCCAACCCCCCCTTTTTGCAAGACTCTGCCCCCATAGTCTTTAGTGAGTCACCCGCTTGAAGTATCTGCGGAGCCTGGGTCGGTCCTGCTCCTAGCACGGCCTGCAGTACTTTTCCACTGTTCCTCCTTTCCACTGGAGCTTCTCCGCACACTCATTGTGGACGAAAAGTCGGCACCCTTCACATCGCGCCTCTAGCGTGGGCGCGTTGATCAGCCTCTTGCATGAGGAGCAGTGTGGCGCGCGCTCGTACTTTCAGGAGCTCGAGCACCGGTACATCTTCTTACCCTCGTTGCTCCGCCCCACCTCCTTGGAACAGGATGCATGCGCTAGACCTCCGCAGTGCTCATAGTGGAAGACCGTCCCTTCGAGCTGGCCCATGCAGTTGTTTCCGACGTAGGGACGCTTGTTTGAAAACTTCCACTTGATCCTCTGCGTCTTGCCTCGACAGCTGCTACAGGTCCATATGCCCTCCTTTCGGCGCACCCCACACCATAGGTGGCACATGGTTCTGCACATACCGCAGGGTTTGCCGAATTCATTTAGGTCTTCTTCACATGCTCCGTAGGCTGGGGCCAAGGTCTTGTGGTCATAGGCCAGCGCAGCCCCTTCTTCCGTGATTGCCGCTCCCACACACTTGTGGCATTGTCCTGCCCACACTGAGCTGCCTGTCACAAGGCAGGCCTGATGGGCCAGCTTCTTGCATTGGGTACAGTGAGTCCCCGTACTGACGGCCTTGCCACAAGTGGGGAAGTGCTCTACGGTCGATGCGGGCGAGTCCTCCTCCTCCTCGTCCTCCGAGTCCACTTCCTCTCCCTCCACGGTTACCCGAGGTGGCTTTCAAACTCCGCGCTCCTCCTCAATTTCCCGGTGACACCTCCCACATCTCATTGGTCCGCTGCGTCCTCCATTGTTGTTCCGCGGCTGCTGTAGGCAGTTTTCGCATGTTTTCCGGTGGCAACCTTCACAGTCCTGCACTATTCTGCCCCATCTATGCCCGCACTGGACGCACGTCTTGCTTTCTTTTTCCTTCTGTGCCCTTTCCGCGGCCACCATCCATCCCTCCTTCTGCCATTGCCGTATTGTAGCCCCTGAGATCGTGCCGGGTCCTTGCCGTGGTCCCGCCTGCTCTTCCTGTTCCTCCTCTTCCATCTCCTCCTCTTCTGGGTCCCAGCGTCCACGTGCCTCCCCTCCGCCTGAGCCCGGACCAGTTCCGCCATCTCCTCCCTCCTTGTGCTCTGCCTCCTCCTCTCGCCCCCTTTTAACACACTTCAGGCAGGTGCGGTTTAGCCCAATGCAACTTTTTGCCAGCCCTTGGTGTGCTGGCTGGCCACAAACGCGGCAGACCACCTTCAGCAACAGCTCTTCCGGCAGATTTTCTCCACACCACACACAGGGGCCTGTGTAGGAGGCCAGCTCACGGGGGCTCATGGGTGTCCTCTTCCGCGGAGTAGCAGCAGGCGTCCCGGTGGTCGTTCCTTCACTGCCTCCTTGCTGTGGCCCAGCCTGTTCCGGCTGTTCTTGCTGTTCCTGCTGTTGACCCTTCTGCTCCTCCCCTCGTGGCCGCTGCCCTGCCTGTCCTTCTCTCGCGGAGACCTCTTGCACATCTAAACCATCTGTAGGCTCCTCCCCTTGAGGTTCCTGGCTCCACGCTTCCTCCTGCTCCGAACACTTGAGCCTCGCACTGTCTCAACACCTCCTCCGCCCGCCATCCTCTCGAGCCTTTGCGTTTTTCGAGCGGAGGGAGTTCTTCACCCGTTCCTGGTATGTGTGTCTGCCAGGCTGGGGGTAGCAGGACGAATTCGGTGGCCGGGTAGCTCCGCTCGCTGAACCCATTAGGTCCTTCCAGCCAAACGTGCCCCGCGTCCACAGCGGCCACGCGGTATACCTCCCTAGCGTTCTCTGCTTCACGTCCGGTGCCCGGGAACGGGCGGAGGTACACCAGGTTCCCTTCTTTGATTGGCTCGTGGTTGAGACGTCGGTTCGCAGCGTCGCATCCGCGCCAGGCCGAGACCGAGGCCCGGAGTCGGGCTTCCGCCCTCACCGCGGATGTCTTGCGGCACCGCTCCCGGTACCATTCCTGCACCTCCTTGTCTCTGGCTGCCTCTACTTCCTTTTCCGGGCGTCCGTCCTGCTGCTGTTCCGGATCCAGGGGTAGCCGCAGTGGCGTCTGAGGCATTCCCAATGCCACACGCGGAGGCTGGCCAAAGAGGAGGGCATGTGGGGAGAATGTCGTGGCGCGGCTGGGGGTGATGTTGATGAAGTGTGCGATTTTCGTTAAGGTTTCTCCCCAGTCTTTGCTTTCCGCGGTGGCCACTGCTCGTTCCAAAATTTCATGCACCCTCTCGACTTGGCCCTGGGTCTGCGACCGGTATCGCCCGGAGTGCACGTGCTGCACGCCCCATTCCGCAAGTTCCTCGCGGAACGCTCCTGCGAACTCCGTGCCATTGTCGTTGTGAACCACGCGGCACCAGCCGAAGCGATAGAAGATTTCTTCCCGGATGAAGCGGGCTGCTCGCTCGGAGAACTTGTCGGGGACGGCCAGGACCCATATGAACTTTGTGAAATGATCAATTGTCGCGATCCAATACCGCTCCCCTTAGGCGCGGCGGGGACGAGGCCCATGGAAGTCGATGATGATGCGGTCCAGTGGCTTGCCGATGGGGGAGGGCAAGAAAAGGGGTATGTCCCGCGGAGTGATCTTGCGGTGTCTTTTGCATGGAATGCAGTGCTGCACCATCTCTTTGACGATTTGCAGGACGTTCGGTATGTGCAGGATGGGAGATAGCCGCTCCTTAAGTGCCTGCACACCGGTATGGTGGTGACGGTGGTAGGCCTCAACCACCGCTTTTTGCATGGTGGGCGGAGGCACCCACAGGATGTGTGGCGTGGTCCGCCAGAGGCAACCGCCTTCCCACGCGTACTGTTCACAGAGACGGGCGAGGTCGTCCTTCTTCTGCCTGTCGTATTCCACCCCCATATGAGCCCCCAATGTTTTGTACACTTTGTTCGCCTCTGCATTCTGCTGCTCCTTGGTTGTGGCGCGGAGCAAGATGTGCGCGGTTTGCCAAATCCGCCAATCTTGTGTTTCAAAGGGTCCCTTCTTTCCTGTTTTCTTCGCAGCAGCTTCCCCGGTCTTTTTCTTCTTCTCCTTGTACAGCGCCGGCAGCCCCTGGGCCCGCCTTGCATCCTGCTCCGCTTTCATTGCCAACAGGCACCGCTGGTTCTCTTCGTCAGAGGCGGGTGGCTCTCTATCCCAACTGTCCGGGGCTGGGAAGAGCCGTAGGATCCCCACCGCACATAGCTCCCCTTCGTCCCACTGGCTGCACAGCCCCACTTCTGGTGGTGCCAGGTGCCGCCGCCCTCGTGCTCCGCGAGCCTCGCCTATCTCTGCCTTTGGCTTTTGTCCTGCCGCTGCCTCTGGGAGCCGCAGCAGGCCCTGACCCTTTGCGATGGACTGTTCTTTGTCAGGTCCTGGTGACTCACTGAGTTCTGAGGTTACCATCCCCGCGGTCCTTTTTCTTACCGCGGGAGCCTCGGCGCTTTCCACGGTCCGTTTCTCTTGGTACACTGCTGCGCCGGCATCCCCCAGCAAGGGTCGTAAGAGGGCAGGGACCGGGCCAGCGGGCATTGGAACATTGCGGAATACCGCCACGAGCAGCTCCATGGCTTGGACGGCATCCCGCTGGGATTGCACGAGTTGCGCCGGATCGATGCTTTGCTGGGTATCTTGGGCAGGGCGGTGCTGCTTGCTGCGCTTGGCAGCGGGTGCGCCAGCAGTGCTGTCTTCGACGGTCCGCTTCTCTTGTCCGCGTTGTCGAGATGTCGGTGTGATATCCACGGAAGGGGCTTGCTTTTCTGATTTCTTTTGAGGGGTTGCCGCGGCACTGATCGAGGTTGCCTGATGTGAGACAGCTTGTCTGCTGGCAGTTGCGGATGCCGCGGCTCTCTTGGCCACATCTTGGAGTTTGGCTCATTTGTCCCGTAAAGCCGTGGACAAGACCGGCCGGGGAGCATTCTTTAATGCTGTTCTTCTGGCTACAGCTCCTCTCGCCTGCGCACGCACGTCCTGTGTCCGCCTTCCACTTCCCTTTTGCGCCTCTCCTTGTTACTCTGCACCCCTTTCCTCTGCCGTTTGTTCAGTTGCTGCCCCTGCTGTCTCCTCCGCGGTTCCTCCCATCTCCTTTGTGTCTGCCACCGTTGCCTCTCCTGCTGCTCCGGCCTCCGCAAACTCTGTCTCAAACTCCGCGACCAACTGTGTTGCGACTGCTTCTGCTTCCTGCTTCTCTTCTTCCGCCCTCGTCCGCCAGACGGCCTGCAGAGTTTCTTCTCTTTCCACGAGGACGTGGTTCTTCTCTTCTCAAAACACCTCAACAGCTTCCCGGGCCCAGTGATGTGCCGCCTCCTCCGTTAGCTTCGTGCCCACTTCTTTCAGTGTCTTCCACAGTCCTTGTGCCACCGCGGCTACTATCTTCTATCGTGGGGTTCCATGCAAGGTGCGTTGCCAGCATTCGTTGATGGCGGCGAACCAGCTCTCGTACTGCGTCTCCGCCGCGGTGAAGCTTGCAAGTTCTGCAGCGGTATACTGAGCCCCCCATCTGGTGGTGACCAGCCCGATCATGTATCCCCACCTCCACACCTTTGCCGCAGTTTTTCTGTCTGGTGCCTCCATTGTTCCCGCTGGCATTTGGTGGGTGTGGTAGAGGGCAAGTGCCCGAGAGCGTTCTTTAAGCAGGTGTACGTAGTGTCAGGTGGGATCCGCGTTCTGATCGTTGCGGACCAGGAGCCACCAGTCACGTGTGGCATTCACCACGCGGTCTGGTTGGTCTGTGTCAAGAAATGTTGCCACACCTGCTATTCCACGGTCCGGCCGGAGGTAGAGGACATTACGGAGCGCCGAGATGAGATGTTCCGCACACGTTGTTTCCAGCAATTGATCCTGTCGCCTGCGCTGGTTCAGAGCCAATGCAGTCTTGGTCGCGCCTTTCAGCGCGACCTGCCATGCCTTGTTGTAGAAGGAGTCCCACATTGCCGCGCGGACTGCCTCGGGAAGCTCATCTTGCAGGTGCACATTGACGCTGCTGACCACGTCCAGCAGCTGGTTTGCTCTGGGCTGCTCTCCACTGTCACCAGAGCTCTCTTCCAGGTAGGTCCGCGCGCCTTCCATGATTGTTCCTGCGCTGAGTGTGGGATTTGGTGTGCCGTGCGCCGGATTGCCTTGTGAGGCTGGTGGGGAGGAGTGCGCTGTTAGCGCAGAGGGACCAGGCGGCGGTGGCACGCCCGCGGATGCGGTCAGTATTGGAGGTACTCCTGGTGATGCTGCTGGGGCTGCTGGTGTAGGTGGTGCGGAGGTGCCCAGTGCAAGAGGTGCTCTGGGTGAGGCTGTTGGTGCGGAAGGGCCCGATGTTGGAGTCGCTCCAGGTGAGGCTGTCGCTGCTGTTGTCGGGGGTGCAGAGGGACCCCGGGAAGCCATACGTGTCCCAGGCAACACGGAAGGGACTCGAGGAGCTGGAGATGTTTCGGGTAACACGGAAGGGCCCTGGGGGGCCGGCGATTCCCCTGGTGATGCGAGATGGCCCAAGGTCGGAGGTGCTCCAGGTGAAACTGCTGCTGCTGCTGTTGTCAGGGGTGCGGAAGGGCCCCGGGGGGCCTGAGATGCCCCAGGTGAGGCTGCCGTCGTAGGTGGTGCAGAGTGTCTCGTTCTGGCCGTGGCTTGGTTTGTTGTCTGTCGCCGGATGTGTCGCCTTGTGATGCCACCACCCCCCCTGTTTGCATGCGCGGACTCCGCGCTGGAAGGACGAGCCTTAGCAGAGGTTGTGTCGTGGTTGGCCCCAGAGCTTCGTGTGACGCGGCGGGTGAACTGAGTGCGAGAGGTGAGTGGCGTGAGGACCATGGGAGGAGGAACGGAGAGCGGTTGAGGCGAAGTAAAAAGTGGAGTGAACGATCGAATGCCGGAGACTGAAATGAGGCTAAGAATGCCGACGTCAATCAATATATCCGCTTGGCACGGCGCGAGCCAGTCGGCTGCCAGAAACATGTCGTGCGTGCGCACATCGCACACCTGCACGATACACGGTGCATGCACATTGGCGACTTGGATAGGGAGGGCCGCGATCTGGCCAATGGGAGCATCAATGGCTCCGGTGGAGATGGAGAAGTGGAGCCGGCTGGGTTCGAGGAGATTGTCGATACATAATGTGTGTACTAGCCGGAGCGCTATGGTGGTGTGTGTGGCTCCGGTGTCCACGATGGCCACGAACTTGCGGCCACATACCCAGACGTAGCACCATGCCAGGTGGACTTCGGCGGGTGACAGTGGGCTCGGGATCAGCGGAGCAGGGGCCCACGTGCATAGTGCGCGACTAGAATCTTCCCGGATATGGGAGTGTGTTGTAAGGATGGCTTGGGCCACCATGCGGACACCCGTGTCGCGGTGAACGGTGCAGGAGAGGCGGATGCCAACGGGGGAGAGAGAGGGGTCGGAGGAGGAGAAGAGAGTCTGGAGACGTTCCATAGATGCAGGAGAATGAAGGAGGAACTCGACAAATGACAGGGTGTGGCGCATGTTGAGGAGAGGGGATGTGGAGGGAGTGGGGGCCAGTCTCGGAGGGGAGGTAACTGCGGGCACACCGGGAGCTGTCCGACGCGATCGCGGCAGAGAGTGATGCGGAAGATGTGGTGTGATCTCTTCCAGCGTCCAGCCCCGGATCGTAGGGTTGAAGCGGCGGGCCAGCTGAAGGCCCGTATCAGGGAGGGCCAAGAGGGTGTGTACAGGGTCCAAGCATTGAGCAGGTTCCAATTCGGACAGGAGTTGGAGGGCAGCCGTGGATTCCGCGTCGGTGAACTCTCGGGCTACGCCTTCCCACTGGGGTTTGGCGTCCATTGGAGGAACAACCACAAGGGGCGAATCCGCGGGTTGGTCATGCTGGTCCGCAGGATGTTGCCAATCCGCGCAGGGGAGGCGGCTGAGTGCATCGGCATTGCGATTAGCAATCACGGGTTGGTACTTGATCTTCATGTTGTAGCCCTGCAAGAGGAGTGCCCACTTGGCCAATATGCCCTCATGATTCTGGGTCGTGAGGAGCCATTGTAGCGCTTGATGGTCGGTGAGGACCGTGAAAGGCTTACCGTTTTCATGTAGTCGCAGAAGTGTTGAAGTGCCCACAGCACGGCCAGGCATTCGCCTTTCACTGGTGGGTAGTTCCGCTCACCGTCAGTAAGGGCTCGACTGGCGTACACTATCACTCGTTGGATCGGTTCCTGGATGGACTGCGACAGGACCGCACCCAGGCCGTTCTGCGACCAGTCAGTAGTGATGGAGAAGGGTAGGTTGAAATCGGGGAACTCAAGCATGGGGGCGGTAACCAATCGATGTCCAAGTTGGCTCGCCATGAGCTGACAATGGGGACAATGACTCCTTGTGATTTCAACTCCGCTAAGCCCTCATTGATGATCTGCTCCTGATCGGGGAGGATCCGGCTGACTTTCTGCTTGATCACGGGAGCCGCTCTAGTGTTGATGATGTGGAATGCATTGACAGCCCCAAGTTCTGTCGCGGAGCCAGCAAAGATATCGGCGAACGAGTCCAACAGGTCCCGGAAATCCTGCTTCTAAGCTGATGAGAGGCGAGGGTGCAGGATATGGTCCCACCGCGGGGGCGGAGGTGGCAACTGGTCGCGGATGGGGTAGAACTCCTCGTTGTCATCCAGGGGAAGACCCTAACCAAATGCCTGTTCACTCTGCTGCCACATCCCAAGAAGACTTGCTCGTACCCCTGGCTCCGCATGCTCCGCTGAGAGTTCACGCCATTCTTCCACGGACACCTGCTTTGTGTCAAGGTCGGGCTCCGCTGGGATCATTCTGCTTTGGGCGCGCGTGTGGGAGTCTTCCTTTGCTACTTCTGGGAGGGAGAAGGTCGCACTGCTGATTACTGGTACCGTGACACAGTCGCCCACAGTGATGAGAGTGTACTCCTTCGTACTGGTGGCGGATGTGAGCTGCATGACGCCAAGGGAAAACAAGACGTTGCCCTGCCGCAGAAGGAGATAGTCCATGCCTAGGAAGGCGTCATAAGTCTGGGCTCATGTAACTTGGACGTCCATTGGCTCGTGAAGAGATCCCACCTGCAGGGGCAGTCCCTGCACTTCCCCATCCCCGTAGTCCATCCCTCCCGCAGAGTTGCTGAACAGCCAACGTGTTGGGAGGACTCGGTCTGCCCATCCAACAAGACATAAGACACAGAGGGCCACGTTGTTGTGGGTTGTACCGGTGTCGATTATGGCAAGAAACTTGCGGCCACAGATCCAGATCACGCAACATGCGACCTCGTAGTGGTGTTCGTCGCGGCGGGGTGGTTCCAGAGGCTGTGGCGCCCATCCCCATTCTGTCTCTACTGTGGTCAATCCTGGTGGAGTCTCTACCGCGACCCGTCGGGTGTTCTGTGTGCCGTGGGGCAGAGAGGTGCATGCGAGAGAGATACCAACGCTCTGGAGGCGATGATTGGCTCTTCCAAATTCCTCCCTGAGCCGCCGAGCCAGCTCAGGATGGAGGCGGAGAAATTCAAAGAAGTCCACAGAGGCAATGGGGGTTGTGAAGAGCCTTTCTGCGGGGTCCGTAGATTCTGGTGCAGTGATGGCGGTAATCTGGGGGGCGGAATGGTTGGTAGCATTGGTTGGAAAGGGGGGGTTGGGAGCGGAACGGGTGGTAGCATTGGTCGGAAATGCCGGAGGTGCGGGGTCCACAGCACGGTGCCTTTCCGCGGGTCGCACGCAACGGGTGGTTACGGCGTCCTGAAGCCGGGCTTCTGCGGCTTCCGCCTTTCTTTGCAAATCACTCTGGAGCTGTGCGGCTTCCTATAGATCCCATTCGTGGAGTTTAAGCCGACGCGCTTGTGTGATGAGCTCCGTCTCTTCAGGCGTGGGTGTCACCTCCGTAGGTTCGTCCTCAGCCATAGGCAATCCAAGCTTGACGTTCCGGGCGCCTATCGCGGGGTTTGGGGATGGATTTGGCAAGATGCCCTAGCCCGCTCCCTGCGGAGCTACCTGGTCCTGCCTGAGAGAGGGCGGAGGTGGTTGTTGTTGCAGCTGCTTCCGCTGGTGCTGCTGCCGCTGTCTTGGCCACGTCTGGTCGTAGTACTGCTGCCACTGCTTGACCATAGGATCCTGGGAGATTGTGTCAGGGCGTGGAGCTGCATGTCGCTTACGAGGACAATCCCGTGCAATGTGTTCCAGGCTCTGGCACGTGTAGCAAGCTCTTGGCTTCTGCTGTTGCGGAGGCGGGATGTGTGTTGATGAGGGCATATAGGTCTCGCTGCCCTGGTATTGTCGGGTGGATCGCTGTCTGGTGAAGATAGCGGTAGCGTCCCGCACCGCATCTTGGAGGGAATGATAGTGGTCGACAATCATGAGGCTACTTATTTCATCGGGGAGGGCGCGGATGAGGTTCTGCAGCAAGACCCATAGCGACAGGCCTTCCCCTTGCGGACTCTTGGCCACATAAGCCCAGGTCAGGAACTGGTCCAAGAATCTGCGGATATCATCATCCTTGTGCATGACTTCCTTCTCAGTCTTCCGCAGCGCTTCTTCCTTCATCAGGTGCTTGAAGCGCTCGATCAGTGCATTGCCAAAGTCCTCGAAAGATGGGAAAGGCGCCCGCGCGTTGTACCAGTCAGCTGCAGCCCCCTGGAGGTGAAGTTCCACAGTAGCGAGGCAGAGGTCGGGCAGAATTTGGCCGATGCTAGCATAGAGGGTAATCTGTTTGAGCCAGACCCAGGGGTCCTCCTCCGGGGCACCCTTGAAGGAGTCCAACCACGGGATGTTGGCGGGTTCAGAACGTATGTATTGTAACTGCGGAACGGTGCTGCGGTTAGTGGTCAAGCAGTCACAGCATGTGGCGACGGAATGGTTGCAGACGAGGCTGCGGAGTATCCTATTGGATGGTTCGGCGGCCGTGATTGCCCCGCGGGCATGGGAAAGCCTGGCTGCATGGGTGAGGGAAGCATGTACCAAGAGGGAGGCACTGGTGCAGTGGCAGTGTAAGGTGCGGAGAAGAATGCCATCCCAGGGGGCGGAGCCTGGGTCCCGGGTGCCGATGGTGCCGTCACCTGGGGCGCCCAATACGCCTGATTGGCAGGAGTTACAACTGCGGGATAGAGTCGAGCCGCTGGTCCCACATTGGCAATGTGCGTTTGTTGCGTTGGTATGTGCGAGTGTCCCTGCATCATCAGTGGTGGCAGTGACATTGGCACTCGTGCTCCCGCGGACGCTGCTCCAACCAGCTGCTGGTGGGGTAATTGCCGAGGAACAACTACTGGTAGCTGCGGCAGTGCGCCGGTTATGGGTATTGGTGGCGTCGCCCCCATCTGTGTCATGACCATGGGCTGCTGGTGCTGCATCGTCCATGAGGGCAGAATGCTAGCAGGAGGCTGAATCATGGTGCTCATCTGAGTCATACTCCCAAGCGTCTGCTGCGGATGGCTCAGATGTTGAGTCCCTGTCGGTTGGGCTGGAGTTCCCTGGTGAACCATGCCCCCACCCCGATTCGTTGGCTGTGTCATCCCCACAGGTGGCTGAACCGCCACTCCTGCTTGCAGCACGGGCTGCCAAGGTTGCGGGGTCGGTAGTCCAGGTACCGGTAGATGTGGTAGTGTTCCCGCTCGTGGCACATTTGTGGCCGTCTGGGATGGGTGCGCTTGCTGCTGCAGCGGTGCCTGCAGTATGGCATGTGGGGGTGGCATCTGCTGCGGCCCAGCTCCGGATGCGGTGGACTGCGGTGGTAGCCCCACCTGTCTGACTCCCAGAGTTCGCTGCAGCGGGTGCATAGGCGGTTGTGGCAATCCCGTTGTCTGAGAAGGTGTGACGGGTTCCACCGCCATTACTCCGACAGGCGGGGAAGGTTGATTTGCCAGAGGTTGATTCGCCGATGACTGTGCGGATCCCGGTGTTTGTGGGAGCACCGGTGTCCCCAGTAGCTTGCCTCCTGGGTGGAGTGCTGGTGGGACCATCTACTGTTGCTGTATCCCACTCACAGGTGATCCTGCCCTCATATCCTCCGTAACTGTCCCTGCCAGCTGTTGCGGCAGGTTCGGGTCCAAGGGCATCCCAAGCGCGGAAGTAGATGCTCCTGTCTGCTGCAAGTCCACCATTGACTGCTGGTCGGCCACTGCTGTGTTGCCAGCCATCGACGGCTGCTGCCCGCCACGACGCCGGTAGACCAATCCGCGAAAGGCCTCGAATCCTCCACCAGCGGAGTGCTGCTCCGATGATGATTGGGGATCGGAAAACCAAGGCGGTGCCGTAACTACAACCTTCTGTCCCTCCGACTCGTGTTGGGGCTGGCTGGATCTGCGGCTGCCATGGTCGGATAACGCTTCCACTTCCACACGTTCGCCGAGAGCGTCCATGATGCGACGCCAGTGCAGTTGCTCCAGCCAGTCGTTCACCCGTTGGTGTTGAGCCAAGGGGTCAGCGCCGGGTGAAGAGCTGACTGGGGTGCGGGACAGCACAGGCGAGGAACTCTGACCGCCTCCGTAAGTAGTGGCTCGGCGTGGCAAGAAACACCGCACGGATGACTGCTGATGTCGTCTCCTACAATCCTGATACACAAAGCTTGCTGCCGACATCAATGATTGATCCGAAGGTTACATGCACTTTCGCTAAATAAAGAGCAAGGAACAGTCCACGCTCACTGTACCATGACACTGATACCCCCAATTTTGCCGCACCCTGGACTCTCTCCGCTTAATTGTTATTCCACGCTATCCGTGGACTATGCACTTCTCACAATCACTATTACTCAGGCTAAGCAAACAGCGGAACACCGATATCAGCTCTAAGCTACAAATAATTCCGCGGACCACCGGCCTGGATTTCTGCGCACGAACCTCACCGATAAGTGACATTCCGCGGTCCACTTCTTGCCACACGCGAGCCCGCCACCTCCTGGCTTCCAGTTCCTCTCCGCGGAATCCTTGTTCCGCGGACGTGTGCAAGCAAGGATACCGCCGGCAGCTCACTTCATCCGGGCTTTCGGCTCTTCACACAAACAATCCCACAGTCCGCGGACAGGAGTCCAAGAGCTACGGAAGGCACCGGGGCAGTGGGGTGGTGAACGCAGAGGAGAGCGGGTAAAAGTCTTTGATAAGCTTGACGGAGTACATGAGTGCGGAGTATTGCTCAAGGAAGCAAGCAAGACTGTGGTCACTTTGTGCTAGTGCCATCTAGGTCTTATCTACTTGAGACTCCGCATGGTGTGTCTACACATCGTCGGTCTCTTCCCTCTCAATCTTCCCTTCTCCTACTTGGACTCCACGCGGTGCGGCTACACCCCACGGGTCTCGTCCTCAAACACAGCATATCTTCTACTAATCTTCTTCTTCATCCGCGGCTCGTGCACGCGGTCTTCATGTTCTTCCTTGAATCTTCGTCTTCCATGGTGCGTCCCCAGAGGTTCCTCCGTGATTGACGCACGATCACTGATGCTGGTTGGGTGTTTTCTCCCCTGATTGCTCGGTCCATCCGCTTACCTATCTGTGCCCTGTCAGTGATCGTGGATCTTGCTGCGACTCGTCTTTGTTCTCTTTATACCGCGGACTTTCTCCAACGCTTCCCGCCTTTCCCGCCTTCCGCCACAAGCGCTTGAGATAGCCGTAGGGAAGCCGTCGCAGGTGACAATGTCAACCTGCGGCAGCTTCCCCGCGGCTACTTTGTTCTCTCTGCCCCTGGGTTCCGCGCCACCCTATGCTCGACCGCCTCCGCGGGAGCCAGCGTTCCTTGCGCGGACTTCGGGTCACCCGATACTTCCATCCGCGGATCAGTCTTCCCTGCGGGGTCGCGGCCGAAGTGTGCTCGACACCTGTCCCAAAGTTTCCCTTCATCCGTGCAATCCTTGCTCTTGCGGCTGTCAAGGGCTGGGATGTGCACCAGATGGATGTGATGTGTGCATTTCTGAATGGTGACCTTGAGGAGGATGTGTACATGGAGCAACTAGAGGGGTATGTGGTGGAAGGGCGAGGGGATCATGTGTGCAAGCTTGTGAAGGAACTCTACAGCCTGAAGCAAGCGATAGGTGCATGGTACCACAAGACTGATGAACACCTGGCTAGCCTTGGTTTTGTGTGAAGCAAGGCAGATCATGCGGTCTATCGGCACACACAGGACAAAATTGAGGTCATCATCGTGCTCTATGCTGATGACTTGCTTATTGCCTCTGACTCAAAGTCTCTCCTCAAACATTCTAAGCAGTCCCTTACAGCCAGGTTTCACATGAAGGAAATGAGAGAGCTTAGCTACTGCCTGGATCCCCAGGTGAAGTGTGATCAACAGCAGCAGACCTTGGACCTGTCGCAGAGCACCAATGTGAGCGACATCGTCAAGCGCTTCAACATGAAAGGTGCACGGAAGGTGACAACACTCCTGGAAGAGGGAGAAAAGCTGAGCATCATGCAGGCTCCTCACGGCAAGGAACATAGCAACACCATGGGGGTGGTGCCTTATCAAGTTGCAGTTGGGAGCCTCATGTATGCAGCTTTCAGCACACACCTTGACACCAGCCAGGCAATGGGAGCAGTGAGCAAGTTCTGCGCCAACCCGGATGTGCCACATTGGGAGGCGGTCAAGCGCGTGCTGCGCTACCTCGACAGCAGCAGCAGCCTTAGCCTCACCTTCGATGGAAACAAAAGCCCCATCCTCATTGGCTATGGAAATGCACATTGGGGCAGACATCTAGACACAAGTAGATCAACTAGTGGTTTTTCGTTTTTTCTCGGAGGAGGAGCAATCAGTAGGAGGAGCAAGAAGCATAAGTGCGTTGCTCTCTCCTCCACAGAGGCAGAGTACATTGCTTTGAGGGAAGCACCAAAGGAAGAAGTGTGGATGCGTGAGCTGCTGGCAAGTCTTGGGCAGCAGCAGAAAACCACAACAACCATCAGCATCGCCCTCACGAAGAATGCAGAGTTCCACGCCCGCACCAAGCACATCGATCTGCACTACCACTTTGTTAGTGCGCTTGTGGCAAAGGAGGTGGTGCACATCAATTTCTGTCCCTCGAGCAAGATGCTGGCACATTTCTTGACCAAGCCAGCGGCAGCACATCCCTTTCAGCAGCGGAGGGCACAGTGTGGACTTTTGTAACTATTACTCTTGCAAAGTGGAAGAATGATGGATATGGGGTGCCGAAAGAAAAGTGACCAAAGTGGGTTGCTCAATGAAAATCATCGTGCACCACAGATGCATCAAGGATGTTTTCCTGGTTATTTACGGAACTTAATTTAGAGTATGTTTGAGGGAGTTATGGATTCTGAAGGTTTGGTGACAGTGGGTCTGGTTCAAGTGACGGCTCCTGCACTACCAGCACCAATGACGACCAGAATCATTAGGCAGGGAGCCTTGGAGGAGCCTTCAAGGTAGAAAGGTGGCAGGAGGACCTTCAGGGAGCTTGAAGGAAGGCCCCCGTAAAGATTATTGGTTGTGCACATGGCAGGGATGGTAACTCTCTTGTGTCAGAGTGTGACTGCCGCTCATCCCGCTAGGCTAGGAGTGTGATGGGAGGTGAACTTTGACAAGGTGCTTCTTCCTGATCCATGCTCCAAATGGCACATACTTAGGCTTGTTAGAAAGCTGTACTAATGTACTTTCTCATCAATGAGTCAGACCAGCCAGTTGTGCTCTCCACCCAACGATGAGTCAGACCTTGTTTTTGTTTCTTCAACCTGCAACTTGTCTCTCACACAAAATTCGTCTCGCCTAGGGACGCTTGGTGAGCCTGATCACCTTCCTTAGAGCTGCGTAGTTTCTATCAGGTTGTTGTCTACACCGCTATTTACCCTTGCTGAGTATACATGGGTGACAATTATGTGCAGATGGCGGTGGGAGAGGGTGTACTTTTTTCCAGTGGAAGCATGTGGAACGTCGTGTAAATGGCATGCTCCATGTTCAGGGGCTGGCAGCTAACCTCCTCTATGTTTCCTCTNTGGCATCAGAGAAGGGAGCTGCCTTAGCAGTAGCTACGAGAGTGTAACATAACGACATCTGCCTGTGAAATCGTTGGCTTGGAGACCTTGGCTTCAGTGCAATCATCTCCATGCAGCAGATGGTGCACGGCCTACAGCTGAAGGAGGTGAAGCAGCCAGGTGCATTGGCCTGCAAGAGCTGCATCGAAGGGAAGCAAGCCTGCTCTCCACTCCCTAAGGATGGAAAGGCGGCAGCTGAGCTTCTCTCTCTTGTGCACACTGACATGTAGTCCCATGATCAGAGTCCTTGTCTGGCAAGCTGTACTTTCTCACATTGATTGATGACACATCGTGGAAGATATGGGTAATCTTTCTGGCTGGGAAGGATAAGTCTTTTTATGCATTCAAGGTATGGTTGGCTGCTTTACAGAATGAGAGTGGCACGAGTCTGAAGGTTTTTCACACCAATGGTGGATGCTAGTACCTCTCAAATGACTTCCACGACTTCCTCAAGTACCACGGCATGGGCCATAAGGTGACGCCACCCGCAACACCATAGCTGAATGGTATGCCTGAGCATGCCAACCGTACCCTCATGGAGCGTGTCCGCAGCATGCTCAAGGACGCCAAGCTCCCACCAATATTCTGGGCGGAGGCATTCAACACCACTGTGTACCTAAAAAGCCATTGCCCGACACGTTTCATGACGCTGATGACGCCGGATGAGGCATGGACAGGACGCAATCCTACTTTCACACATCCAAAGATGTTTGGGTGTAGCGCATTTGTCCATGTGCCTGCCGCTTACCAGAACAAGCTTGATGCGAAGGGTGTGAAGGCTACCTTCCTCAGCTATGACACCATGGAATACTGGATTTACAACCTTGCTGCGCACAATATTGTCCACAGTCGTAACGTGGTACTCAAGGAGGACGTGAAGGGCTGGACATGGAGCCCTATGGAAGCAGTCACGGTTGCACCAGCCCTTGATCCAGTGGGAGCTGAAAATCCTGTAGCCGAAGAGGAGCGTGCGGAAGGTAATGGTGATAGGGCAGCAGAGGGAGTTTAAGAGGCAGAGCAGCCAGGAACCAAAGTAGAAAAGGAGGAGCAGCCGAGCAAGCAGCAACAGCTCCCACAGAAGTCTGCATCCCTCAACCATGGTGCAGATGGTCCTGTCAAGCAGCTGTGGCGATCCTTGCGCTTTGCAAGTACACAGAGGCCACTGGAGGAGCTGCTAGACCTGTGAATGTTTTCACTTTTACAGGAGTCTTCTGACCTGGAGCTCCTCTTCCTCACTGTCATTGACAACCCAACAACATTCAGCAAAGCCATGCACAGTGACAATGTAGCAGATTGGTGTGTTGCAACAGACAAGGAGTACACGGCACTTATGAAGAACAGCACCAGGACTCTTGGGAAAGCTCCATGTGTCAGCCAGGTGATCGGCTGCAAGTGGATGTTCCGGTGCAAGCGCGGTGTGAATGGTAAGGTGCTTAGGTACAAAGCACGGCAAGTTGCAAAGAGGTATGTGCAGACTGAGGGTATGGATTACAACAAGATGTTCACACCCGTTGCAATGTTTCCCTCCATGTATGCAATCCTTCCTCTTGCCGCTGCAATGAAATGGGAGGTGCACCCGATGGATGTGACATGTGCATTTCTGAATGGTGACTTTGAGGAGGATGTGTACATGGAGCAGCCAGAGGGGTATGTGGTGGAAGGGTAGAAGGATCATGTGTGCAAGGCACTCTACGGCCTGAAGCAAGCGCTGCGTTCATGGTACCACAAAATTGAGGACCAGCTGGCTAGCCTTGTTCTTGTGTGCAGGGAGGCAGATCATGCGGTCTATGGGCGCACAAAGGACAAAAGCCAGGTCATCATCCTACTCTATGTT
This sequence comes from Penium margaritaceum, assembly GCA_023375785.1. Taxonomy (NCBI): domain Eukaryota; kingdom Viridiplantae; phylum Streptophyta; class Zygnematophyceae; order Desmidiales; family Peniaceae; genus Penium; species Penium margaritaceum. Next base: position 335,122 of record SZWC01000168.1, on the reverse strand, counting down.
GATGACTTGCTTATTGCCTCTGACTCTAAGTCTCTCCTTGAAGATTTTAAGCAGTCCCTTGCAGCCAGGTTTCACATGAAGGACATGGGAGAGCTGAGATACTACCTGGGTCTCCAGGTGAAGCGTGATCAGCAGCAGCAGATCTTGGACTTGTCGCAGAGTACCTATGTGAGAGACATCATCAAGCGCTTCAACATGAGAGGTGCACGGAAGATGGCAACACCACTGGAATGGGAGCGAAGTTGACAATCATGCAAGGTCCTCTCGGCAAGCAATACACCAACCGCATGAAGGCAGTACCATACCAAGCAGCAGTTGGGAGCCTCATGTATGTAGCCGTCGGCACGCGCCTCGACATCAGCCAAGCAATGGGAGCAGTGAGCAAGTTCCATGTCAACCAGGGTGTGCCACATTGGGAGGCGGTCAAGCACATGATGTGCTACCTCAAAAACAGCAGCAGCCTTTGCCTCACCTTCAACGGAAACAACAGCACCATCCTCATTGGCTACAACGATGCAGATTGAGACAGAGATCTGGACACAAGGAGATTGACTAGTGCATTTGTTTTTTTGCTTGGAGGAGCAGCAATCAGCTGGAGGAGCAAGAACCAGGAGTGTGTTGCTCTCTCCTCCACTGAGGCAGAGTACATCGCTTTGAGAGAAGCAGAAAAGGAAGCAGTGTGACTGTGTGAGCTGGTGGCAAGTCTTGTGCAGCAGCAGACAATTGCAACGACCATCTACTGTGACAACATGGGCAACATCGTACCCACGAAGAACACAAAGTTCCGAGCCCGCACCAAGCACATTGACCTGCGCTACTACTTTGTCCGCGAGCTCGTGGAAAAGGAGTTGGTGCACATCAAGGTCTGCCCCTCAAGCATGATGCTGGCATATCTCTTGACCAAGCCACTGGCAGCACATCACTTTCAGTAACTGAGGGTATAGTGTGGACTTGTGTGATTTTTACTCTTGCAAAGTGGGAGAATGATGGATATAGGGTGCCAAAAAGTGACCAACGTGGGTTGCTTGATGAAGATAATCAGGCACTGCAGATGCATAGAGGATGTCTTCTTGATTTTGTAGAAATTGATTGAACTCAATTTGGAGTCCGTTTGAGGGACGTGTGGATATTCAAGGTTTGGTGGCATTGGGTCCGGTTCAAATGACGGCTTTTACACTACCAGCACCAATGACAGCAAGAATTATTGGGCAGGGAGGCTTGGAGCGGTGTTCAAGGTAGAAAGGCAGTAGAAAGACCTTCAGCGAGCTTTGATGAAGGTCCCCATCAACATTGTTGGTTGTGCACATGGCAGGGATGGTCATTCTCTTGTGTGAGAGTGTGACTACTGCTCATCCCTCCAGGCTAGGAGTGTGCAAGGAGGTGAAATTTGACAGGATGGTTATTCCAGCTCCATGCGCAAACTGGAGCATAACTAGGCTTTTTTGAAAGCTGTGCCAAAACACTTTTCTCATCCACGAGTCAAACCAGCCATTCACGCTCCCTAGACAACTTCACACGCTTTTGTATTTTTTTCTCTGCAACCTAGAACTTGTCTTTCACGTAGAATTGGTCCTTTCTAGTGGCTGTTGGTGAGCCTGATCACCTCCCTGAGGGCTGCATAAGATATTTTTTGCCTTTTGTAAAAATTGGAAGCCATGTTTTTGGTGAAGGGCTAGAGCCCACTTGTGGAGGCAAATCCGTCAGGCTGGACAGCTTGGGAAGAAAAACACATTGCCCAGTGGCTTATCGTCACTGAGACTTGGCAGCAATGTGACATCATCACAGATTACACTCTCTTTTGGGGTGAACGTGGCATTGCGCAGCACGTTGATCATGGTCCTACTGCAAATTAGGCTTGGCTTATTGGCCCTTTGGCTCCTTCTGACCTGTACTATGTTGAACCAATTGAGGAGCAGGATTTTTCTCTGCTCTGACATCTTTCTTCCATACATGTCACTGCTTTGCTCCTTTACTTCTACTTCCAACCTAGTTTGCCATGGGTGGCAGCATTTTGTTCATGTAAGTCGTGTTTTTTCTGGTCTTTGGTAACATTGACAAACTACCACACAGGTAACGCAAATATCTGGTCACCCCCCACCCTCTCCTTGGAACACCACAAGAATACGAAGAAAAACAGAACGGCAAACATTGCAAGATAAAAAAAACCCGGTTCAGAATAGCGAGCACCATTCTTTGAGTTAGGAGTACAAAGAAATTGACGATGTAATGGATGTAGCTTTCAGGAAGTAGAGTCAGGGCAGGTTTCAAGATACAATGTATCTTGGCCATAGAAAAAACAATCGGTCTCGGGCAGCTTCTTGGAGGTAATCACATAAACTACGAGAATAGGTAGATTTGGGATGAGCATGTACATAGTGTCTGAGCTCACATGGCAAAGAATGCAATGCAGCAAGCACTGGTGCTTAGGGGAGACATCACCCGTGACAAACAGAAGCAAAATATGGGGAGATGGAGAAGAAGCGAAGGGAGTGCAACGGGATACATGATACAGGTCATCAACAACAGAGTCACAAAGACCATTGGCAAATGTCAACAGCAATCACTGTGGGTGATCCAGCAGATTGCTGAGCAGTGAGACCCAGCCTGGTTCATGCACAAACAAAGAGGAGGTTGAGCTCAAGAGTAGGGAAAAAGAGCACATAAAAATGTACAAGGAACCCAAAAGACCATTGAACTACACTACCTTGACTCCCTAAACAGACAGTCAGTGACCAGAACCTTGTGCAAACGTACCAAATGGTGGCAACAAGACTGAGCACCACAAATTCACTACGACGACATGTCACGTGATGAGTGGCACCAAAGACAATGACCCGGGCACCACACGGCTCACAACCCCTTGTCAAATCTGAGCACTGTACCAACGAGCACTCTGCTTCTACTGGACTCTCAATAAAGAACTTGGAACAATGATGAATAGCACGGACCTATGACTCGTCAAGCCAGGAGATACTGTTAGGTCCATCCTCATCACAAGCCAATTGAGCTCCCCAACAAGCATCATCACAGGCAACAGACACAATGGAACAAGTTGTCCAGGGACGACTCGGCAGTGACGACACACTTGCACCTCCTTAAGTGAAGACTTCTAGCAGCTGATGAAGGTCTGCAAGTGTGCGGTCCCAAGGATCCATGTCTCCGATGTTTTCCGGAGTGGTAGAGTTTTTGGCTGCTGTCAGCGTCGCCACATGAATCGCTTGGATGGTGACAGGAGACCTCTACTGGGCATGCGTAGCTTGGAGGCAACGTGTGATCTGGATCCATTCCAAGGGCTACCAGTACTCAGTGCAATGATGAGAGCTACCGCCGTTGTAGCCATGGATAGAGCATCCCTTGCCACTGCTCACCAGCTGCTATTGTTGGTGCCCCTTGCCACATTCATTGTTTCCCCTTCTCCCCCTGTA
>SZWC01000168.1:299052-322704 GCA_023375785.1 Penium margaritaceum | reverse complement strand
GAGGAAGACCTGGGTGTCCTTCCTGGCTGGCAAGGATGAGTGCTTTGATGCTTTCAAGGTGTGGATTGCTGCTGCACAGAATGAGAGTAGCAGGCGGTTGAAGGTCCTTCGCACCAACAGTGGAGATGAGTGCCTCTCCAACGACTTCCGCACCTTCCTCAAGCGTCGCGGGATCAGGCACGAGGTCACCCCACCTGGAACACCGCAGCTAAAAAGCATGGCTGAACACACAAACCGCACGCTCATGGAGCGTGTTTGGAGCATGCTGAAAGACGCGGAGCTCCAGCCAACCTTTTGGGCGGAAGCTGTCAACACTGCTGTGTACCTGAAAAGCCGGAGTCCCATGTGCGCCGTGCCACTGATGACACCGGAGGAGGCGTGGACAAGATGCAAGCCAACAGTGACACACCTGAAAGTCTTCGGGTGTGGCGCATTTGTCCACGTTCCTGCTGGCAACCGCAAGAAGTTGGACGCAAAGCTGGTGAAGGCGGCCTTCCTTGGCGACGACACCATGGGATACCGCCTCTACAACCTCGCTGCTCGCAAGATCATCCGCAGCCGCGACGTCGTCTTTCAAGAGGACGTGAAAGGCTAGACTTGGAGCCATATGACTGCTGTTCCACTTGCTCCCGCACTTGTACCTGAAGTGGGAGAAGTTCCGGTAGCAGGAGAGGACGGTGTGGAAGATGGCATTGACAGCGGTAACGACAAGGAGGTGGAGGGATCTGAGAAGGAGACGGAGCCAGCAGCCAAATCTGATGAGGAGGAGCAACAAAACAACGTACAGCAACTGCCACGATGGTCCGCACGCATCGACAAAGGTGCAAAGGACAGTGGGGAGCCACTGAGGAGATCGGAACGTCTTGCAAGTAAACAAAGTCCGTTAGAGGACCTGGTGAACTTGTGCACTGTTCCACCACCAACAGAGTCGTCTGATCTTGAGCTTCTCTTCCTCACAGTCACCGATGACCCAGCCACATTCGCTGAAGCCATGCGCAGCGCCGAGGCGGCAGATTGGCATGTCGCAGCAGACAAGGAGTATGGTGCACTCATGAAGAACGGCACCGCGACCCTTGAGGAAGCTCCACGTAGCAGCCGAATGATCGGATGCCGGTGGATCTTCAAGCGCAAGCATGGTATGGATAGTAAGGTGCTCAGGTACAAAGCACGGCTGGTTGCAAAAGGGTATGCGCAGACTGAGGGTGTGGATTACAATGAGAAATTTGCACCTGTCGCAAAGCTCCCATCCATCCGAGCGATCCTCGCACTTGCTGCTGTTATGGGCTGGGAGGTGCACCAAATGGATGTGACGTGTGCATTTCTGAATAGTGACCTCGAGGAGGATGTGTACATGGAGCAGCCGGAGGGGTATGTGGTGGAGGGAAAGGAGGATTTGGTGTGCAAGCTTGTGAAGGCCCTCTATGGCCTGAAGCAAGCCCTGCGAGCATGGTACCACAAGATGGATGAGCAACTGGCTGGCCTTGGCTTTGTGCGCAGTGAAGCAGACCATGCTGTCTATGGCCGCACACAAGAGGCAAGCCAGATCATCATCTTGCTCTATGTTGATGATCTGCTCATTGCATCTGACTCCAAGTCTCTTTTGGATGATGTAAAGCAGTCCCTTGCTGCCAGATTCGACATGAAAGACATGGGAGAGCTCAGCTACTACCTTGGCCTTGAGGTCAAGCGCAACCGGCAGCAGCAGACTTTGGAGTTGTCGCAGAGCACGTACATGAGCAACATCGTTAAGCGCTTCAACATGGCAGGAGCGCGCAAGGCCGCTACACCACTGGAAGTAGGAGCGAAGCTGAGCATGACACAAACTCCCCACGGCGCGCAAGAGAGCAGCCGCATGGAAGCAGTGTCGTACCAAGCAACAGTTGGGAGCCTCATGTACGTAGCGGTTGGCACGCGCCTCAACATCAGCCAAGCAGTGGGAGTTCTCAGCAAGTTTTGCGTGAATCCAGGCGTGCCACATTGGGGGGCGGTAAAGCGGGTGTTGCGCTACCTCAACAGCAGCAGAAGGCCTTGCCTCACCTTCAACGGAAACAACAGCCCCATCCTCATCAGTTACAGTGACGCAGATTGGGGAGGTGACCTGGACACAAGGAGGTCGACCAGTGGGTTCGTGTTTGTGCTCGGGGGAGGTGCAATCAGCTGGAGGAGAAAGAAGCAAGAATGTGTTGCCCTCTCCTCCACCAAAGCAGAGTACATCACCCTGAGTGAAGCAACAAAGGAAGCCGTGTGGTTGCGTGAGCTGGTAGCAAGCCTTGGACAGCAGCAGAACACAGCCACCACCATCTACTGTGACAACATGAGCGCCATTGCTCTGACAAAGAACGCCGAGTTTCACGCCCGCACTAAGCACATCGACCTGCGGTACCACTTCATCTGCTACCTCGTGGCAAAGCAGGTCGTGCAGATCAAGTTCTGCCCTTCCAGCATGATGCTGGCAGACGTTCTGACCAAGCCACTGGCAGTGCACCGCTTTCAGCAGTTGAGGGGACAGTGCGGACTTGTGTGATTTTTATTCTCGCAAAGTGGGAGAATGATGGATATGAGAGTGCCAGAAAGTGACAAAAATAGGTTGCTCGATAAAAATAATCTGGCATGACAGCTTCATAGAGGATGTTTTACAGGTTCCAACGCACTTTACAGAACTTGATTCGGAGTCCGTTTGAGTGATGTATGGATTTCCAAAGTTTGGAGATCATGGGTCGGATTCAAGTGACAACCTGAGCACCTTGAGCTCAAAAGGCAGCAGGATTATTGGCCAGGATGGATGAGACCGGCCTTCAAGGAGAAAAGGTGGCTGGAGGACCTCCAAAAGACTTCAAGGAAGGTGTAGACAATGATTGTTGGTCGTCCAAGCGGTGTGAGACATAGTTCTCTTGTGTGACAAGGTGACTGCCGCTCATCCGGCTAGGCTAGGAGAGTGTGCTAGAGGGTAGACTTTGATAGAGTGTCTCTCAGTGCTCCCTAGGCCAAATGAGGCATATAGGGGCATGTTAGAAAGCTGTGACAATGCACTTTCTCACGCAAGAGTTCATTGAGACATGTGTGTTCTGTGCAAACCTACAACTGCTTCCGTAATTTCTTTCTGTGCAACCTGTAACTCCCTCTCACAAACAGTTGGTCCTGCCAAGGCGGCTCTTAGTGAGCCTGATCACCTCCCTGAGGGCTGCCCCAGTTTCCATCAATCTCAAGATGAACACAAGGGAATACTTCCTCCTGTTGTCCCTACTGAACACGTTCCAGCTTGATCAGATCCACCTCTCATCGAGCTTCTGGCCAATCAAAATTTGCCACCAATACCACCGGCCTTTGCAGCTTTCTGCAAATCTGCCTGTCTTACTCCCTCTGTACAGTACACTGAAAATGAGGTGGACAATTGATTTCACACTGCTCTTGTGACACAGGTCATTGACCCCGTCAGTTACAAAGACGCTCTCAGCTGGTCTGATGCAGCTCAATGGCATGCTGTTGCGGTGGAGAAGCATGAACGGCTCCAAAAGCAGAACACATGGACTCTCATGGTGCATCCAGCATGTGCACCCGTCGTCACATGCAAGTGGGCCTTGATGCTAATGGGGAACCCTGCAAGTACAAAGTATGTCTTTCGGCTCGAGGCTACAGCCAGGTTTTTGGTACAAGATACAGCAACACGTTTGCACATGTAACCAGATGCTCGTCTATCTGGGTCATCGTGGCACTGGTGGCCTCCAATCATTGGCACCTCCACCAGATGGACATGAAGTACGCTTTCCTCAATGGAGATCTGGAGGAAACTTTGTACATGCCACAACCCAAGTAGTTCATTGAGCGGGGGGGGGGAGGGGGGGTTGGACCTTGCCTGTCTGCTAAAAAAATCCCTCTATGGCTTGAAACATGCGATGCTTGAGTGGAACAAGAAACTCCACAAATTATTCCGTAAGCAAGAACTTCAACACCTCCACCCTGAAATTCCATCTATTTTTGCCATGGTGCCTCACCATGGCCCATCTCTTCCAGTGATCTCTACATTCAAGTAGCAGTTGGCCGTGACGTTTGAGATGGCTGACATAGGTCAGCTGATCTCTTGCCTTGGAATTCAGGTGAACCATGATATGTTTGAACTCAAGGTTGACCTATCCCAAGCGACATATGCATAGTGCATGGCTGAGAAATTCAGCATGGATCAAGCCGCCGCTGTTTCTACTCCGCTGGAGAAGAACCAAGGGCTTACCAAGCCTTCTCTGCCAGAAATGCTGGAATCACCAGCAGACACAAAGTATGGTGGGTTTGCTGATGTATGCATCCATTGGTACTTGCCCTGACCTGCCCTGTTCCGTTGGATTTCTTAGCCAAGGATGAAAGGCACCAACAAACGAGCATGGGAAAGTTGCAAAATGGTGCATCCGCTTTCTGCATGGAAACTCAACCATGTCTATCTGGTAGGGAAAAGTGGATGCAACTTTGCTCACAGGCTTCTGCGATTCTCATATGTCAGAAGATCAGACAAAAAGACAGTCTACCTCTGGATATCTTTTCGAGACCAATGGAGGACCAGTCTCATGGCTCTCAAAGAAACAATCGGTTTTCACACTCTCATCAACAGAAGAAGAATACATCTGGCAAAGCGAGTGCACGCGAGAAGCCATGAGGCTTCACATGCTACTCGGAGTACTTGGTTTTGATCAGTTGGGACCAATGAAAATGTTTTGTGACGTTTCGAAGTGTTATTTGTTGAATGTGTTTGCCCCTTGTTCAGTGTTGAAGGACAGATCAGGAATGCTCCGCCCCTTGTGGAGGTATGACCTGTGGATCCTTTGTAGTGTGACTAAACTATGCTCTGTTTCAAGTGAGATTTGACTTGTGACTACACCATGTGGGTGATTGGTTGACCTGGCAGTTTTGTTGAATTGTCTGAGTGAAAGGTTATTAGTTTGATACTGGCCCCATGCACATCTTGGTTGTTATGAAAACTTCCAGGAAAGAAAGTCAGTAGCTTCTTGGAAGCTACATGGTTGGTTTGTCACCTTGAAACTTGGATGCTCATGTGTCAAGCCCACTGCGCAAGTCTATTGGTGATGTGGCTGGGTCAGGCCACTTCTCAAGTATGTGCTTTTGGAATCTAGGACTGGACAGACAGCAATAAAATTACTTGTCTTGCATGCTGATCAGTTAGCCCTTGCTTGATGCTCTCTTGCGTATTGGCGACCTGATCTGGTCTTGAGATGTTATGCTAAGGCATTACTACTCTTGAAGGTGAACTGTATGCCTGATAAAGCTTGGGGTGGATGACCCATGCCTACAAAGTGAGAAGGTATAAAAACATCTGTGAGTTCTTTTTTTTGCGGCTTCTCTACTAGAGGGGGTTAGCTCAATAGCTAACAAAGGGTTATGGGCCCACTCCACTTGTTAGAGAAATTTCACGCGCGCAACCGCCAAAGTCACAAGCAGTGAGAGTGCCTTCGCTCTCACCCAACCTCTCTATTTGCAGGTAAGTCATCAGCCGGAGGGGACCCACCTGCACCTTTCCACCTTGGGAGCTGACACCAGCCTACATCAACCTACATCAGCCTACACCTCCTCGCATCGGCCAATGTGATCAGGGCAAGCAATTTCTGTTTCTAATCAACAGCCTACATTGGCCTCAAACACAGGTGCATCGGCGTCAAGAACAGGTGCAGCAGCTGTAGCAGTCGTAGTTGTAGGGGAACCAGGGAACCATTCTCCCATCCTTACGTTTGATGGAGAGGGGTTTGCGCTATGGGAGTGGCAGTTTGAGATCATCATGGATGATAGAGACTTGCCAGGGTATTTTGAAAGATTTATCCCAGCACCAAAGGAGGGGGTTGCTGACCTTGTGGCATAGGTTAAGCTCAACAAGAAGGCTCTCACTGTTCTTGTGTCCTCCATACAACCCTCAATCTTTTCACACATCGGCGGTTCTATAGTGGCTTCCGCGGCATACACAAAAAAAGGTAAGGTGTGTAAGCATGATGCTCACTTGCCAACCGTCTCTTCATTCTACACAATCTCATCAGCATGATGCTTGGTGAAGGGTAGGATTTCTCTGCCTTTATGCAGAAGTTTGAGATGTTTGCAGCAAGCCAGTAGCATGGGGTGGGACCTGAAATCTGATATGCAGGCCATGATTTCTCTGATGACGCTGCCGGAGAGCTGGGGTACCATGATCACAGTAATTGGAGGGTGGACAGAAGAGCAAGTATCCTACACCACCATCTTGGAGTATGTGCGGAATGAAGCCATGTGTCGCAGCACTAGTGAAGCAAACTTGGCTACCTTTACCTCACGAAGCAGCGGCGCCTTCCGTAACACCTTCTCCTCCGGATACAGGGGAAACAACAACACTGGCAATAGTGGAATGGGTCCAAAGCACCAAGGAAACTGCCATAAGTGTGGTAAGGCTGGATACCGGGCTCGGGAGTGCCAGGCATCCAAGGAAGGAGGAGACGAGGATGAAAGGAGAGGGTGAAATGGTTGGAAAGATCCCACAAGCTTGATGGCTAAGTGTGCCTCCAACAAAGGGAGGGCGACACTCAGGCCAGGAGCAAATGGCCTTGACTCAGGCACAAATGAGCACACCACTTACGAGAAGAAATAATTTGTCTCTCTTAATCCATGCAACAAGAACTTCATATTATCCAACGGCAAAGTTGAGGCAGCTGAGGGGATTGGTGACTAGCTGGTCACTGTGGGTGTCAACGGTGCAGACTCCGACCGGAAGCTAGAGGGGGTAGTCTACTTGCCCTCCATCACAGCCAACCTGATCTCCATCTCTAAGATAGATGACAATGGCATGACAGTTGTCTTCACATAGAAGAAAGCAGTGATAATCCCTACCAAGGACATCAACATCTCCTACTCTGCCAAGAAGGTTATTGCATAGGTTCCTCGCATTGATGGACTCTACGTCTTGCAGACCCAGATGATGACATCAATGACTGAATCTTTGGCTGAGAGTGATGATGAGGAGAGCAATGACTTATTGGTGACAAAGGACATATTGGAGCAACAAAACCGCAAGCAAATGCAGCCACCAGGGCTGTTCGTTCTAGCCAGTGCACATCGTCGAAGAACCTGTGGCACAAGCACGTTCGGCATGTGGCTCATCGCAAATTGGTCCTCATGGGAAAGCAAGAGTAAGTACGTGGGATAAAGCTACAGGATGAGGTCCAGGGAATCGGGATCTAGTGTGAGCCATGCCTTCAAGGCAAGGCCAGGAAGAAACCATTCAAGCGCAATGGTACGCGTGCTATTGCACCCCTTGACCTCATCCACATTGATGTGTGTGGTCCCTTTTGCATATCGTCCAATGGAGGCAGCAGATATGTCCTCACATGCATAATCAACAACATCCGCAAGGCCTGGATATACTTTCTTAGAAATAAAAGTGAGGTTAAGGAGAATGTGCAAGCCTTTGTCCCTATGGTAGAGCGACAGAGTGGAAATAATCTGAAGGTATTCAGGATGGACAATGGGGGAAAGTACAAAGCCTGCAAGGAGTGGCTGACGATGGATGCTATTTAACACCAAAAAACTACTCCCTACTCACCTCAAATTAATTGCGTAGCAGAGAGGATGAACCAAACCCTCCTGGGCATGACAAGGTGCATGTTCTTTGATGTCAAGCTACCTCCTAGGTTCTGGGCTGAAGCAGTACACATGGCTACCCATCTTGTGAACATCACACCTGTAGTAGCTCTACAAATCAGAGGCAGGAAGAAGCAGACACAGCAGCTGAAGATGCCTTGAGAAGCATGGGCAGGCAGGAAGCCGGACATCTCCTATCTCAAGGTGTTTGGTTGCACCGGCTTTGCCAAGGTCCAAGTGGTTGAGAGCCATAGAAAGCTCAATGTACGAGCACAAAAGTGTATTTTCACTGGCTATGAGACAACCCACAGAGCTTGTAGACAATGGGACCAAGGAGCTAAGAAGGTCATCCGCACCAAAGACATGGATTTCTACAAAAGGTCTATGAGTAAGGGAGAGCTTCTTGAACTTGAGAATACTCCAAACAGGGACAGTGGCTCACTCTTCTTGAAGAGGGAGACAAATCACCAACACAATGGCATGGTCTGGGTACTACAAGAGGAAGAGGAGCTGATGAAGATGACTTGGAGGAATCAGACTCCCAGTCCAATGTATCTGATCCTCCAGACCATAAGGATGATGCATCTCCCATCATAAAAAACAAAACACACCTCCAGTCTCTACACCAACAGCAACAGCCAGTAGGTCCAAGGAGCAGTTCACATCTTAAAGTTCCTCAGAAGCATTACGACGTGGATAGGGGTGAATGGAAAGATTTGTTCTTGGTTCAAGAGGAGCCAATGCATGTTGTAGAGGCACTCACTTGGCCTGACAAAGCTGAGTGGGATAAAGCAATTCATAGTGAATTCACCTCCATCGAGGAGAATGAGACATGGGTCGGTTGACATACCTGTCGACGCTCATGTTGTGGTGTCAAGGTGGATGCTGAAAGACAAAAAGAAATAGGATCGTAGGATAGAAAAGTGCAAAGCACGGGTTGTAACAAAGGGGTTCTCATAAAGGCCTAGCGCAAATTACGATGAGACCTTTGCTCCCGTTGTGATATCGCCTCCATCCGGTCAATGCTCGCCATTCCTGCTACCGAGAACGTGGAGGTCTACCAGTTGGATGTCAAGATAGCCTCTCTTTATGAAACAATTGACAAGGAGATGCTGATGGAGGTTGTAGAGGGGGTTGATGCTCCTGAGGGCAAGGTGTGCAGATTGGTGAAGACACTCTATGGGCTAAAACAAGCGCCAAGACTTTGGTACCAGGAGAGGGATACATTCCTGGCCATGGGGTCCTTCGAATTCGAATGTGCGTGAAGACGCACATTCGACAACGACCCTAGCATGTACGTGTATGAGAGCAACAAAGGGACTATGTTGGTCACCTTGTACGTTGATGACCTGATTTTATGCTCTTCTTCAACGTAGCTGCTAGACAATCTCAAGGGGCAGATGAGTAGAAAACTCAACAAGAACGACATGGGTCCCCATGAATTTTACCTTGGAATTGTCATCAAGCATGACAGAGCATCAGGTACCATCAGCCTGAACCAAACGAAATGCATCGACTCCATCCTCAAGCAATACAGCATGGCAGATTGCAAGTCTGCCAGCACACCCATGAGCTCAGAGTGCAAGCTCTCCACCTCCATGCCCCAATCTAATGAAGCAAAGAAAACAGACATGCTGGGCATCCCATATCATTCTATAGTGGGCACTCTGATGTATGCCATGGTTACTACCCGACCAGATGTAGCCCATGCTATTGGGCAGGTAAGCTTGCTTGTGTCCAATCCCGATCCACTGCACTTGCAGGCTGTGAAGCGCATCATGCGCTACCTTAAGGGGGAACGTCATGTGGGGCTCCACTTTGGATGCATTGCTCGATCCACATCACTCCATCTCATGGGCTACACCAATGCTGGTTGGGGAGGCAATATCGATGACAGCAAGTCTATCTCCAGCTTCGTGTCTATCCTGAATGGAGGTGATGTCTGTTTGGCGAGTCGAAAGTAGGAATGTGCCCCTCTGTGAACAGCTGAAGCTGAGTATATTGCCTTGGTTGAGGTTTGTAACGAGATGCAGTGGCTACGCAGCTTGCTATCTGAGATGAAGGAACCACATGCAACGGCGACGGTCATCAAGATTAACAACATGAGTGCAATTGACATGTGCAAGAACCCAGTCCTTTCCACAAAGCACAAAGCACATTGAGATCAGGCTCACCAAGAGACACCTAGGAAGATGTGTTGTAAACTGGAGCAGCCCGCAGGGAGGTGATCAGGCTCACCAAGAGCCACCTACGCACGACCAACTGTGTGTAAGAGGGAGTTGCAGGTTGCACGGAAAGAAGTAACAGGAGGAAATGTAGACCTTCAGAGAACGCAAATGTATAAATCAACTCTTGAGTGAAAAAGACCATCATCACAGCTTTATGACCAGCCCTTAATGCCTCATTTGGCCTAGGGAGCACTGAGATAGCGGGTGCAAGAGGGTCAAAGTTGACCCTCTTGCACACTCTCCTAGCATAGCGTGATGAGCGGCAGTCACCTTGTCACACATGAGAAATATTCTTCACACGATCTGCACGGCCAATAGTTGTGGACTGCTCTTTCCTTGATTTCTCCTAGAGGTCCTCCGGCCGGCTTTTCTCCTTGAAGGCTGCTCTCAGCCGTCCTGCTCAAGAATTCTGCCACCTTTTGAGCTTAAAGTGCTCAGGTCATCACTTGAACCCGACCCATGATCTTCAAACTTTGGAAATGCGCATCTCACTCTAAAGGACTCCAAATTGAGTTCCGTAAAGTTCGTTGGAACCTGTAAAACACCCTCTATTCAAAAGGATGTTTTGCAGGTTCCAACGTACAGTTCTCTATCATTGCCAGATGATTTTCATCAAGCAACCATTTCTTATTACTTTCAGGCACTCTCATATCCATCATTATGCTCGGGATTTGGTCTACAATAGAACAGCTCAAGTATGTCAGAACCAAGCTGAACCGGGCTGAAATTCTTACAAAGCCACTCGACAAAGATCTCCACAAAGCACGCATGCAAGGTATTGGAATTGTCCACACAAGTGATAACAAATGATGATCGAAACTGACGCAAGGTGCAAGGGAGAGATTTGTTGAATGTGTGTGCCCCTTGTTCAGTGTTGTAGGAAAGATCAGGAATCCTCTGCCCCTTGTCGAGGTATGACCCCTGGGTCCATCGTAGTATGACTCAACTATGAGTACACCATGTGGGTGAGTGGTTAACTTGGTCAAATGGGGATCATAAGTTCAATCCTGGCCCCTTGCACATCTTGGTTGTTGGAAGCATGTCGAAAAGAAAGCCTGTAACTTCTTGGAAGCTACATGGTTCCTCTGTAACCTTGGCACTAGGATGCTTGTGTGTGAAGTGTCAACCGGCCAGAGGCAAACGGACTAGAAAACAGGGCCGACACAATAGCACCTGCCGTCCGCTCCTAGCATTTCAGCTAGGAGAAGATATCACCCTCAGGATCACAGTTCCACACTGAGCAGCTCCTAGGTAATCACTTGCTAGCAACTGTGTCCACTTAACACTTGGTCACTTTCGCGCGAGGTGCTAGTCAGAGACTAACCCCTGGGGCTTAGACGAACCAGTGTCTTCTTTATACTGTTCCTTAGTTGGATGGCTCTGTGAGGAGCATCTAAGGCCAGATCATATAATTAGAATGAGGAATGAGCCTGGTACATATAGTCCTAGGCCTGGCATCTAAGGTGTGTGGGCAGTGGCACTTTTGGGGGTGGCCACTCCACACCACCTCACCAACTCGCCAATTGGCGCATCCACTGACCGCCAAGTGGCACATCCTCCTCATGCATGAAGAAATATCTCGGAAACTTCCTATGTGCAGGAAGGTCAAAAACCTTCCTGCTCACATCAAGGCTTGATCGCATGACCTATTGTTCCTAGGTCCACCGTGCTATCCATTGCGCTACAAAGCTGATGTCTCGCTTGGACTTGCACCACAAACAAGATGTGGGGGACTTACTCCAAGGGAGCAGTGCATACCCAACCTGTCCGCTAAGCTATGGCAGTGGCCAAAGGGGCATGAAAAAAAAAACAACAATCTTTCCCTCGCACCTGTGGCCACCTGCCGTTGTAATTTTCTTCCACATGAGCCTGTAGCTCTGCACTGTGTTTGTGTACCTCAGTTGTTCTGGGCTTTTAGTCTTCATCTCCTGCATCCACCATGCCAATTCCTTGAGCGCTTGTAGCATGCAAGTCGCAATCAAGTGGCTTTGTTAAGAAGTCCGCAAGCATCCTCTCAGTTTCGACATGTTCTAGTTCCACGGCACCCTTGGCGACAAGGTCGCGTGAGTAGTGGTACCGAATGTCGATGTGCTTTGTCCGCCGGGAGATCATGTCATCCTCTACCATAGCAATGGCACTCTGGTTGTCGACACGGATGATAGTTGCTTCCCCTTGTGGTGCCTTGATCTCGTTGAGTAAACTGTGAAGCCATTGTGTTTCATTGCACACTTCTGAGATTGTGATGTACTCCGCCTGAGCAGTGGAAAGTGAGATGCAGTCTTGCTTCCTACTTGCCCATGAGACCGCACCACCATTGAGAAGGCAAACAAAGCCAGAGGTGGACTTCCTGTCGTCAACCTACCCTCCCCAGTCAGCATCGGTGTAGCACGTGAGTCGTAGTGAGTCTGATCCTTCAAGACCTCCAAACTGCAGTCCCATGTGCCGTGTCTTCTTTAGGTAGCCGAAGATCCACTTCACGGCTTGCCAATGTTGTGGCCCGGGATTAGCCACAAACCTGCTGACCTGACCTACCGCATAAGCGATGTCAGGTCGCGTCCCCACCATTGCGTACATGAGGCTCCAACGGCGGACTGGTACGGAGTGTTTTGCACTTCCCGCCGCTCCGCCTCATTACTTGGCATCATGGAGGAGGAGAGCTTACACTCGGAGGCCATGGGGGTGCTGATGGGTTTACAATCCTCCATGTTGTAGCGCTTCAAGACGTCCATGATGTACTTGGTCTGGTTGAGCTCGATGGTGCCTGCTTTGCGGTTGCGGTGGACGGCAATCCCGAGGTAGTACTAAAGAGGACCCATGTCCTTCATCTTGAACCTGCTGCTTAGCTTCTCCTTCACGCCTACAAGGGCCTCATGCGAGGAAGACCATATGATCAGATCGTCCACATACAACGCCACAAGCAGCAAGCCACGCTCGTCCTCCTGCACATAGACGCTCGGATCATTCTTGCAGTGTGCGAAAGAGATCTCAGCCATGAAGCTATCCATCTCCTTGTACCAGATCCGTGGGGCCTGTTTCAGCCCATACAACGACTTCACCAGCCAACATACCTTTCCTTCGGGTGCATCCACCCCCTCTGGCACTTCCATAAGCACCTCTTTGTCCAACTTCCCGTAAAGGAAAGCTGTCTTGACGTCCATCTGGTGGATCTCCAGGTCTTTGGCGGCAGCGACAGCCAGCAGGGACCTGATGGAGGCAAACATGACAACCGGTGTGAAGGTCTCATCGTACTCAGACCCTGCGCGCTCTGAGAATCCCTTCGCCACGACCCTTGCCTTGTACTTGTCGATGCTGCCGTCCTTCTTCCGCTTCAGCCTAAGCACCCACTTAGAGCCCACCAGGTGAGCGCCCGGGGGTCTGTCCACTAGCACCCACGTACCATTTTCGTGGATGGTCGCGAGCTCGCTATCCACCGCCTCCTTCCATTTGGCCGCATCGGGCCTTGTCAGTGCCTCTGCCACAGTGAGCGGCTCTCCCTAAGCCAAACAAGACCAGCTCAGGCGAGTCCAGCCTCCGGTGTCAGCGTCATAGTGTGGCGTTTGCTTTCTTTGCCGAGTGCCACGGCACGGCATTGCTGGTGCTTCATCTCTGCTTTGCTGCTGCTCCTGTGGTGCAGGCTGCCCTGAAGTTAAATCTTCCTTTGGTGAAGAGCCACTGGCCTTTGAGCTGGTCTCAGAGGCCTCAGACGTCTTCGACTTCGTGTCGGAGCCCGCCGCTGCGTCAGCCTGCGCTGCCGCTCTCCCTGCCACACCACTCTTCTTTGTGGCCTGCCGTACTGGCACCACTTGCCAGTTTTCAGGAGCTTGATCTCCGGACTCCAGTAGCACCAACCACTCTCCCTGTTTTGGAGCTTGTGTGGGATGAAGCGGCTCTCCCTTGCCTAGTGTCCTCTCATTGAAGGTCACGCCCCGGCTGGTGATGAGCCTTCTTGCTGTCATGTTCCAAAGGCGGTAGGTCTTGTGGGCAGATTCATAGCCCACCATAACACACTTCCGTGCCCTTGCATCCAGCTTGCCGCCACCTTCTCCCGCCTGGACCTTTGCCCATGCGGTGCAGCCAAAAACCTTCAGGTGTGAGGCATCTGGCTTCTTTCCTGACCACATCTCCTGTGGCGTCATCTACTGCTTGCCCTTTTTCTTGCAACGCCTGCCGAGAGCAGCTGCAGGAGTTAGGTTGACGAGGTAGCATGCCGTTCTTGCAGCTTTCGCCCAAAAGCGCGGTGGGAGTTTTGCGTCAAAGAGCATGCTCTGCACCATGCCGAGGATGGTCTGATTCATCCGTTCAGCCACACCGTTGCTCTGTGGCGTGTAGGGTGTCTTGGGCTGATGGTCAATTCCTCGTTGTTGTAGCCAGCCCTTGCATGCCTCGTACTCTCCGCCGTTGTTGCTTTGCAGCGCCTTGACCTTCTTTCCAGTCTGCCGCTCAACCATGGCGACAAACTCCTGGAGCTTCACTCTCACCTCTCCCTTTGTTTTGAGGAATTACATCCACATCTTGCGGCTGTGGTCATTGATGAAGGTCAAAAAGAACTTGCTCCCACCATTCGATGCCGTGCGGAAGGGCCCGCACACATCGGTGTGAATGAGGTCCAAGGCAGATTCCGCACGACGGCCGTTGCGCTCAAAGCGCTTTCTCTTTTTCTTGCCTTGGAGGCAAGGTTCGCACAAGCTGCCGCACCCAGCCGCATCCTTTATGCACCCCTCCATGCCGCGGACAAGCTCTTGTTGCTGCATGACGTGGAGCGTGCTCTTTGCAACATGCCCAAAGCGTCTATGCCACAGCTCAGTGTCTTTGTCCTTGGTAGCAGAGGACGCCTTCAGAGTTGCCGTTGTTGTGTTCTCCTGCGTCGGTGCCACGACCACTACCTCCGCCGCACTTGCATGACCCTCGTCTTTTGAGTTCTTTGCCATAGTTGTCTGCAGCACGTAAAGCCCGTCGACTCGTGGAACCTGAGCTACGAGGTCTTTTGTTGGCGTAGAGGACCTTGATGTCCTCGTTCTTGATGATGACCGCCTTCTTCTGCGTGAACACCACTGTCATGTTGTTGTCTGTGAATTTTGACACGGACAGAAGGTTTGCCGCAAACGAGGGCATGTATACCATGTCACGCAGCCGCAGGTCCTTCTCTGCACTGTTGAGACTGATGCTCACCACCTTGTCTCCCACACCCTCTGCATTCACAATGGTGCCATTTGCGCATCTGAACCGCCCCTCAGTGCGACCAATGGAGACAAATCCAGTCTGGTCATTGCTAGCGTGATGGACAGTGCCGGAGTCGAGCCCGAAGGCTCCCGGCCTGAGCAGAGCCGCTCCCCTTGCTGGAGGTGTGCTTTGAGCCATCATGTTGGTGGTCTCTTTGCCACCTTTTTTGCTGCCTTTGTTCCCACTGCTCGTGCCGCCTTCCTTCTTTGGCGATTTGCACTCTATTGCCCAGTGCCCATGTTTTCCACAATTGCGGCAGTTGCCCTGTCGCTTGGGAGCCTTGCTGCCATTGTTGCCTCCGCCGCTACCGCTTCCGCTGCCGCTGTTCTGACCACAGGCCGGCCCTTTGCTCCCGCGGCCGTTGTAGCGTACGGCATAGGCTGAGAAGTTAGCCTCACTACCGCTGCGACGTGTGGCCTCGTTTCGCACGTACTCGGACACCGCCGTGTACGTCAGGTCGTTCTCCTTCCAACCACCCATGATGGTGATCATTGGGCTCCAGCTCTCCAGTAGCGCCATGAGGAGGATCATGGCCTGCATCTTTTCATCAAGTTCCCACTTCATTTGGTGAGCCTCGCCAAGGAGTCCTTCAAATTCCTGTAAGAAACTAGGGATAGAGTCCCCCTCATTCACCCGCATGCTGATCAGCCGTTGTAGGATGAACAATCTGTTCGCAAGGGAGGTGGACTGGTGCACACGCTTGAGCTTGGCGAGAGCATCCGAAGCCAGTGTGAACCCCGCAATGATAGGAACATACTTCTTGGCTATCGTGTTGGTGAGGAATGACATGACAACGTTATTTCAATCCATCCATGCCTCATGCTCGGGTGTGCCTTCCGCGGGAACCTGCTCCTCTCCCTTCAGTAGCTTGATGAAACCGCGCACTTTCATTGCCAGCTCAAACTGCCATCTCCAAAGGGGGAAGTCAATCCCCTTGAAAACAGGGATTCCTCCCAAGGGTCCAAGACCTTGCAGCAGTGATGTAGCACTCACATTTGCTCCAGTGGGCTGCCTTGTGGTAGCCACTGTTGAGTTTGAGGACTGCCCTGCGGCAGCCCCCTCTCCTCCTGATGGGTCAACCATGTTTTTTGCCCTTGTCTGCTCCCCACGTCTCTGCTGTGTTGAGGCCGATGTAGGCTGATGTTAGCTGATGTCTGCTACCATTTTTTGCATGCAGATCCGTTGCTTACCCCACCAGCCGTTGTTCACCTGCAAACAGAGAATATATCTACACCAACACACCCAGGGTCTTACCACCAAGGGCAGAGCTTGTCCTGGTTGGGACACAAGGGTCGTGCCTCCAAACGCACAGCTTGTCCTTGGTCCCTGTGTGCTGAGTGCAGAACAGGCCGTTGGAGCTGATGAAGCTGATGGAGCTGATGGAGCTGATGGAGCCGGCGTGCGCACCGGGAGAGAGCGTACTAGAGTTGAGCGAAGCGCTCCTTACAACTGGTCAGTGTGGGCCCATAACTCTTTGTCAACCGGCCTGAGGCAAATGGACTAGAAAACAGGGCCGACACAATGACACCTGTCGTCCGCTCCTAGCATTTCAGCTAGGAGAAGATATCACCCTCAGGATCACAGTTCCACACTGAGCACCTCACTTGCTAGCAATCACTTGCTAGCAACTGTGTCCACTGAACACTTGGTCACTTTTGCGCGAGGTGCTAGTCAGAGACTAACCCCTGGGGCTTAGACCAACCAGTGTCTTCTTTATACTGTTCCTTAGTTGGACGGCTATGCGAGGAGCGTCTAAGGCCAGATTGTATATTTAGAATGAGAAATGAGCCCGGTACATATAGTTCTAGGCCTGGCATCTTAGTTGTGTGGGCAGTGACACTTTGCGGGGTGGCCACTCCACACCACCTCACCAACTCGCCAATTGGCGCATCCACTGGCCGCCAAGTGGCACATCCTCCTCATGCACGAAGAAATATCTTGGAAACTTCCTATGTGCAAGAAGGTAAAAAACCTTCCTGCTCACATCAAGGCTTGATCGCATGACCTATTGTTCCTACGCCCACCATGCCATCTATTGTGCTACACAATTGGTGTCTCGCTTGGACTTGCACCATGAACAAGATGTGGGGGACTTACTCCAAGGGAGCAGTGCATGCCCAACCTGTCCGCTAAGCTATGGCAGTGGCCAAAGGGGCATAAGAAAAAACAACATGAAGCACACAGTGCAAGTCTAGTGTTGATGTGGCTGAGTCAGGCCACTTTCTAGGGATGTGCTTTTGGAATCGAGGACTGGACAGATAGATACAAAAGGAATTATCTTGCATGCTGATCAATTCACCCTTGCTTGATTCTCTCTTGGGTATTGACAACTTGAGCTGTTCTTGAGATGTAATGTTAAGGCGTTAGTACTCTTGAAGGTGAAATGTATGCCTGATTTAGCTTGGGGTGTACAACACATGCCTGGAAAGGAAGAAGTTGAGCTTTTTGGTTTCGTGGCTACTCTAGCAGGGGTGGTTAGCTCAATAGCTAACACTATTGACCTGGTGGATGATGCAGTTCTACATGACAGAACAAAACATGTGAAGCAACAATTCCACTACTTGACCGATGCTATTGCTGAAGGTAAAGCTGAACTCGTGTACGTCCAGACAAAATGAGAAGAAGCTGATGTATTCACAAAAGCTCCTGATACAAAACATCATGCAGAGCTTTGTGAATGCATGGGCCTAGTACTCTGCCAACAATGTCCAAGGGACAGGACTCTAAACCACGGAAACAATATGGAATGATATCACATCATCCAGCGGGTAGTATCCCCTTTTTGTTAGCGAGGATCGCAGCGCATTTCCCTCTTGACTCATTGAGTGTGCACACATAACACGCGCATCACCGGTTTGACTGGTTGATGATGGAAACTGGGGCAGCCCTCAGGGAGGTGATCAAGCTCACCAAGAGCCGCTAGGCATGACCAATTGTATGTGAGAGACAAGTTCTAGGCTGCTGAAACAAAAATACGGAAGCATGTGGAGTTGTGTAGAGAGAGCGAATGTCTGATTTGACTCATGGATGAGAAAGGACATTAGAACAAATTTCTACCAAGCCTCAGTATGCCTAATTTGGCACATGGAGGTGGAAGAACCACTCTGTCAAAGTTCACCTCCTAGCACACTCCTAGCCTAGCGAGTCGAGCGGCAGTCACACTCTCACACAAGAGAATTACCATCCCTGCCATGTCCACAACCAATAATCTTGGTGGGAACCTTCCTTGAAGCTCCCTGAAAGTCCTCCTGCTGCCTTTCTAACTTGAAGGCCGCTCCAAACCTTCCTGGCCAATAATTGTGGCTGTCATTGGTGCTGGTAGTGCAGGAGCCGTCACTTGAACTGAACCCATTGCCACCAAACCTTGAAAATCCATATCTCCCACAAACGGACTCCGAATCGAGTTCCGTAAAGTGCTACAGAACCAGCAAAACATCCTCTATTCACTGTAATGACTTGATGATTTTTATTGAGCAACCCACTTTGGTCACTTTTTGGCACCCAATATCCAACATTCTCCCACTTTGCGAGAATAGAAATCACACAAGTCCACACTGTCCCCTCAGCTGCTGAAAGTGGTGTGCTACCAGCGGCTTGGTCAGGAAGTCTGCTAGCATCATGCTTGAAGGGCAGAACTTGATGTGCACCACCTGCTTTGCTACAATTTTGCGGATGAAATGATATCGTAGGTCAATGTGCTTAGTGCGGGCGTGAAATTCTGCGTTCTTGGTCAGAGCAATGGCGCTCATGCTGTCACAGTAGATTGTAATCGCTGTGGTCTGCTGCTATCCAAGGCTTTCTAGCAGCTCACGCAGCCACACGACTTCCTTTGCTGCTTTGGTGGGGGCGAGGGTGACACACTCTTGCTTCTTGCTCTTCCAACTGATTGCACCTCCCCCAAACACAAACACGAATCCACTGGTCGACCTCCTTGTGTCCAGGTCACCTCCCCAATCTTCATCGTTGTTGCCGATGAGGATGGGGCTGTTGTTGCTGTTGAAGATGAGGCAAAGGCTGCTGCTGCTGTTGAGTTAACGCAGCACGCGCTTGACTGCCTCTCAATGCGGCACGCCCTGATTTGCGCAAAGCTTTCTGAGCACTCCCACTGCTTGGCTGATGTCAAGGGGTGTGCCGACTGCTTCGTACATGAGGCTCCCAACTGCTGCTTGGTACATAACTGCTTCCATGTGGCTGCTCTCTTGCATGCCGTGGGGAATCTGCATCATGCTCAGCTTCACTCCCACTTCCAGTAGTGTTGCGGCCTAGCGCTCTCCTGCCATGTTGAATCGCTTGACGATGTTGCTCACGTATGTGCTCTGCGACAACTCCAAAGTCAGCTGCTGCCGGTCGCGCTTGACCGGAAGGCCAAGGTAGTAGCTGAGCTCTCCCATGTCTTTCATGTTGAACCTAGCAGCAAGGGACTGCTTCACATCGTTCAAAAGAGACTTGGAGTCAGATGCAATGAGCAGATCATCAACATAGAGCAAGATGATGACCTAGCTTGCCTCTTGCACGCGCCCATAAACTGCATGGTCAGCTTCACTGCGCACAAAACCAAGCCGAGCCAGCTGCTCATCCATCTTTTGGTACCATGCTCGCGGTGCTTGCTTCAGGCAGTAAAGAGCCTTCACAATATTGTACACCAAACCCTCCTTTCCCTCCATCACATACCCCTCCGGCTGCTATATGTACACCAAGCTCCTTGAGGTCACCATTCAGAAATGCACACGTCACATTCATTTGGTGCACCTCCCAGTCCATAGCAGCAGCAAGAGCAAGGATCGCTCGGATGGATGGGAACTCTGCGACAGGTGCAAATGTCTCATTGTAATCCACACCCTCAGTCTGCCCATATCCCTTTGCAACCAACTGTGTTTTGTACCTGAGCACCTTACCATCCACACCACGCTTTTGCCTGAAGATCCACCGACACCGGATCACTCGGCTGCCATGTGGAGCTTCCTCAAGGGTCCAGGTGCCGTTCTTCATGAGCGCACCATACTCCTCGTCTGCTACGGCACGCCAATCTGCCGCCTCGGCACTGTAAATGGCTTCAGCAAATGTGGTTGTGTCATCCATGGCTATGAGGAAGAGAAGCTTGAGGTCAAACGACTCTGTTGGTGGTGGAACGGTACACAGGTTCACCAGCTCCTCCGGCGGCCTCTGTTTGCTTTCGAGGTGCTTGGATCTCCTCAACGGCACCACAGGACCATCTACACCATGGTTGTGATGTGCAGACTGTTGGCCTGAGGGTGAGTGTGCACCCTGGAGGGTCCCTAGCAGTGGCTGGTTCACACCACCAACTGTTTTTGGAGAGACTGAAACTATGGAGGCAACTGGTTCAAGGATGGCAAAATCTGGTCAGAGAGTGAGGCAATAGTTTTGGCCTCAATTGACTGGGAATTAACACTTGATCAAGGCTCACAAGCAGTGGCATTTTATAGCCACTGATCTANCATGCCGTGGGGAATCTGCATCATGCTCAGCTTCACTCCCACTTCCAGTAGTGTTGCGGCCTAGCGCTCTCCTGCCATGTTGAATCGCTTGACGATGTTGCTCACGTATGTGCTCTGCGACAACTCCAAAGTCAGCTGCTGCCGGTCGCGCTTGACCTAAAGGCCAAGGTAGTAGCTGAGCTCTCCCATGTCTTTCATGTTGAACCTGGCAGCAAGGGACTGCTTCACATCGTTCAAAAGAGACTTGGAGTCAGATGCAATGAGCAGATCATCAACATAGAGCAAGATGATGACCTAGCTTGCCTCTTGCACGCGCCCATAAACTGCATGGTCAGCTTCACTGCGCACAAAACCAAGCCGAGCCAGCTGCTCATCCATCTTTTGGTACCATGCTCGCGGTGCTTGCTTCAGGCAGTAAAGAGCCTTCACAATATTGCACACCAAACCCTCCTTTCCCTCCACCACATACCCCTCCGGCTGCTGCATGTACACCAAGCTCCTTGAGGTCACCATTCAGAAATGCACACGTCACATTCATTTGGTGCACCTCCCAGTCCATAGCAGCAGCAAGAGCAAGGATCGATCGGATGGATGGGAACTCTGCGACAGGTGCAAATGTCTCATTGTAATCCACACCCTCAGTCTGCCCATATCCCTTTGCAACCAACCGTGTTTTGTACCTGAGCACCTTACCATCTGCACCACGCTTTTGCCTGAAGATCCACCGACACCGGATCACCCGGCTGCCATGTGGAGCTTCCTCAAGGGTCCAGGTGCCGTTCTTCATGAGCGCACCATACTCCTCGTCTGCTGCGGCACGCCAATCTACTGCCTCGGCGCTGTACATGGCTTCAGAAAATGTGGTTGTGTCATCCATGGCTGTGAGGAAGAGAAGCTTGAGGTCAAACGACTCTGTTGGTGGTGGAACGGTACACAGGTTCACCAGCTCCTCCGGCGGCCTCTGTTTGCTTTCGATGTGCTTGGATCTCCTCAAAGGCACCACAGGACCATCTACACCATGGTTGTGATGTGCAGACCTCCGTGGCTGCTACCGTGCATTGCTTTGCTGCTCCTCCTCATCGTATTCCGTTGCTTTCTCCTTCTCAGCTTACTCCACCTCCTTGTCATTGCTCCTTTCACTGCCATTTTCTGCACTGCCCTCTTCTGCTACATGCTCTTCTCCCACTTCTGGTACGAGTGCGGGAGCAAGTGGAACTGCAGACATGAGGCTCCAAGTCTAGCCCCTCACGTCCTCTTGAAAGACCACGTTACAACTGCGGATGATCTTTCCAGCAGTGAGGTTGTATAGGCGGTATCCCATGGTGTCGTAGCTGAGGAAGGCCGCCTTCACCGACTGTGCGTCTAGCTTCTCATAGTTGCCGGCAGGCACGTGCACAAATGCACCACACCCGAATACTTTCAGGTGTGTCACTGCTGGCTTGCATCCTGTCCACGCCGCATCTGGTGTCATCCGTGGCACGACGCGTGTGGGAGTCAGTTTTTCAGGTACACGGCAGTTTCGACCGCTTCCACCCAAAAGGTTGGCAGGAGCTCTGTGTCCTGTAGCATGCTACGAACACGCTCCATGAGCGTGTGGTTCCCACGTTCAGCCACGCCGTTCAGCTGCGGTGCTCCAGGGGGGGTGACCTTGTGCTTGATCCCGCGACGCTTGAGGAAGTTCCGGAAGTCGTTAGAGAGGTACTCTCCTCCACCGTCAAAAAGCACCTTCAACCGCCTGCCACTCTCATTATGTGCAGCAGCAATCCACACCTTGAAAGCATCAAAGCACTCATCCTTTCCATCCAAGAAGGAAACCCACGTCTTCCTCGACTTGTCATAAATGAATGTGACAAAGTACAACTTGCCGGACAAGGACTGAGATGGCATGAGACCGCACAAATCAGAGTGAACAAGTGAGAGAAGCTCAGCCGCCCCCTTCCCTTCCCTGAAGAATGGAGCGCGGGCCTGCTTCCCTTCAATGCAACTCTCACAGGCCGATGCACCTGGCTGCTTCACCCCCTTAAGCTCCAGGCTGCGGAAAATCTGCTACATGGAGACGATGGCACCAAAGCCGAGGTGACCAAGCCGGCGGTGCCACAAGCCGATGTCATGTTTTCCCTCTCTTGCCGCCAACGCTTAGTCAGCTTCCTTCTCCGATGACACATAGAGACGGTAGATTCCGTCCTCCTTGTTTGATTTTGCAAGCACACGACCTGCACATGCAGAGATGGTGCAGCCACCACTCTCAAAGTGAACCTGCATGCCTTTGGAGATGAGAGATGAGACAGAGAGGAGGTTAGCTGCTAGCCCCAGAACATGGAGCACCCCCTTCACACGAAGTTCCACGTGCTTGCCCTCAACGCAAGCACAAAACACAATATCAACCTCCTTGACCGCCATTTGCACATGGTTGTCCCCCATGTACACCAGATGAGGCTGAATGATGGTATAGACAACGAACCACGCCCAGTGACATGTCATGTGTTGTGTGGCACCCGAGTCCATTATCCAGAATAAGGTGGTATTGTCGGATAGGTGTAGGACCCATATGGTTGTCATGAATCCACTCTCCTAATCTGCTGCTTTCATGGAAGCGTCAGATTGCTTTCCCACTCCCACTCCAGCCACAAGATCCGCCTTCTTCTTCTGGCATTCGCGCACCCAATGCCCTCGCTTCTTGCAGTAGTGGCATTTCCCCTTCTTCTTCCCTCCTCCACCGTTGCTCCCGGTTGGTGCAGCACCACCCCCACGACTAGAGTTGGTGATGAGAGCGATGTCCAGTCCGCTTCCATTGTCCTCTTCCTTGCACCGCTCCTCCTCAAACAGCAGGCTCTCCTCCACATCGTTGAGGGAGAGCTTGTCGCCACGCTGGTCCAGGGCAATAATGAGAGGATTGTAGCTGCTAGGAAGGCCAGAGGGGATGGTTACCATGAGCACACGTTCCTTGACAGGGTCCTCAATTGCAGAAAGCTGGTCAGCCAGAGACTTTACCATGTTGATGTAATCAATCATGGATCCGGACTCATCCATCTTCACAAGGTGAAAGCGACGACGCAGATTCATGTTGATGAGGATTGACTTGGATCCATGAGTGGACTCAAACTTCTTCCAAACCTCCTTAGGCGTGAGAATACCACAGACAAGGAGTT
>SZWC01000168.1:284403-297812 GCA_023375785.1 Penium margaritaceum | reverse complement strand
TCCCTTCCCTCCTCTAGAAGCTTCTGCCCCTTCCTAGATTCCTCAGCTTGCTTCTAGTAGGAGGGAAGGTGTCCAGAAGATCAAGACACCTCTAGATGCCTTGTAGGACAAGTCACCCCTTCTAGAAGGTGTGCCACCTTCCTGGACCCTCACCTGGCCTTCTAGAAACTTAAAGAGGAACTCTAGAGGTTGAGCTAGCTTCCTGGCATCTATTTTCCACCTCCCTTGAGGCAGGGCAGAATTTCATCTTGTGGGACTTGAACCCGGGCCCCTGCCTCTAGAGGTGGACACCATTAACCACTAAGCCACTAAGGCTTGTCTTTTTGGTGTTCCTTTTTGGAGTCACTCCTGCCATGGTGAGGAGCATCATTTCAACACAGACCTCCGTGGCTGCTACCGTGCATTGCTTTGCTGCTCCTCCTCATCGTATTCTGTTGCTTTCTCCTTCTCAGCTTCCTCCACCTCCTTGTCATTGCTCCTTTCACTGCCATTTTCTGCACTGCCCTCTTCTGCTACATGCTCTTCTCCCACTTCTGGTACGAGTGCGGGAGCAAGTGGAACTGCAGACATGAGGCTCCAAGTCTAGCCCCTCACGTCCTCTTGAAAGACCACGTTACGACTACGGATGATCTTTCCAGCAGTGAGGTTGTATAGGCGGTATCCCATGGTGTCGTAGCTGAGGAAGGCCGCCTTCAGCGACTTTGCGTCTAGCTTGTCATAGTTGCCGGCAGGCACGTGCACAAATGCACCACACCTGAATACTTTCAGGTGTGTCACTACTGGCTTGCATCCTCTCCACGCCGCATCCGGTGTCATCCGTGGCACGGCGCGTGTGGGAGTCAGTTTTTCAGGTACACGGCAGTTTCGACCGCTTCCACCCAAAAGGTTGGCGGGAGCTCTGTGTCCTGTAGCATGCTACGAACACGCTCCATGAGCGTGTGGTTCCCACGTTCAGCCACGCCGTTCAGCTGCGGTGCTCCAGGGGGGGTGACCTTGTGCTTGATCCCGCGACGCTTGAGGAAGTTCAGGAAGTCGTTGGAGAGGTACTCTCCTCCACCGTCGAAAAGCACCTTCAACCGCCTGCCACTCTCATTATGTGCAGCAGCAATCCACGCCTTGAAAGCATCAAAGCACTCATCCTTTCCATCCAAGAAGGACACCCACGTCTTCCTCGACTTGTCATAAATGAATGTGACAAAGTACAACTTGCTGGACAAGGACTGAGATGGCATGAGACCACACAAATCAGAGTGAACAAGTGAGAGAAGCTCAGCCGCCCCCTTCCCTTCCCTGGAGAATGGAGCGCGGGCCTGCTTCCCTTTAATGCAACTCTTACAAGCCGATGCACCTGGCTGCTTCACCCCCTTAGGCTCCAGGCTGCGGAAAATCTGCTACATGGAGACGATGGCACCAAAGCGGAGGTGACCAAGCCGGCGGTGCCACAGGCCGATGTCATGTTTTCCCTCTCTTGCCGCCAACGCTTAGTCGGTTTCCTTCTCCGATGACACATAGAGACGGTAGATTCCGTCCACCTTGTTTGATTTTGCAAGCACACGACCTGCACATGCAGAGATGGTGCAGCCACCACTCTCAAAGTGAACCTGCATGCCTTCGGAGATGAGAGATGAGACAGAGAGGAGGTTAGCTGCTAGCCCCAGAACATGGAGCACCCCCTTCACACAAAGTTCCACGTGCTTGCCCTCAACGCAAGCACAAAACACAATATCAACCTCCTTGACCGCCATTTGCACATGGTTGTCCCCCATGTACACCAGATGAGGCTGAATGATGGTATAGACAACGAACCACGCCCAGTGACATGTCATGTGTTGTGTGGCACCCGAGTCCATTCTCTAGAATAAGGTGGTATTGTCGGATAGGTGTAGGACCCATATGGTTGTCATGAATCCACTCTCCTAATCTACTGCTTTCATGGAAGCGTCATATTGCTTTCCCACTCCCACTCCAGCCACAAGATCCGCCTTCTTCTTCTGGCATTCGCGCGCCCAATGCCCTCGCTTCTTGCAGTAGTGGCATTTCCCCTTCTTCTTCCCTCCTCCACCGTTGCTCCCGGTTGGTGCAGCACCGCCCCCACGACTAGAGTTGGTGATGAGAGCGATGTCCAGTCCGCTTCCATTGTCCTCTTCCTTGCACCGCTCCTCCTCAAACAGCAGGCTCTCCTCCACATCGTTGAGGGAGAGCTTGTCGCCACGCTGGTCCAGGGCAATAATGAGAGGATTGTAGCTGCTAGGAAGGCCAGAGGGGATGGTTACCATGAGCACACGTTCCTTGACAGGGTCCTCAATTGCAGAAAGCTGGTCAGCCAGAGACTTTACCATGTTGATGTAATCAATCATGGATCCGGACTCATCCATCTTCACAAGGTGAGAGCGACAACGCAGATTCATGTTGATGAGGATTGACTTGGATCCATGAGTGGACTCAAACTTCTTCCAAATCTCCTTAGGCGTGAGAATACCACAGACAAGGAGTTGCTGCCGTTTGGCGAGGTAGAGGTAGATGGTGGCGAGGGCGCGGTCACGCTTCTCACGGTAGGTACGGGCCTCACCACGTGAGAGAGCGGACTGAGCTGATTCCTCCTCACTCACATGGCTCCAGAGTCCCTTCTTCATCAGCACCATCTTCATGTTGTTGCTCCAGTTGAAGAAGTTCTTGCCTTTGAACTTGGCAATGTTGACGTCGGCCAACACAGAAGCGAATGTCGCCATGGCAGTGTAACTTTCAGCACCCAAACGACTCTCTCACACAACAGGGTGCAAGGAATGCCTCAAGGATGAGACAGAGCCTTTTTCTAGCTCTGATACCACTGATAGAAACGTGTGTAGCCCTCAGGGTGGTGATCAAGCTCACCAAGAGCCGCTAGGCAGGACCAATTGTATGTGAGAGACAAGTTGTAGGCTATCGAGATAAATATAAGGAAGCGTGTGAAGTTGTGTAGAGAATGCAAATGGCTGGTTTGACTCGTGAATGAGAATTTAAATTAGCATAGATTTCTAACAAGCCTAAGTACGCCTCATTTGACACATGGAGCTAGGAGAACCACTCTGTCAAAGTTTACCTCCTAGAACACCCAGCTTAGCGGGATGAGCGGCGGTCACACTCTCACACAAGAGAATTACCATCCCTACCATGTGCACAACCAATAATCTTGGTGGGGACCTTCCTTGAAGCTCCCTTAAGGTCCTCCTGCCGCATTTCTACCTTGAAGGCCGCTCCAAACCTCCCTGGCCAATAATTGTGGCCGTCATTGGTGCTGGTAGTGCAGGAGCCGTCGCTTGAACCTGACCCATTTCCACCAAACCTTCAAAATTCATATCTCCCTCAAACGGACTCCAAATTGAGTTCCGTAAAGTGCTACATAACCAGCAAAACATCCTCTACTCACTGTTGTGACCTGATGATTTTTCTCGAGCAACCCACTTTGGTCACTTTTTGGCACCCCATATCCAACAGTTGAATGCTTGACTGACAGACTGCAAGAGAAAGATCAGGGCAATGGGATACCCTGTNCACCTATTCCCAACTCTGTCCACAAACTCACCAAAACTCACAGTGCACATCAGAAGGGGGGAGACTCATGAAATGAGAAGCCCATCTGTTTCCCCGCAACAGTTCCAAATGAGATCGTAACAAAAACCGGGGGATAATATAGTTTGACATAGTTCGTGTGCACACTCATTCTGGCATGTGTAGAAGAGAAAGTGGGCCAGGAGAGTGGTCACCACTCTCTCCCCTGACCCTCTGCCTGCTTATCCTACCCTGATTTTCTCTGTCAATGCTGAGGGTCAGGAGAGAAGGTATTCCCATGCCTTCCGTGCCCGTGTGTACCTGTTTATCAAAAGTAGTACTCTCAAACAGTTAATATCATTCTGTGGGGAATTGCACATATCCATCATGTGGCACCAAGAAGCGAGAGAGCCACTGCAGGTGAAATAGCAGGAGCAAATGCAGAGAGAATCTGCCACGGTGGCAACGCAAAGCGAAACGACGCTATGTTATCCAGTCATTCCTGATCAAGGTGTTGGATCCTGACAAGAGAAGAGATGGACACAAGACTCCAGGGAAGGAATTTCCGGACTACAAGAACTCGTAGTACTTTTTAGATCTAGGCAGATCCATGCTATTTACTATGCCGTTCTGCTCATTCTCATGTCTTGATGAAATCTAATCATTAATTCACTTTCCATTTTCCTGGACTCTCCTCTTGAGTTCCACCTACTTTCCACAAGCAAGTCAGGATTGTAGTGATAGTGGGAACAGCAGTTGTGTGACAAAATGTCAAATCAGGATGCTCACAAATTCAAGCAGAAGCAGTTTGAGCAGAAGCAACTCAGATTGACCTGTCCGGCATTCAAAAGGCTGGGGAAAAAAATTTCTTACATCAGCCACCCTCTTTCCCACAAAAGCAAAATGCAAGCATGCAAGAAGAGATAGTTCCACAATGGCCACGAGCGTACGTAACATGCATGTGTAACTGTTGTGTTTATGTCACAACTTGATGGCTCATCACAATATGTTATCCAACACAAGTCATTTCTGGCCTGAGCGATAATCTTGAGATTTCATTTATGCACATTCTTGGACCACCATCAATTTTAACCGTGTATAGCATGTGTCAAAGAGTTCTTGTGCCCCCAATACAAGTGCACTCATGCAGCATCCGAAACTCCATGTGCGTATGGGTAACTTTCAGTTATCCCAACTTTCCAGATGGCGTGGCACGTAAAATCCGGACCCATTATGTTGCAGTGTAAATACAAGGGCCAGATACCACAGGCCCCTGCATGGACGGACAAAGATATAAATCCTCAACCCATCCGGAAACCTAAGTATCCAGTAACTATGGGTGATTGCGTGCTACCTACAGAGTAGTGCATGTGGGTGCAGTTAAGAGGTCACTTGCATGATAACATGCCCAACACAGACACAGGGAGACCTACGGAAAAATATTGGACATCAATACACAGTTTGATGGCTACTTGAGCTACCATCAACCTACATCTTGCAAAGCGCCAGGACTTTGTGGCTAAACGATTGGGGAATTTTATGCCCTTGACGTACACAGGATTCTAAAACTACTTTTTTTAATTTCTATCCTTACATTCATGGCCCATCATCCAACAACCTCCAAAACTTTGGGCCGTTTGACTGAGGGCATGTTGGCCAACTTTCTGGACCTCTTTTGTGCTGTTGTGATGTAAGTCGTCCCCAATTGTTTTTACAACTTACTGTGACCACTTGGTCGTGTCAATGCTCATGTAGATCACTGATGATAATCCAGCTGGCGCCGGATCAACACATGGTGGATCCACCCTCCAGCACCTGCCAGATAGCTGCCATGGCATCTTAGATGCTTGCTTGGGCACTACGTAGTTTTTCTGCATACTTTACAGTCTCAGTGGACTAGATTTTCAGCCTGATTTGCATGTTTTCCATTCTGCATCCACCGGTCGTTGCCATACCCATGCTCGTGTGCAGTCGTCGCATCCAACTTACAACTCTCATCCATAGATTCAGACGGTTCTGTATTCAGATGACCATGACAGGGTTATGGCCAAAACAGTGGTTTGGCCGGTCTCAAGGCAAACAAACACTACTGCATGCCTCACCTGCTGTGCATCGCAGCATGTATTTGTTCAATGTGCTTGTCAGTTGGCATCTCTCTCTTTGCACATCTCCTAAGTTACACCCTTTTTCCTTGCACCTGCCTGCTTGCTAGTGCGTAAGCTGACTGGACTATGTCACCATGTCTGGGGCAGCAAGGCTAGGAAGCTTCCCAGAAATTTCTCATTGTATTAGATCAGGGGAACTCCTCTTGATCAGCTGCATATTAGAGATGCAACATTGGTCATAACATTGAGAGTTACAGCAACAGGCGAGGCCTTGGGACCCACTGTAACAGACAGCGCCAGAAGAGACACCACCGAGAAGTCTGCAACAGCGACACCACCACGCAACCACCATTTGTTGACGGTGGTGTTGACAATGACATCGTGAATCACTGTCTTTGCCACAAGAGCAGCAACATCGTTGTGATGTAGCGATAACAACAAGGTAGCAACAATAGCTTGCAACATCAACCGATAGAAGTAGTGTGGAGCTGCAGCAGCAATCGGCAGAAGCACCACCAAGGGGCAGTAGCAGCCCACGGCAGCAGTAGCATGCTGCCTCTGCTGCTACAGCAAGTAGCGGCGATAGCTGCATGCAGCATTAGCACCACAAAGGAACGGCAGCCAGGAGTAGGAGCGGCGGTGTCAGGCATCTGTAACAGCGTATGGAAATGGCAAACATCAACAAAATCAATAGCACCCATGCAGGAGGCAACAGCAACGGGTTGCAATGGGTTGCTGTAGTAGCACAGCAGTAGCAGTGGCAGCAGCAGCAGCACTAATGGCAGTAGCAATAGTAGCAGCAGCAGCAGCAGTGCAGCAGTAGCTGCAATAATAGCTGTTGCAGCATAGCAGCAGGACCAACGGCAGCACACAACTAGTGCGCAGCTGCATGGTTGTGCAGTGTTGCAGAAGTTTTAGCTGCTGCTGCACATCACAACTGCACAATGCAACAACAAAGCTGCACAAATTCACAATAGCGCAACAACACAGCCCCATTGCTGCACAACAGTAGCAGCACTCGCGATAGCCGCTGGCAACCACCACCACGGCTACCGCAAGAAGGGGGTGACGAGGTCACCCCCTCCCTTTCCTCTCCTAGAGGACCTCCTTAGAAAGGCACTCACATCAGCATGGACAGTGCTGATTTCAGCAACCTTTTACTGACATCAGCCGATAGATTACTGACATCAGCATTTGCCTTAGTCAATTTTATACCCAGGCATTGTTTTTTCCAGTGTTCAATCTCCTCGAGAAACGATATCGGTTTTGCGTTCTGACCATCTTGACTTTTGGCTCCATACCGAGTGGTGCAAATGGTGGAAGGCAGCAAAGAGGGAAAGGAGCTGGCTGATCCCTCCTGCTCCAGCTCCCTCTCAGGCTCATCAAGCCCATGAACTCAAGCGGTTGACAAGGTGCGACAGGCACAAAATGAGATTGGGCGCCAACGCATGTAGCAGTCCTTTGCCCTTTGGGATATTCGGACCTTGCTGTAGAGGCTATCAGGACTACAATACACTCCACATGATGGAGTCGTATCTACACCACAGGGTCAGTTGACTACATCCACTCACTTTGCAAGATAGTAGGAGGTACCTGAGGAGCAGGATGTAGAGGATGATGTGGAGCCAACCTCTGTAGGTTGGTTCCTGCGGAGCCACTGCAAGCAGAAGCATTAGCAAAGCTCTGCAAGTGTAAAAGGACCTTCCATGCATCAGTTTACAGTTCTTACCTTTGAGACTCCTCACAGAGCGTCCAACCAAGGGTGGAGAGTAAAGACCTTCATGCGGACTTTGTGAGGTTGCAAACTGAACAAACCTAAAGTGTCAATCCCTCGTTCCATGGTGATATGTTATCTTGTTTGAAGTACCAAGAACAGTTGGCGGCCTCCCATGTCAGGACTCATTTTCTAGATCGTTGCTATTTGTTGCATTGACATTGGGTAATGGGCCCATACTTTTGGTTCTAAGGCACGCTTCCAAGAACGACTTGCGCATGGTCTTGCAGGGCGCACAAGTACAACAAGGACACAGAGATCGGATGGCTCCAATCTGCTCCATCGGCTCCTTCGGCTTCTTCAAGTAGGGTGCGTGCACACGGCAGACTAGGGGAGGAGGAATAGCTCTGTCCNNNNCCTTTGGCGATCATCGGCTGGAGGGGTATGCAACAAATCCAACTGCACCTTTGACAATGGTCACAGTCAGCAGCCTCATCAGCCTCATTGGCCTCAATGAAGCCGAGTAGCAACAAAGGAGAGAAGACGAGCAGCCGCCAAAAATGGTGGATCCGACTCAAGCCCGCCTCGAGGCGGGTGTCTCCAAATTCACAGGGTGTTGAGTAGCCACTAAAGATGTGGGAGTGTTGAGTCTCGTCATACTTGTGACGTCCATCAACGAGACTCAACACTCCCACATCACAGGATGCACGTCGTCCGGTAAGGCCTACAAAAACTCTCACTTGTGCATCAAACAAATGCCCTAGCAACCCAACTCTTCGTCTTCCAAAGGTTGATGTGGATGAGGGTGAGCGAAGGAGAATCGATACCCTTGTTTTTGCAGTCGTTCGACAACGTGCTACAAGAGGTCCAAGAAATGGAGTGGAAACTCGACTCCAACATGTGTGCGATGATTCTTCTGATGGCGCTACCAGAATTTTGGGGGTCCTTGATCACCATAGTTGGTAGTTGGAAGGAAGAAAATCTAACGTATGAGGCTGATGCTGAACGTATCCGCAATGAGTCCATGTGACGCAGTAGCAATGAGGGAAATTTTTCAGCCTATGCCTCTCGCTTTGGTGGACAAGGTGCAAGCTCTTGCTCTGGTCAAGGCAACAGGGGAAACAGTGGCGGTGGAGGAAAAGGTAATGGTGGTACGAAGAGCTCCAAGAAGCCCGGTAACTGTCGTAACTGTTGCAAGGCTGGGCACCTGGCTAGGGACTGTCGTAGTCCCAAGAAAGAAGGCAAGAACAAGGGTGAGAAGGAGGAGAAGGAGCTCACCAACATGATGGCTGAAGGGTTGTCCATGAAGGGGGCAGCACTCCATAGGCCTGGGGTATTCGCCCTTGACTCACGAACCAACCACTACTCCTAAAGAGAGAAGGGTGGATCAGTCTTCATGGCCGAATCTGACGTGCGCATCATGTGTGCAAACGGCGGTGTTGTCCAAGCCAGGTGATCACGTTCAACGTGAACGGTGGCGATAAGGACGTTAATTTGCAAAAGGTGGTGTACATGCCCTTTGCAGTAAACCTGCTTTCGGTCTCACAAATCAGTGACAACAACATGACCGTGGTGTTCACCAACAAGGAAGCCGTGGCCCTGTAAACAAGGACATCAAGATTGTGTACACCAAAGATGACCTCATGATTCAGGTTCTAAGATTTGATGGCCTCTACGTGCTTCAAACCAAAGTCACCAAGGCGTCGGATGAGGGATTAGCATGTGCCACCAACACAGTGGCACCAAAGCCAAAAGATGCATCATTGGCAACCGCTACGGCCGCCACATCAACCAAGGATGCTGAGGCTGAGCCGTGGCACCAGAAATTTGGCTACGTGGCCAACAGCATGCTGTAGAAGATGCATGAGCAAGAGGTAGTCTACGGAATGGAAGGGTGCACCATGAAGCATAGAGAAGGGTGCACATTGTGCGAATCATGTCTCCAAGCGAATGCAAAGAAGAAGGCCTTTGTGTGAGGAGGTCAATGAGCAGAGAATGTCTTGGACCCGATCCATAGTGACGTGTGTGGACCCTTCCACACAATGTCTAACGGAGGAAGCAAGTACTTCCTGACCTTCATCAACAACCATGGCCGCAAGTTGTGGATCTCCTTCCTCAAAACCAAGGGAGAGGTCAAGGAGAATCTCCTCAAGTTTGTTGCCATGGTAAAGCAAAAAATGTCCAAGAAAGTGCAGACAACAGGGGTTACTACAAGGCATGAAAGCCTTGGCTCAAGCATCATGGCATCCGCCACAAGAAAACCACCCCTTGCAACCCCCAAAGCAACGGCATGTCCGAGAGGATGAACCAGACCTTGCTCAGCATGGTGCGAAGCATGCTCATTGACGCCAAGCTCCCACCGTACTTCTGGGCTAAAGCAGCAGCAACGGCCTTCTACCTCTTGAACCTCAGACCAACAACTGCCTTATGGAAGCATGGAAAGGAGTAGGACAAGCAGCTGAAGACCCCACAGGAAGCATGGTTGCGAAAGAAACCCAACGCCTCTCATCTGAAGGTGTTCGGGTCAACTGCATCGGTGAAGATCTAGTCGGGAGAAGGTGGAGGCAAGCTTGATGCACATTCCAAGAAGTGCGTCATGGTTGGGTACGACACGTCACACAAAGCCTATTGGCTTTGGGACTAGGCAGTAGGCAAGCTCGTGAGGAGTCGTGATGTCGAGTTTGACAAACGCACCCTTGGAGAGGGAGAGCTACTGGACCCAATTCTCACTCCCAAGGCAGGAGAGTGGATAGTGTTGCTTGAGTCTGGAGACCAAGAACCCGACAACTGGACTGCTTTTCCAACATGTGGTGGGAATGGGAGAGCAAGTGGAAAGGCTGACGCGGCACCTGACATGGACGCGGATACCAAGGCGTCTAGGGCTTCTCAGTCTGACTTGGAGTCCAAGGACTCTTCCGACAACGACGACGACACACCACCACTTGTGGTAGCACGAGTAGCAGAGCAAGAAGCCGCACCAGCACTCTGGCACAGTTTGCGACCAAGGAAAGCACCTTTGCGGTATAAGGAAAATTTGACCAGACTTAGCTGGTCGTGCATGGCTCAGGGATAGCCATCCACAGTGGCGGAGGTGATGAACGGCGTGGATGAGGCCAAGTGGAAGGAGGCAAGGAACAACGAGCTTACGTCCATTGACGGGAAAAGCACATGGGTGCTAATAGATGGATCCGACAATGTCCACGTTGTGGGATCCAAGTGGGTCCTCTGAGTGAAGAAGAAGCAAGATGGCAGCATCAAAAACTTCAGGGCGAGGATGGTGGCTAAAGGATTTTATGAACGCCTGGGCTCCAAGTGCGACAAGAAGTTCACGCTCGTTTTGACCTTTGCCCCAATCTGCTCTCTCCTTGTCGTTGCAGCTGCAAAGAACCTAGAGATACACCAGATGGACGTCACGACATCTTTCCTTTACCGGAAGCTCAACAAGGAAGTGCTGGTGGAGGTGCCTGAAGGAGTCAAATCTCCCAAGGGCA
Organism: Penium margaritaceum; assembly: GCA_023375785.1. Taxonomy (NCBI): domain Eukaryota; kingdom Viridiplantae; phylum Streptophyta; class Zygnematophyceae; order Desmidiales; family Peniaceae; genus Penium; species Penium margaritaceum. The sequence goes on along the minus strand of SZWC01000168.1, from coordinate 286,974 downwards.
AGGTGTGCAAGTTGGTGAAAGCACTCTATATGCTGAAATAGGCCCCAAGGATGTGGTACATAGAGATGGATGGTTTCATGACCGGTCTCTCCTTTGTGCATTTCCAAAATGACCTGAGCATGTACGTGTGCGATGATGGGAGCGAGCTCATGCTGGTTACACTGTACGTGGATGATTTGATCATCTACTCATCTTCGGTCCAGCTGTTGGATGAGCTGAAGTCTAACCTTAGCAAAAGGTTTAAGATGAGAGACATGGGTCCTCTTGAGTACTATATCAAAATCACCATCCACCATAGCCAAGCAGCAGGCACCATCGAACTCAACCAAACCAAATACATTGGTGAGCTACCGAAATGCTATCACATGGAAGATTGCAAATCTGCCGGCACCCCAATGACGACCGATACAAAGCTGAAGGCCTCCATGTCACCAAGCAATGAAGAAGAACAAAGGGAGATGCAAGTCATCTCCTGCCAGTCTACTGTGGGTAGCATCATGTACGTCATGATAGGGACTCGTCCCGACATCTGCTATGCTGTGGGACAAGTGGGCAGGTTCTTGGCCAACCCAGGGTCACAGCATTGGCAGGCAGTCAAGCGTATCTTGTGAAACCTGCAGAAGACGTGTCACATGGGCCTCCTTGGCCTTCTCGGCCTTGGAGGCCGAGAAGGTACGGACCCCCTCCACCTGAAGTGCTGCACCGATGCCGATCGGGGAGGAAATCTGGACGACCGCAAATCCACCTCTGGGTACGTGTACATCTTGAATGGCGCTGCCGTCTCATGGGCCAGCAGGAAGTAGGATGATGTTTCCGTGTCCACAGTTAAGGCAGAGTAGGTTGTTCTGTCTACGTTGTGCAAGGAGACTCAGTGGTTGCACAGCTTTCTTCGGAAAATGACAAAGGCACAGAAGGACGCCATGGTCTTCAGCCATCTTGATGGCTGAAGAAAAGGTCATCTCTTGACAAACAAAGCATATCGACAAACATTACCACTACTCACGTGACCTGGTGATGAAGAACGTGGTGCACTTGCAGCACTGCGGAACCAAGAGTATGCTTGCTGATTGCATGACCAAGCTGCTCGAGAGCGACTTGCACTACTCAAGCATTTATGGTTTTGGCATGAGGAGTGCAGCAAAGGAATGGTGAGCTACAAGGCATTGATGGAGCCCAGTGAATGACTGATGGACAAAGGTGCAAGTGAGAGATTTGATATGAACCTTGTCCACTGGCTAGCTGGCTGGTTGCACGGACAGACGAGGCATGCAATGCTCTATGGAGTATGTCCCCTTGGTCTGTTCTGAGATGGGCCAGGAATGCACTGCCCGTAATGGGTATGTGTCAAGGAGATAATCATAGGAAACATACCTTTGTGGCCTAGTTGGAATGGGCACTGGAGCTCATGGGTTGCAGGCTCAAACCCCGCGACGGCCGCAGTTTTGTTTGTGGCCCAAAATGGCACAAGAAGCTTCTAGGAAGCTTACTAGAGCCTGCCTTGAGGATGATACTCTGCGGTCTCAAGTTGCACCAAGTAGGACTGTAGGTTGAGGTTGGCTCCTGCGGAGCCACTGCAAGAAGAAGCATTAGCAAGGCTCTGCAAGTATAAAAGCATGTACCTCATACGCATCCATTTAGAGTTCTTGCCTTTGAGACTCCTCACAGAGTGTCCAACCAAGAGTAGACAACAAATACTTTCATGCGGACTTTGTGAGGTTGCAAACTGAATGAACCCAAAGTGTGGATCCCTCGTTTGAGAGTGATATGTTATCTTGGTTGCAATACCAAGAGCGGTTGGCAGTCTCCCATGTCGGGACCCGTTTTCTAGACCGTTGCCATCCGGCGGATTGACACCAAGTGCCTGAGGCTGCCTTTCCCACGGAGCGGTGACCGGAAGACTTCAAGACATTGCCATCCCGCTACGACATCGAGACTGGGCTCGACTGCTGAGAGGTCCTGTTTGAGGTTTGGGTTGATGCAGAGGAGGTATGGCCCTACTACCTCAGCCAATACCAGACCACTGATGCATTTCTGACACATATCGGAGGGAGGGCTATGCATGTTCTTTTGTATTCAGCTCCCAAGGAGATGGCTGTGGACTTCCGTCCCTTCTTGGGCACACCTAGGATGCATATGAGGGCTGCCCTTAATTGTGGGTGGAAGTTGGCCCTGGCCTTGTTTGCCATAGAGACTCGCACGACAAGGGCTGCCCGCCTGAGGGATTTCCACTTCCTACATCAGGGAGCATTAGAGTCGATAGCAGCATACTGGTGTCGCACGATGCGCATGTACCGTTGGCTTGGCACAGGCAGAGGGTCTTGGTTATGGGCGGTCAACACCATCATGCTTGGCGTGTACATGGAGAACAACAACCTCTTCACCTTCTTTGATCATCTTACCCTCGAGGTGTGTGATTTACTTCCTTGTGCTCAGTAGGTACTATTTCCAGCAGATGGAGGCCAGGGAGGCTGCTTTGATGCATCGGGCAAGCCCTTTGGTCCCAATGACGACTGCATCTCTAACAATGCCCCTCACTCACAACTCTTCCTCCTCCAATCCCTCTTCCTCTCC
>SZWC01000168.1:250675-271083 GCA_023375785.1 Penium margaritaceum | reverse complement strand
TCCTGCCGCTGCTGCTGTTGCTGGTCCTGCTGCTGCTGCTGCTGCTGCTGCTGCTGCTGATCCTGCTCTTGCTGCTGCTGTATCTGCTGGTTGTGTTGCTGGTGCGTTAGCTGGTCCTGATGCTGTTGCAGGTGCTGCCGCTGCTGCGTTTCCTGATGCTGATTATGATGGTGGGACCCTTTCTGTAGATTTTGGAGGTGTTCGTCAGTCCCAGGATGTTTGTTCGGGTTTTCGCCAGAATTCCATGTACAAGCGTGCTGTTGCCGTATGGTCTGCAGCTTCAGAAGTTGTTGCTGCTGGTACTGCTGGTGAAGGTCTTGTGTTTGCTGCTGCTGCTGCTGGTGTTGCTGCTGCACTCCACGCAGCGCTGGTAGACACTCTTTTTGTGACCCACTGCCACTGGATGTGCGTTTGGAATCTGCCATGTGCAGTGGACTGCAGGTGTGCGTTTGGGCTGCATGGTTATGTTCTCCAACGTGTCGAATGGCATAGTTGGGGGAGGCTCCATGCCTGAGCCAGTCCACGTATTTTTTTGCAGGGCAGGTCAGGGATCCATTCTCGGAAGCCTTGGNGTCGCCTTCAATGGAGGTCGTGAAGGAGACCAAGACAGTCCTTCAGACTACTAATAGGATGAAGGACCTTGCTCCAGCAGATGTTTTTCTTGGGATGGAGTTCTTAAAAGATCTTTTGCAGCAAAAAAACGTTTTCTACATCAGGCATGTTATGCCCGAATTGTGGGGGATCTGTTTGCTGACCTCCTTGGTGCAATACCAATAACCTCTACCTCCATCATATTTGATAGGCAGGATGCCCTAGAGGTGGATGATCCAGCACAGCTGGTGGGGATGGTGGATGTGACCTTGTACCTACGCCTTATTGGCTCTCAAATGTACTTAGCCACAACCACATAACACGACATAGCCTTTTTCTTCAACCTTCTTCCACAATTTTTGCAGTGTCCTCGGGCAAGAGCCCTTCATGTGGCTGTGGGAGTGGTGCCATACCGGGTTTCCACACTATATCTCAGACTCGTATTTCAATGGCAGTGTTCGTTGGTTGTGCGCCTTGAGCCCTGATGGACATAAGCGAACAATACATGTGTTCCTACTTGGTGGCACCATTGTGTTGCGGCGCAGCAGCAAGCAGTGTATGTTCCATGAGCCATGTGAATCTGTTCCTTGCATCATTCTATACCGTGACAACCTAAGTGTGCTTGCCATCGCAGAGAGCACTAGTGGGTTTCATGAATGTACAAAGTACATTGTTGTTGAGTATCACCTTATGCGTGATCATTGAAGCAACTGGTGATCTCCATCATCTAGTTCAACACAAAAATGCAGCGGACTGACCACTTGACCAAGCCATTGGCGCAAAAAAAGTTCATGGTGGCTATTTTTTCTTTTCAGCTTTCCACCTTGACTGAGAGTGGTTGGGACTAGGTTGTGTGTGGTGATTGGTGAACATCTTGTTGCGCACTTGTGCAAATTCTGCACGTGTATTGACATGCTTACCATCAAGTGATGTGAGCTGTCCCTGTCTATTTGTATAGCTCAAGGTGACCACTTGACCGAGTCCATAAGCATGCAGATCCCTGATGCACACCCAGCTGGCACCAGAGCATAGTTAACTGGTGGCCCCATCCACCACCAGTTGCTAGACAGCTGCCACAGCGTTCTGGATGCTTGCTATTGCTCTCTACAGTTTTCATGCAATCTGTAGAGGCTTCTCGGTGGACTGGCTTTTGAACCCGATGTGCATGTTTTACATTCTGCATCCACCGGTCACAATTTGCAATTGTTTCCTGATCCACAAATTCTACCTCTTGACCATCTTATTTCCAACCAATGTGATACTTTCTCTCATCTGATTCACCATTTTGGTCGTTGGATTCCAGTTTCTAAGTTGAATGGTTTACTCCTTACACCTTCCCCCCTATTTTTCTAAGGTAAACATTTTTGTCATTTTTCTGGGGAGTTTTCCCAACCCTTTTCTCAACATGTGGCTAGGTTGCCCAGACAGTGCAATTTCTTGTTACAAAACAATGTGGCATTTTGAAAACTGCCCCACGCATCAATGTCCCCGTCAGGCATCATCATAAACACCACCAAACCTATACAATCGACGGAACAATACTGGTAAAACCCTGAAACTTGCCGTCAGCAACTAGCTGGCTCTTCTTCATTGATCTGCATGGCACATGAAGTCATTGCTTGTGCAACCTCAAAGCTTTTTGTGAACAATCCAAGTGTTGCAGCCCCTCCAGAACTCAAGTATGTGAGCAGAGAGCACTTTCTGAAGGTAACAATGTCCCTCATGTGGATAGAATTTACTGCATCATCTGGGCAAAAAACGTCTTTCATTCCAAACAGTGAAATTCCCCTGAGATTGTATCAAGTCAAAAAAACAATTCAAGATCCTGCAAGAAGGAAACTAGACTACGTCTACCACCCTTGCTTGGCCTGCTTCACAATGGCCTCAAGCGTACATACAGTGTTGAGAATCTGGATTGGCAAGTCCGGGTTTGATATTCTGGCGGTCCAACAAGTAAGGCGGCTGTGGAAATACATCCAGCTGAAGTTCGCCATGAAAGTTTGCTCCTTCTGGAAGATGCTGTAAATGTGTGTCCCAAACTTCTGGGCATCTCTCACTCAGCTCCATCAGCAGCTCTAGCCATGTGATGGCATCCATTGCACTACTATCTTCACTTGTAGATGTGCTGCTCGTGCTTTCATCACAGCCTACTGCTGGCTTTGCTGTCACTCTGTTCCCAAGGGAGGCATCAGAGGACGTGGCACGTCCAACGNTCACCACTAAGTTCCCCGACGCCACGTCCAACAACACGAAGGTTTGGATCTAGTTTCAGCTCTTGATCCCACTCCCTGTCACCCATTGGCCCCTTCTCGCAACCACAACTCCCCAAGTGTCCAACGGCACACCTGAAAGAAGGATGCACATTTACCTTGGAAGAACATGACCGGGAGGAACATGGTTGGCTTTGTCTACAACTGTCCAGTGGGCTTCTGCGTCGATGCGAGACCATGGCGCGCACTCCATTGTGGTTCTGCTTGGGTTCAGGCCGTTATCGCGGCTGCGCTGTGCCGTTGCGGCTGGACTGGTGCCTGCCCGTCTCCGTGGCTAGCTTTGGCGGCGCAAACCTCCCCAACGAGCGTACGACGTGGGGTGGTGTGGTGCGGTCCACACTGAGTGGTCACTGGGTGGCGATCGCTACATGGGATGGGACAAAGCTTTCTTCGTCAAACGGGCGACCATCAATCGAAACCCAGCGGAGACTGTGTGCCGTGCCAGTCTTCGGATGTCTTACCAGGGCCAAGCCACGAAGCAGCCGGGCACATTTGTACGCCCACACACGGCGATCCTGCCCGGAACGCGAGACGCGGTTCGTCGTACCAGCCCCCCTCTCGCCGCCGCCGATAGTGTCCAAGTAGCGAGTAACCAAGGCTCAGACGAGAATCTCGTTAGAGGGAGAGAGTACAGCGGGTGGGGGGAAGGCGGGGAGAGAGGTAATAACAGGGAGACTGACGTGGAAGCAGAGAAAATGAGAGAGAACTAGATAGAGCGAACCTTAGGACAGTTTGGATTCGACCGAGTTGCCGCGGGAGAATTCGACTCAGATCCACCGTCGCTACATCTTCTCATAATCCAGTTCGAACTCGGAGTGTTGGTGCAGCCATCGGCGCTGTCCGCGGACGGCGAAGTCGTATCCGACTTGTTCGAAGTCGGAATCCGAGCGGAACTTCACTCTGACTGCGAATCCAACTCGGAATCGAGTAGGACCGCTTCCGAAACCAAACGGGCCCTTAATCTAAGCGAATCAACCGCACTTTAGGAGATGGACATTGTCGTCCCCCCGGGGGCATCAACAATACTGGTGGAGCCATAAACGGACGGATGCTTCGGCGGGCAGCAACTAGAGGGCCCACATACCCATCTCAACCCAAAGAGGAGCACAGACCACCTTTCGAACAATGCATGCTCGAATGGACTTGCGATCATGCAATTCGAATGTAAGGTCCACGGTCAGCATCGCTCGGCGAATAGCAAAAATGTTAGTCGAGGGTCTCATGCTTAGAAACCATTGGCCCCGAGCGAATAAGACAACAGCCTAGATCCAGCCTCGGACGCGTCCCGAGTAAACGAAGGCGATTGTGCCAGGCTGTGCGATCCAGGTGCTCCCTTGTCCGGTCGGGGTATTGTATCTACGTGCGAACGATTTTCGAGTCTGGTCCTCTTTCGTCTTATCAATGACCGTCGATTCCGCTGCTTCATTGGATTGACGACCAACTTCATTCGGATATCAGTCCGGACATGTGAAGTGAACCCTTGCCACATCCAATCTTAGACAAATATAGTGTCCAAATTCCCAAGAAGTCCGGAAGTCCTTACCATTCCTGCTGGAAGTGCAATAATGCGAATTGATCTCCAGGCGCGGCCGAGCAGACTTGAAGGGGGCACGAAAGGCTGGAGAGAAGGAAGGTACACCATGGGAACGGAAAGGGCTGGCAACAGTTCTTCAAGGGACACGAAAAATGCAAGCGATTGAATTCGATCGGACTAAGGAATCGGTAGCCGTCGCTGCTGCGGAGTTCATGTTGCACGACAGCAAAGGCGGCTGCCGGATTCCGGGTTCCACTTTGAACATGTCCTGCAGGAATTACACTTACGACGCGCTTGAAAAGCGAGCCGGTTCGTACAGCTAGAATGCCAGGCTCTGTTACTAGTGCGCATCTCTCTTGTTTCTGTAGTGTTGCTAAATCTGCATCCCCAACGCATCAACAAATGGGGAGAACTGCGGAAAGTCGGGATCCACATGTCCAGTTTCAAAAGGAAAGATGGACAGTCCATGCTGCTCGGTGTTTCTTTGCCCATACGTCCTAAAATAGAAGCGCTTAAGGACAGACGAAACATACGTGAATCAGAATGAAAAGTTGTTCTCAACTGAAGAAGCCGAACGGGTCAGAAACAAAATGACTGAAGCGCACGGAAGACATTTGGAAAGGAAAAGACTAGAACCTTTTCAGTTTGGAAGGGGCTAATGATTACAAGAAGCACGACGAAGGTAGAGCCATGCCCTACCTCGTAATCATTCAACACACTCAAGAAAGGCCCTGCTCTGTGCGTAAGAGAGCACCGCAAAATGCACCGAAACGTGCTGACACTTGTTCCAACAGCGAGCCAGAGTTGCAAACAATAATGTCCGACTGTTGGGATAGTACCGAACACATGGAAGGAAAAGGAATACTGTGATCCATCCACGCCTGTCAAACGAACTCTGACCAGTTACCATCCAGGGTGTAGAATACATTCTTTCTATCCAATACCCAAAGATTTCCCTACAAAACACCCATATCCACGATTCTGAGATCAACAACCCCATATCAAGCACTTCCCTATTTCAAAAACCCACAACCATGTGTCGTAGAAAATCCACTGCAAATCCACAAACAAGTGATGCAAAAGCAATATCATCATTGCATGCGTGGGGCGTCCATCGAAAAATTGAAAACCCCTTTTTAGGGGGTTTGTGACAGTTTGAAAGGGGGATCGGGTTTTTTTGACCTCATGTGGGGATTCCAAGGCTCCCCATTCCTTGAAATGGAACTTGCAAGGTCCCACTACTGCTAGGCCAAGCAAGGGCCTGCATAAAAGTTAAACCATAAACCCCAATTGTACTTTTCAATAGAATTTGAAAGTTTTTTCTTGAACAATCATGGGGTGTTGCTTTCGGTAAAAGATTGTAAACATAAAAGAAATGTTTTTACTTGACGGTGATCAAGCAACCACACCTTTTGGTTGACTTTTTACATGCAAACCCTCGAACAATGTGAAGCATTTCACGGCTTCTCGTGATTTGCAAAAAAGCAGCCTGCACAACATGTATTAAACCCTATGTCCTTAAGGGGTTTTGTCCGTTAAAATAGAGGGAAGGATGCTTAATCATGATCTTACAAAGAAGCATAGGTCATGATCGATGTATGTTACCAATGAAGGATGTTGCACAATGTTTTAAATGTAATTTATTGTGTGATTACATTTCACCCCGTGGAAAGGCAGTTTAAAACTTTCCATAAGGTGGATACCACAGCTATTACACCCTATGGAATAGATGTCACATTGTTAAAGTAACCACAAAAGGCCATCATCAACACATTTATGTATGCGCATATGCTCTTCAATGATGTGACCCAAGCATAAGAGAATAAAACATCCATTGAGAAACAATTTTTCTCAAAACCATAAAAAATGATATCTCCAACATATGCTGGTCAAATTTTCTTATCTTCATGATTCAATTCCACGTAAGACAAAAACAATATTTTTAAACTGACATCCAAGATACCACAACAGACACAATGTCAAAACAATAATGAGAGGAAAAAACTTATAAGTAGGTAAGGGTAATAGTAATATTCTAATAAACGATTGCGACACTGCTGCAATTGTTTTTCCATCCCTCAAATTTGAGGATCAAGCCTGAAATGGAAATAAATAGATGGTATGAGCATGAACAGTCTGTTGAACCTATTCTAAGAAATCAGGAATACATACGATCTAATCTATAAAGAAAGTTCTCATGTTTGAAAGGTCAAATCAGAGAAAAGGTAAGTTGAATTCCATCTATCTAAAACTTTCAATGGAGGTATAAACATCTAGATTATAATAACCATGCTCATCACTACGGAAATGCATACATCATAAAAACAACATACATTTGAACAAATACATCTCAAAAATCATCTATACATTAATGTTAAATATACATCTATGTACATGTTATGTACATGTATGTTTCATATGAAATGGCATCCAGATATACATATGTGAATTCTGTTGTGTATATACATCACTTTGTTGAAATGCAAACTCATATCATTGTCTATATGTATCTAGAGATGAATGTATATCTATATCCATATAACTTTGAATCTCTATATCTCTACGCAATCTTATGGATTTACAGATAATCTATGCATGAATATGTACACTTATATCTACTTCCATATCTATGGACCAAAAAAACATATTTGAAGCGGCAAAAAAAAATTCTAGGTTCTCCAGATTATATGCAAGTACAAACACAATCCATGACCTCCGTAATGAGCTACCCTAACTGAGCTTCATCACTCCTTTTTGTGTCCTTTTTCTCCTAAGTGTGATCAGGCCTATCTCTACCTCCCTCATGTCTATTCATGCTGTTGCCTTGAATTTCATGGAAACAATTATTCAAAAGAAAGCAAATATTGAAGGAACTCCTTTATCAACTCTCGAATCCTCCAAAATCTTCCTAGACCAAAAATAGCCATGCCATACCATGAAGTGCAACTTCTTTACATCATGTCCTTGCTAATAAAAGTTTAGAAGAAGAAAAAGATCCGGGTGTTCCTTCCAATTAAGGGCCGAAATTCTCTATTGTTGTTGACACAACAAAGTTGCTCTTTCTTCTCGTTGCCATCATGAATAAGATTGTTGCATGAACCATCCAACTGCACACGGAACAGTTACTTTGGTCACGTAAAAAAATCAGCGGATTCAGAGTATCTATGCGTAATAAAATCATTGAGATATGGTCCCCACAAGTGATGACGATCCTCAAAGCCTCAACAGCAATCCTGAACTAGAAATGATCTGCCATGACCATATCATTCCTTCGTGTGTCTCCAACATCCAAAGAATTTGAGCTTCCAAAACCTAAGAAACAACATAAAAAATATAGTTGTCAACAGCTGCCTCACTCTCCAACACATCTTTCCGAGCTTTCTTTGAAGGATAAAGCATCAATAAGGGTGAAGGTCTTCTTCTTTTACACGATGTAGTTAATCTTTGGAAAGATTTAGGATTAATAAAACGTTTCTCTCCATAAACATTAAGAGGTCTTCTCCCTCATTAGTTATTGTCTTGGATATGAAGACCGAACACAAGGAAAACATTGAGATATAGACTAAATTTTATGAAGACCTCCATTTTGATTGTCTTGATTGAGCCATGGTCTTGGAGGCCCAATAACCTAGCAAAAAAGGCCTTCATAAACACAGAAATGCTCCATGTCATAATGTGAGTATTTCACGTCTCATAATTCATTGCCTTTTGCAATATTCTTGTAACCATGAGCATTTGGGTCATTTATTCCCTTGGTTTATCTTTTTTTACAATGAAGACACCATCATTGCATCTTCCACACACGGTTCACTGACATGTGACACATTTATGCATTGGAACAAAGGATAGAATGTGCTGAATTCGCACTTTCTTTACTCTTCATTTGCTTAAAGCATTAATTTGAAAACTGAATCAAGAAAAATTTTCTATCATAACCCAAAAATGAGAGGATAATGTTTTTTGAAAAAATAGGGCATGTCTTCAAAGCACACATGTCCAATACTGACTACATTTGGAAACGTCAAGTGTTAAAGAGGTTGCATCTCGTTTTCACAGTTCTTTATATCCTGCCTTCAAATGATAACCATTTATAAATTTTTGTTTGCATGCAGACATCATAAATGCATCCAATTACAGTTATTCATGTTGAATAACATATTTGTTATGAAACAGTTACTGAGAGGTTTTTTTCAACCCAAATATACTGTCAGGAAAAACATATTTTGTAATATTGAGATATCCTTTGTGAGACGTATGTCTCATGTTTGTCCAACAAACAAACTTCCAAAAAACAAAAAAATTCTGGATTTTCAACAAAATCAAAGCCATCTGGGGTCGAAGTTACCTCACTAAGTTCTTTTGTCGACTTTCTTTTGCTGGTGCTATATGATCAATTGTGGTGCACGATAAACTTCTTCAATCCGTATTCTCTAGTTTTATTCATTATTAATAAATCCGGGCTCATTCAGATCTGAGAGGAAAAGGAAGCCTATGATGGGAGGCTCCCAGCCTGCTTCATTTTGTAAAAGGGTTGGTAAGCTCCTTGTGGGAATGTTCTTTTTTCTTCATTTTCCTTCTAGCCCTTTCAATATGTTTGGATATCTTTCCCTACGTCTGTTTCAATATAATATATTTTCTTTCTTATTTTTCTCGTTTTTGGCTTGCTTGTTATCTAATAGGAATTGAATAAGAAATCTTGTACATAATCTCATATCACAACCATTCCATTTGAAGCCTCAACAAATGTGGAATTGTAAGATTCAACTCCATTTTTACTTGAACGCACTTCACCTCATACAGAATTGGATATTGTTTTTGTACTGAAAATACCTGCAAATAAAATTAATTCAAAACATACCCGTTCTTCCGTCACTCAACAAATTATAATCCAATTTGTTCTTCTTCGGTTTCACAAGCTGTCAAGGTGTGTTTTTCTTCACCATTCAATCCATCTCTCTAATAATTTGATCTTTACTTGCTTTCATTTCTAATTTAGATTGCTTACACATATTCTTCATACTTATACCTCCAATGATGTTTTTGCTTCCTTACTTTACGCGTAAATGTTTTTTTCATCTGTTCAAAACACTTCACAAGTGGGTTCCTCTTTATGAAACAAAAGGTTATTCTTGATGCAAAAACATCTTCTTGTTCTTGCATTCTAGCCTTTTAGGTTGTGCCTCATCCCTTTCAACACACAAGCCTACTTTCAGTCCTCGTAATTGACATGGTATTGTATGAAAGGGAAGAATCCCCAACTGTATCAGCACTTCATTATCTTGAAACATTCCATACATATTCCTCCTCGGATCAAATGCATTCTAGGTACCATCACCTTCTTCCATACATTCCATACATTGAAGCCGCTTCTTCTATCTTGGCCCTGAGTATATAACTTTTTTAAGATAAGGGACTCATCTTGCATTAGATTCAATACACTTGGTGGAAACCAGCATCATCTTGATTTGAGTTATGGTTAATCCAAGCCTTTTTATACACTAGTTTTCTAGTGCGTTGCTACAGTGAGCTCATGTGTAGAAGGGAACCTATGCACTAACATGACACACTAGTTTTTTGTGTGTGCTTCCAGTGTGTTCTTGCAAAATTCTTTGGTTGTCCTCCCTTGATCTATTCACAATGCACCAACCAATAGTACAATACACTGGTCGAAGAGTGTTGCTTTGGTGTATGGTGGCTTCGTTGTCCCTACAGATGGGTCGGGTGCATGGGTAGAGTGTGGATGGAGAATGCAGTGTGGGCCCATTCAAAAGTACACCGCTAGCGCACTAAGTGCACTCTTACAGTCCAGTCTATCCTACCCCACCTTCTCCTCTCCCTTTTTCTGAAAGTTTAGTCCATAATTCACAAATCATTGGTACAATAAACAGGTCTAGGAGTGTGCTTTTCAATGAGTGACCGTTCAGTGATCCCTAGAGACGGGTCCAGCGTGTGGGTGGAATGTGAGTAGGTAGTGCACGTTGGGCTCATACAAAAATACACTACTCGCACACTAAGTGTGCTCTTTCAATTCAAGCCTTTCTTTACACTGGCGTTCTAGTGAGTTGTTGCAGTGCACTCACATCTAGGAGGAAACATGTGCACTGACATGATACACTGGATTTTTGTGTGTGGTTCTAGTGTGTTCTTGCCAACTTCTTTGGTTGTCCTTCCTAGATCTATTCACAATTCACCAACCAGTCGTAAAATACACTGGTCTTCAAGTGTGTTGCGTTGGTGTATGGCAGCTACGTGGTCCCTAGAAACAGGTACAATGCGTGGTTGGAGTATGAGTGGAGGGTACAATGTGGGCCCGTAAAAAAAAACACTATTAGCGCATTGAGTATACTCTTACAATCCAATCTATACCCCCCTCCTTTTCCCCACTCTACTTCTGAAGATTCCATCCACAATGCACAAATCACTGATACAATACAATGGTCTTGGATTGTGCTTCTTTGGTGTGTGGTGGTTCCATGGTCCCTAGAGATGGGTCCACTACCTGGGTGGAGTGTGAGTAGAGAGTGCGCTGCAGGCCCATAAACAAAACACAGTTCTAGCGCACAAAATGCGTTCTTACACCCAGTTTCATAGAGTTCATATGGGCTACTTATGCTGTTACTTGTTAATGCATAGTTTGGACATGTATGGGAACAGAAGAATTACTCGCCAATCTAATCTAGAAATTGAAAACAGGGATGAGTAATTGACACTCTTGAAGGTGTAGTCACATCCTTCATTTTCCTTTCTTCTCTCCATAATGCTCAGCTATGGCATGAGTCAGATGTTCCTGCTACATGTGGCACGTGTATGGAAATTTCATGTTGTTCACAAATGATACCATCCTTTGTACCAAAGGTTATCCAACTTAATGGATGTTTTGTGGTCATTGTTGCAATTGTGAAAAGATGCAGACATTTATTGATGAAGGGTCATTTTAGCCTACACATATGAGAATCTTGCATTGTATATCTTAAACTACCACAAGGATCTGACCTTGTTCCATCCACAAACATGTGCTTCTTTGAACAAGAGGTCTTCACTCGTGCAAGGTTTGAGGCCGGGGTTTGTCCACAACCTGTGTTTATTCTGCAAAAGAATTTTCTTCACGGTTGTTGTCATAGAAATCATCATTGCCTGCAAGAATGGAAAACCCTTTTCCACACAAAATTGCTTTTCCAATTTCATGCATATAGATCAAACATGGGAAATAATACTTGCAGCAAGGTATGAGGATGGTGGTTTCATGTTCACTAGGATTTGTTGACCTAGAGCTTTGTGCTTGTTTTTTCACCTCATTTGAGACTTGTTACCTGCGTAGAAGTCTCACCTAGACATTGGTCTGTTTTTTATTTCCACTTGCAATTCATGTAGCAGAAGAGGTTGCCATGTGGTCACTGGAGACGACAACTCTTTTTGTCGGCTGATTCATCTCATTGTAGGAGTGTGCCGCTCTCCTTTGAGTTTGTAGTAAAGGCACAATTGAGACAATGTTGAAGTTATTTAGCCAGTCCATGGCATAATCCAGGATATTCTGCCAAGGAAAATCTCCAGTTAGACTGTGAATCATGGTGGGAAAATGTACTATCAAACGTGCAAAACCACTTTTGTTTTGAACCACCTTCCCAGCACTTTGAACATGCTCTTTCCATACAATGTGACCTTGAATGACATTAGTTCACAGGAAATTCATCTCAAGTGGGTGGTTGAAAACCCACTTGAGAGCCATTGACCCATTTTGAAGTTTTTCAAGAAGAACCATGCAACATCTGTGTCGTTCGTGATCCTGATGAAGTCTTTTACGAGTTTCACTACTCTCCGTATCACACCCTCGCTGATGGTGAATAAATCATCCCTTTCCTTGCTTGAATAAGGTCAGTTGCTTAGTGTGGGCTCCTCTTGTAGGCAGAACAAAAGATCAAGAAGGTGGAGATCCACAGCTATCTTGGGTAGACCCGCAATCATCTTCCCCGGGTATCCTGCATAGTACATGACTGGTGGTAGTCCACACTTGTAACATACAAAAGTATATCGCATTGTGAGCTTTCCATACTGAATTACCATTATTTCCAACCCTCCCATTGATGCATATGAGCTTCATACAACTTGTCTGTTTTGCAGTGAATTCCTGCATGGTTTTTTTTTGCAGCAGGAGATAAGGTGTATGTGATGTCCCTTGGAATGATTCTCTCATCTGTCATCTTGTGATTCATGGAGTAGATTTGGAACATTTGCTGGAATAATTTGTCAATTCGAAGTTCAAGTGTTGTTTCTAGACTTCCAGAATCACTTCACCAAGAATGACCATAGGAACCTCTCTTGGGTTCTCCTCATCTGGAGAATCATTGAAAGCTTGATGTGGAGAGAAGAGTGAAACCGCATCTGCATCGTTGACATTTAGATTACCGCTCAGGTATTCCTTATCAATGACCTCTCTCCTTGATATGAGATTCTTGAATATGGGTTGTTGAAGGTACTTAGATCTTGGCATTGACTTGATAGATTCATCCGCAAATTGGATGAATGAGTGTTGGTGAGTGGGGAAACAATTCTCTTTCCAAGTTCTGATTGATGCAGAACTGTAACCTCTTTTTCAAATGCGCCTCACGAGATGACAAGGAGGAATCTGTTTAGAAGACCGTCACCGTTTTCATAGAGCCAACTTTGGATGAATTCCACTGGTTGTGTGGCACAGGTGAGAACTACTTCTGTATTCTTAGCTACTCTGTCCTTTCTCGAAGATTTTGAGTAGCAAGTCTCCCTGCACCATGCAGATCCATCATAGAGGCTGCAAACCTCTAGCCGGTCTGTCCCTTGTCCATTCTGCATAAAAAATGAAAGAGAAAAACAGAGAGAATACAATGTAGATATTTTTCTAAGAGGAAACAACTGTGTCATGTACCTTGTACGCATTGAATGCTAATATAAAACTGAACATCTCGTCCAGCACATCCAACAAATGTCCCATGGACTCCACATCAAGTTCTTGCATGCGTGCGTATGTCACTGCAAATGTAGCATTTTTGAGTGGGGTTGTAGCCATAAGACTAACATGTAGAGATGCAACTAGCTCTGGGCAGAATTTATCAGCATTGTCGAAGACCCAAACTGATGTAAACCACTTGGGGATGTCTCCCATGGAAGGTTTGCCAGATTCTGACTCAGTTGAGTCTCCAGAATGTTTTTTCTCAGCTTTCAAAGACGTTCTGGTCCAGAACCTTTTCTTTCCAAGGACATGTCGTGAATGTGTCTGGTACGTGGCTTGAAGGAAAGTTCCTTGAGCTCCCTTTGGCAGTTGAGCTCTACCTCTTCATACCTCATGGCATCTTGGAAAGATTTTATGGCATGACTCTAACCTGTCCCGGACCATTGGATTAATGTTTTCCATAGTATGGTGTTCACCTCCACAGTACATCCATCGGACCTGGTGCACTGTACCCATGTTCCTTTTCTGGTGTTCAAAGAAATGCCACTGAGCACTGGGCCAAAATGCATGCTTGTTTCACAGTTTTCTGCTTTGGCAATAAGGTCAATGCTCGTCCACAAATCCCCAAAGATCTGTTGAAAATTAGGAAGGAGAGTCTTTGCGTAGGTCATCTTGTTAGCAAGGCGCTCTGTGCTCATCTCTTTGTTTGCAAGCATGAAAAGTGGTATCTCTCTGCCCTTGTTTCTTCCACTTTGTTAAAGTCATGGCGAGCGTATCTCAATACATTTGACCCCACGTTGACAAGGAAATTGGGCCTGGAAAAAGATAAGTTCTGGTCACTTAGAAGCATTTGTACCATCGATCCTGCAAACATATGGAGAAGAAGCCTTCTGACATATGGAGAAGAATCCACCTTTACCTTTGAATCTGAATAGGGTATGGTTACCACTTACCTGTGCTTGCTCATCGCATGTGCGTAGTGGCTTGATCTCCTTACGTCCTTGTTTCTGAACAAGTGGAGCAGATAACTCTCAGCCAAAATCACAGTAATTTGGTCTCAATGTTTTTAGTGTGTTGAACACTGAAGATCCAGTCCTTTCTTTTTTCTTTTGAAGCAAGTCTGCTCTGGTATTTTAGAGAATGGTTGATGTGGGGTAATTCAATACTACACGCAGCTTCAAATTTTAAGAGAGCCGAATAGATAGAGCTTGACTATGCGATGGTGCAATACCATGATACAACCGTGATTTTTTTGCTTGTGAACAGCCGCTACTGCCTGAGCAACCTTTGTTGAAACATCATGAATTCCAACAGAGCTGCAGTTTTTTTTTTTTAAGAATCTTATGGGCAAGGTCAATTTGGAATGCCTTTCTGTTTTTCAAGATGTGGCAAACGGCTTCATTGAGGCCAACAGCTCAAGAATCCTTTCCGATTGGTGTCATATTACTCGCAAGCTGTGCATGAATGAGGCGTGGATCTTCAAATATGCACATACAATTTCAAGAGTTGACATGGAGTCTTGTATCACAGCAGAAGATAACAGTGCTGTGGCTTGTTGTAAGCTAAAGGTCTGCAAATGTTGTAAAGTCATGGAAAATTGTACTTAGCTTTAGGTGCTTCAGGGAGCTGAAACAAAACAGTGTTTATCTTTTCTTAGCAAGAATGATGTTACATGGGATGGTTGCATGAGAAGGAGTGCAAGAAATGTGAAATTCATGATGGAAACTCGGCAGCCCTCAGGGAGGTGATCAGGCTCACTAAGAGCCGCCTAGGCAGGACCAACTGTTTGTGAGAGGGAGTTGCAGGTTGCACAGACAGAAATTACGGAAGCAAATGTAGGTCTGCAGAGAACGCGAATGTCTAAATCAACTCTTGAGTGAGAAATTACATTACCACAGCTTTCTAACAAGCCTAATTACGCCTCATTTGGCACATGGAGCTGGAAGAACCACTCTGTCAAAGTTCACCTCCTAGCACACTCCTAGCCTAGCGCGATGAGCGGCAGTCACACTCTCACACAAGAGAATTACCGTCCCTGCCATGTGCACAAGCAATAATCTTGGTGGGGGCCTTCCTTGAAGCTCCTTTAAGGTCCTCCTGCCACCTTTAAATCCTGAAAGCCGCTCAAAACCTCCTTGGCCAATGATTATGGCCGTCATTGGTGCTGGTAGTGCAGGAGCCATCACTTGAACTGGACCCATTGCCACCAAACCTTGAAAATCCATATCTCCCTCAAACGGACTCCGAATTGAGTTCCGTAAAGTGCTACAGAACCTGCAAAACATCCTCTAATAACTTTTGTGACCTGATGATTTTTATCAAGCAACCCACTTTGGTCACTTTTTTTGGAACCCCATATCCAACATTCTCCCACTTTGCGAGAATAGAAATCACACAAGTCCACACTGTCCCCTCAGCTGCTGAAAGCAGTGTGCTGCCAGCGGCTTGGTCAGGAAGTCTGCCAGCATCATGCATGAAGGGCAGAACTTGATCTGCACCACCTTCTTTGCCACGAGTTTGCGGATGAAGTGATGTCGCAAGTCAATATGCTTGGTGCGGACGTGAAACTCTGCGTTCTTGGTCAGAGGAATGGCGCTCATGTTGTCACAGTAGATTATCGTTGCTGTGGTTTGCTGCTGTCCAAGGCTTGCAAGGAGCTCACGCAATCACAGAGCTTCCTTTGCTGCCCCACTCAAGGCGATGTACTCAGCTTCGGTGGAGGAGAGGGCGACGCACTCTTGCTTCTTGCTCCTCCAACTGATTGCACCTCCCCCGAGTACAAACACGAACCCACTGGTCGGCCTCCTAGTGTCCAGGTCACCTCCCCAATCTGCGTCACTGTAGCCGATGAGGATGGGGCTGTTGCTGCCGTTGAAGGTGAGGCAAAGGCTGCTACTACTGTCGAGGTAGCGCAGCACGCGCTTAACCGCCTCCCAATGCGGCATGCCCGGATTCGCGCAAAACTTGCTGAACACTCCCACTGCTTGGCTGATGTCCAAACGCGTGCCGACTGCAGCGTACATGAGGCTCCCAACTGCTGCTTGGTACGGCACTGCTTCCATGCGGCAACTCTCTTGCATGCCGCGGGGAGTCTGCGTCATGCTCAGCTTCGCTCCCACTTCGAGTGGTGTCGCTGTTTTGCACACTCCAGCCATGTTGAAGCCCTTGACGATGTCGCTCACGTACATGCTCTGGGACAACTCGAAAGTCTGCTGCTACCGGTCACGCTTGACCTGAAGGCAAAGGTAGTAACTGAGCTCTCCCATGTCTTTCATGTCAAACCTGGCAGCAAGGGACTGCTTCACATCGTCCAAAAGAGACTTGGAGTCAGATGCAATGAGCAGATCATCAACATAGAGCAAGATGATGATCTGGTTTGCCTCTTGTGTGTGCCCATAGACAGCATGGTCTATTTCACTGCGCACAAAGCCAAGGCCAGCTAGCTGCTCATCCATCTTGTGGCACCATGCTCGCGGGGCTTGCTTCAGGCCGTAGAGGGCCTTCACAAGCTTGCACACCAAACTTTCCTTCCCTTCCACGGCATACCCCTCCGGCTGCTCCATGTACACATCCTCCTAAAGGTCACCATTCAGAAATGCACACGTCACATCCATTTGGTGCACCTCCGAGTCCATATCAGCAGCAAGAGCGAGGATCGCTCGGATGGATGGGAACTTAGCGACAGGTGCAAATGTCTCATTGTTATCCACACCCTCTGTCTGCGCATACCCCTTTGCAACCAGCCGTGCTTTGTACCTGAGAATCTTACCATCCGCACCACGCTTGCGCCTGAAGATCCACCGGCATCCGATCACCCGGCTGCTGCGTGGAGCCTCCTTGAGAGTTCACGTGTTGTTCTTCATGAGCGCATCATACTCTTCATCTGCTGCGCCACGCCAATCTGCTGCCTCAGCGCTGTGCATGGCTTCAGCAAATGTGGTTGGGTCATCGGTGACTGTGAGGAAGAGAAGCTCAAGATCAGACGACTCTGTTGGTGGTGGAACGGTACACAAGTTCACCAGCTCCTCCAGCAGCCTCTGTTTGTTTGCGAGGCGCTCGGATCGCCTCAGCGGCTCCCCACTGTCCTTTGCACCTTTGTTGAGGCGTGCGGACCGTCGTGGCAGCAGCTCTACATTGCTTTGCTGCTCCTCCTCATCTGATTCTGCTGCGAGCTCCTTCTCCTTCTCAGCTCCCTCCACCTCCTTGTTGTTGCCGCTGTCACAGCCATCTTCCGCACCGCCCTCTTCTGCTATCGGTACTTCTCCCACTTCTGGTACAAGTGCAGGAGCAAGCGGAACTGCTGACATAGGGCTACAAGTCCAGCCCTTCAAGACCTCTTAAAAGACGACGTCACGGCTGCGGATGATCTTGCGAGCAGCAAGGTTGTAGAGGCGGTATCCCATGGTGTCATAGCCGAGGAAGGCGGCCTTCACAGACTTTGCGTCCAGATTGTTACGGCTGCCGGTAGGCATGTGCACGAATGCACCACACCCAAAGACTTTCAGGTGCGTCACTGTTCGCTTGCGTCCCATCCACGCCTCCTCCGGTGTCATCAGGGGCACGGCGCACGTGGGACTCCGGTTTTTCAGTTACACGTCAGTGTTGACCGTTTCCGCCCAGGAGGTTGCTGGGAGCTCCGCGTCTTGGAGCATGCTGCAAACACACTGATGAGTGTGCGGTTTGCACGTTCAGCCATGCCGTTGAGCTGCGATGTTCCTGGTGGGGTGACCTCGTGCTTGATCCCGCGACGCTTGTGGTAAGTGCGGAAGTCATTGGAGATGTACTCTCCTCCACCATCAGTGCGAAGCACCTTCCACCGTCTGCCACTCTCATTCTGTGTAGCAGCAAGCCACATCTTGAAAGCATCAAAGCACTCATCCTTTCCAGCCAAGAAGGACACCCACATCTTCCTCGACTTGTCATCAATGAACGTGACATAGTTCAACTTGTCGGACAAGGACTGTAATGGCATGGGACTGCACAAATCAGAGTGAACGAGTGAGAGAAGCTCAGCCGCCCCCTTCCCTTCCACCGTGAAAGGAGCGCGGGCTTGCTTTCCTTCAATGCAGCTCTCACAAGCCGACGCACCTGGCTGCTTCACCCCCTTGAGCTCCAGGCTGCGGACCATCTGCTGCATGGAGATGATGGCGCCAAAGCCGAGGTGACCGAGCCGGCGGTCCACGGGCTGATGTTGTGTTTTCCCTCACTCGCTGCCAACGCTGAGTCGGCTTCCTTCTCCGACGCCACGTAGAGGCGGTAAAGACCGTCCTCCTTGTTTTCTTTTGCAAGCACACGGCCTGCACGGGCAGTGATGGTGCAGCCACCATTCTCAAAGGTAACCTGCCTACCTTCGGAGATGAGAGATGAGACAGAGAGGAGGTTAGCTGCCATTCTTGGAACATAGAGCACCCCCTTCACACGACGTTCCACGTGCTTACCCTAGACGGAAGCACAAAACACAATCTCACCCTCCCCAACCGCCATTTGCACATGGTTGTCCCCCATGTACACCCGACGAGGCTAAATGACGGTGTAAACGATGAACCACTCTCGGCGACACGTCATGTGCCGCCTGGCTTCCGAGTTAATGATCCAGAACAGGGCGGTGTTGTCGGAGACGTGCAGGACCCGGATGGTTCTCACGAATCCACTCTCCCAATCTGCGTCGTTTGCAGAAGCGTCGGACTGTTTTCTTGCTCCCACTCCAGCTGCAAGGTCCGCCTTCTTCTTCTGGCATACGTGTGCCCAATGGCTTGGCTTCTTACAATAGTGGCAGTTCCCCTTCTTCTTCCCTCTTCCGCCATTGCCCCTCGTTGGTGCAGCACCACCCCCCTGACCAGAGTTGGTAATGAGAGCGACGTCCAGTCCGCTTCTGCCCTCATCTCCCTTGCGCCGCTCCTCCTCAAACAGCAGGCTCTCCTCCACATCATTGAGGGAGAGCTTGTTGCATGCTGGTCCAGGGCAACAATGAGAGGAGTATAGCTGCTAGGAAGACCAGAGAGGATGGTTTGTATGAGCACACGTTCCTTGACAGGGTCCTCAATCGCAGCAAGCTGGTCAGAGAGAGACTTCACCATGTTGATGTAGTCAATCATGGATCCGGATTCATCCATCTTCACAGTGTGAAAGCGACGACGCAGCTGCATGTTCATGAGGATTGAATTGGAAGCATAAGTAGACTCAAGCTTTTCCAAACCTCCTCTGGTGTGAGGATGCCACGGACAAAGAGTTGCTGCTGTTTTACGAGGTGGAGGTAGATGGTTGCAAGGGCGCGGTCACACTTCTCGCGGTAGGTACGGGCCTTAACAGGGGATAGGGAGCTTTCTTCTGGTTCCTTCTCCTTCTTATCCAACTGGCTCCAGAGACCCTTCTCCATCAGCACCATCTTCATGTTGTTGCTCTTGTTAAAGAAGTTCTTGCCTTCGAACTTGGCGATATTGACGCCGGCCACCACAGAAGTGGATGTCGCCATGGTAGTGCAACGTTCAGCCCACAAACGGCTCTCTCACAGAACAGGGTGCAAGAAATGCCTCAAGGATGAGAAAAAGCCTTGTTCTAGCTCTGATACCACTGGTGGAAACTTGGCAGCCCTGAGGGAGGTTATCAGGCTCACTAAGAGCAGCCTAGGCAGGACCAACTGTTTGTGAGAGGGAGTTGCAGGTTGCACGGACAGAAATTACGGAAGCAAATTCAGGTCTGGAGAGAACGCGAATGTCTAAATCAACTCTTGAGTGAGAAATTAAATTAGCACAGCTTTCTAACAAGCCAAAATACGCCTCATTTGGCACATGGAGCTGGAAGAACCACTCTGTCAAAGTTCACCTCTTAGCACATTCCTGGCCTAGCGGGATGAGCGGCAGTCACACTCTCACACAAGAGAATTACCATCCCTGTCATGTGCACGACCAATAATCTTGGTGGGGACCTTCCTTGAAGCTCCTCAAAGGTCCTCTTGCCACCTTTCTACCCTGAAGGCCGCTCCAAACCTCCTTGGCCAATAATTGTGGCCGTCATTGGTGCTGGTAGTGTAGGAGCCATCACTTGAACTGGACCCATCGCCACCAAACCTTGAAAATCCATATCTCCCTCA
>SZWC01000168.1:130657-170731 GCA_023375785.1 Penium margaritaceum | reverse complement strand
GGGGGGGGGGGGGGGGGGGGGGGGGGGGGGGGGTGTATTTTTCCCCAGGCTCCGGAGTCGAGCCGTGCCGAGGATGAGGTGGTTATTTTTTTTTCCGGAGTCGAGCCGAGGAGGAGTTGTCGCAATTTTTTTCTCAAGCCCATTCTCGGAACCGGAAGCTCGCCGTTACTTCATGTTGTGTGCTGAACAAACCACAAGCACAAGAAATAACTGTGAGATGTCTAAGGAACATTTTAATTAAATTATTATCCTCTAAATTTTTTGAAAGGTGTCACTTTTTCATTTTAACTAGAGACACAAGGGATCATGCGCTTTGTGAATGTTTCCACTCAAACATTGATAAATGCAACCCAGCCAGAGCATTTAAGTTAAATTATACATGTGAAAAATCTCCCAAAGTGACCAGAACCTGAAATTGGGTGTCCGGATCTTCCCCACCGATTAACTACATGTAGTGTCGGAACATGCCTTCAGTCCACGCGAACGAGGCAAAAAGCATTGAAAAGGCTATGTCTCTCGGGGCACTAGAACATGTTGGCCAGTTAAACGGTCTCCACCGTCAAGAGGATACACAGTAGGTGTTGGAGAGTCAAGCGTTGTTAAAAAGCCAAAGCAATGCATTTACGAACTCATGATGCACCGAAACATGCTTATGGGCACCAAAATCACTGTTCTCGGAGGAAGGAAATTGGTTGGTGGTAATAAGAATTATCTTGTTCAAGACCGCACCACCGATGAACAATAAACTTGCATACCACGCACATATACATTACATCATGACTTGAGTATGCCCTTGCGAGTTATACAACAATTTTGTACATCGCCTCCCAAGGCATTGGACCACTTCATCATGCGTCTGCATCTAGGTCACTAAGAAAATAAAGGCAGTGTCAAAATCAACCTTTAACCATACGATGGCGAGTCAAGCACGATGACAGGCCAATTCCAATGCCTCGTGAGGCATTGGACCAATAAGAATTCAAGTTGTGCGGGCAAGCATGATAGCATTGTTTTGGTACACGTCCAGTAATCAAACTTGTGCCTTAGCATCGTTGAGTGCATCTACGCCATGCAAGTGTTGTCCAAGGGGTTGAATGGAGGACATGTCATGCATTGTGTATGTATCACATGCATGCATGCACATAGTGTGTGTCATGCACGATGCACTGTGAAGATGGAATTGACATGCACCATGCAAGTAGAGCATCACATCTTATTGCATTACTTGTTAGAAAATTGAGATCGGAGAGCACATGGGAGCACATGGAAGCACATGTCCTTTTGCAAGTATACACCCATCAACACTTTCTTCTATGCTTGTCGCGCCAAAACATGACTGATCAGTTCCGCAAACCTGAGCTCGTGGGCATTCAAAGCCTCTCCTCTGCTTGCACAAAGGCAACTAGAGGCATAGTTCACAAGCGTGATCCGTTTGCCTTCGAACTTGGGGCCGTAGAAGACCTCGTCCAACAATCTTCCTATGCACCCTCTATCAAGCCCACAACTCTTTGAAATCTTGCATACCAACCTTGCAACACACAAAACCCGAAGGCGATGATTGCGCACGATATCCAACCAAGCTTTGTCTACTCCTGATCTGCCCTGAGCTTCTAGTTCTTCACCTGTTCCTGGATACCCAGGGTAACGTGCTTGGAACGTACGGACTGCTTCTGAAGGTGTGTGAGCACGCACGAAGTCCTTGTAGAGCCTACTGTATGGTGTAGATCTTGGTGGTGATTGCAAACAGAACCCCTTATTGTGAACCGCACGCTGCCGTTGTCGCTCCTCTTGCTCCTGTTGTTGATGTTGTGGTTGGCGTTGTTGTTGATGCTCCTGCTGCTACTGTTGGTGATTGTGTTGATGGTGTTGCTGCTGCAGCTCTTGCTGCTGTTGCTCTTGCTGATCTTGTTGTTGTCGCTCATGATGGTGCTACTACTGCTCTGGGTGATGTTCTTGCTGTCGCTGCTGCAGGTGATCATGTCGTTGATGTTGCTGATGGTGCTCATGTTGTTGCTGATGCTTATGCTGTTGAGGCTGATGTTGCAAGACCTGTACAAGCACATCCCCCTCATCCACCCCGTCTTGTGGACCGTGTTGCTGCTGCTGTTGTGGCTGTTGCTGCGGGTGCACCTGTTGCTGCTGCTATTGTGGCTGTTGCTGCGGGTGCACCTGTTGCTGCTGCTGTTGTGGCTGTTGCTGCGGGTGCACCTGTTGCTGCTGCTGTTGTGGGTGTTGTTGTTGCTGCTGCTGTTGCTGCTCCTACACCTGTTGCTCCTCCATGGCTCGATGTACTGCTGCTGCATCCTGATTAGCAGCACAAAGCTGAGCCACAACAGCCTCAAGGTCCCGGACCTGCACAGCCAAGCGTCGCGCTTGGTCGGTAGTTGCCTGAAGGATCGCCTTCGTTGCACGAAGCTCGTCGTTCACGTTGTGGACAGAGGCACGGAGTTGAACATTCTCATCTTGCATGCGATGTCTCAAGACAACTTCCTGAGTAATCAGAATGTGCAGATAGAATAAAAACCAGGAGAGGCAAGTGTTGGGGTTGGGGAAAGGGGGAGTGGGGGGAGGGGGAGGAAGGGGGGTGGTTTAGGGTTTAGTCTTTGGCGTTTGGAGTTTAGGGGACGGTGTTCAAACCAAGTACAACGACAATTAGAAAGACAACAACAACGGCAGTGATAGTTTCTGCGAGTAAAGAAAAAAAATGCCACCAATATCACAACGACAGGGACCGCGAATGGGAAGAGAGTACGACAGCGATAGCGACAGTGACTGCGACAGTGACAGCGACAGCGACTGCGACCGCGACAGTGACAGCGACAGCGACAGCGATAGAGACAACGATAGTGACAGCGACAGCGACAGCGACAGCAACAGCGACAGCAACAATGACAGCAACAGCGATAGCGACAGCGACAGCAATAGCGACAACCATAGCGACAACGACAGCGACAGTGACAACGACCGCGACAGCAACAGCGACAGCGATAGCAACAACGATAGCGATAGCGAAAGCGACAGCGACAACGACAGTGACAGCAACAGCGACAGCGATAGTGGCAATGATAGCCACAACGACAGCGACAGCGACAACAACAGTGACAGGGAGAGTGTCTGTGCTGATGAATGGGACAGCGACACCAACAGGAGGAAAGAGGTTGACGATGCTCACCTCTGTGGTGCTCTCGGTGAGGTTTGCTGCGATGGATGTCCATTCATCCTCCCTTTGCCTCAATGTATGTGCCCATGTGCGGAATGACTCCAATTTGCACATGGGATGGAGCTTGACATACGGATGGCTGGCAGTGTCTTCATGTGCAAAGAGCAAAGCCAAGTACCGAAGCACCACCCACCTCCCCTTCTCCACCAATGCTTCTAAAAATCCAGTCGCAGAAATCTGCTTCTTCGATGCATGAACCTTGGGATCCGAGTTCAGCCTAAGGAGCCGTCTGTACTCATCGTCAGCCCATGGGAAAATGTACTGGCGTGCTAGATCTGCTTCCTCGGTGGGGATTTCGGCTTCCATCCGTGGAATGAAGTGCATTTTGGAGTCATTGGAAAATCCAGCCTGGATGAGGAGTCCTTCAAGAGGTTCATTCCACAAGTACAACATCTCAAGATGGCTACCAATCCATCTACCCAACCTGGCTATGTCGCTTATGTCTGCTCCCCGACGATCTGCATCACGAGCGCCGGAACCACGGCAGGCGTGAGTCAAACTTGTTGATGGAATCTCACAGGCCTGAAACAACTCCTTCACAAGAGCTAGATGCTCATCATAGGCCAACTTGCGTTCCTGTTGTAGAAATGGGTGAAAAAAATGGCGATCGAACCAACCCTCCCCGGACGTGAAGTCAAGGGGAGGATCACGGACGTCGTGAGGTGCAAAATCGAGACACTAGTGCAACCATGAAAACATCTCCGCAACAGGACACTGAGACCAGACTCGGTGCTGGGCTGTGGCAAGAATTTCCTGATGACCTTTTTTATTTGTTTTGCCTCCGCGGTCTATATATCCTATGTAGAAGCATGGAGTTGGTCCAACATGTTGTGTGGACACCTCGCTCAAATGCATTGCCGGCAGTTTGAGCTCCCTTAATGTATCTCCGCGACTCATTGATGTGTGCGAGAAGATCAGCATTGCACGCATCATGAGCACGTTATGGAGCTCCTGGGTCACATGCTTGTCTTTGGCCCACAATTCCGATGCTTTTTTGTAAAGATGGTCAAGCATGTCTTGGTATAGCTTCTCATTGCATCCATCAACATTGGTGCTTGGATGTCAGCATACAGTAGTGCCGCCGTGCGTCCTAACGTTGAGCGGGCTATGTTCAGCATGGCCTTGATGGACAGGTCTCGAAGGGGCACAGGCTGCCGTTGCCCTAGAACAATAGCCTCCATGTTGGCAAACAACACGAGGCTTTTTGCACTTAGCTCGAGTTGATGCCAGGTGAGGTTAGGATCGAACCAGCCAAACCACGCCTCTAACCTATCGGCTGTGATAATTGGACCGCACAACCATGGCTCTGGACTGCTCCACCAGTTTGCGTTTGGCATGTCAAGCTTGCGTCCTATTTCAGCCGCACGTGCTGCATCACGGACGAATTCGACACTTGTGTAGACCCACACTTTGTACTTCCAGTACTGAGACGCATATGACTGTCTTGTTTTTTCGCTTTTTGACTTCAAATACTTTGCAGCCTGCACGACGCATTGGTTTGTGCTTAGCTGCACTATGCGCTGGCTAATAAGGTGTACGCTGTTCTCTTCTAGTGCCTGCTCGAGCGACTCGGCATCGTTGTCTTCGTGCTGCTCTTCTTGCTGCTGTTGCATTGGATGTTGCTGTTGCTGTGTTTGGTGTTGCTGCTGTTGTGTTTGGTGCTGGTGCTGCGATTGATTCTTCCCCTGCTGCTGCTACAACTGTTGTTCCTCATCGCGAGGCCGACGCCTGCCTCTATGGGACTGCTATTGATGTGCTTCATGGACGGGCTGCCGCTGTTGTCGTTGTTGTTGCTCTTGCTCTTTTTGTTGCTGTTGCTGCTCCACATGCTCTTGAAATCTATGCAACCAGGAGTCAAAGAGCGGGTTGTGTTGTTGTTGCTCGTGCTGCTCACACTGTTGTTGCTGCTCATGCTGTGCATGCTGCTGCTGCTGCTGTTGTTGCTCATTTTCTTGTTGTTGTTGCTGTTGCTGCTCATGCGGCCTCTGCTGCTGCTGCTGCTCATGTTGTTGCTGCTGCTGCTCATGCTGTTGTTGCTGCTGCTCATGTTGCTGCTGCTGCTGCTGTTGTTGCTGCTGCTTCTGCTCATGTTGCTGCTGCTGCTGCTGCTGCCGCGGCTGCTACTGCTGCTGTTGCACTAGCTGTTCATGCTGCACATTTTGTTGCTGTAACTGCAACAGTTGCTGTTGTTGTAGCCTGTGTTGTAGATTCTGAAGGAACACATTCTGTTCAATAAAGTGACGTTGTAATGACTGTAATCTGTGGTGGTCTTGCTGCTACCTCGTATCTTGCGTGCTTGCGTTGTTTAGACACACCTGTTGTAGATGAATCGCATGTTGTAGATGTCGCAGTACCTCAAACTGTTGTGCCACATTTTGCTCGAGATTACTGGGTTGGGTGACCACCCGTGGAGGGTTGAACCCTTGCATGCTCTCAGTTTGAGGGTCTGCAAGGACGCCATCGTAACAAGCCACAAAAACCCATGTATGTAAGGAACCAATCTGTTCAGCATATGTGCGACTCCGCAGCCAAGTTGGGAAGGAGTCAAGTAGCCTAGCTAAGCAACTGCTCATCAACCAAGCAACCTAGGTGTAGAGCAGCCTAGGAGCCAAGTTGGATTTTTGACCATATTCACGACCATGCAGCCATGCGGTCCCTTTTATCCCACAAAGAATACACAGCCCTTTCTTATGGGCTACTTTTAGCAACAGGTTCAAACAGACATGCTCTAGGTTGAAATCTCTTATGTGGAGGTAGAAAGGGCCCGGATGTTGACTTGGGGCGACTTGCATGGCGACATGGCTAGGTACACGCTCCTCTTGTTAGGGCCAAGGCGCTGTTGATGATGCTTCTACAGCCGAATTTTGCAACACAATCCCTGGTTGCTACTCCTTCTCCTACTGCGGCCTCTTGCACTGGCGTTCGGTGGTGCTCCTCCTCTTGTCAAACGGGTAGTCACACCATGTCGTAGGTCTTTGCTCGCTGCAATTGATTGACCGTGCTTCCTCTTTTTCTTTTGCGGCACTTCCTTTGCGGCACTGTCTTCACCACACTTAGTTCCCCACACATACACCCACAGTCTTAGTTCCCCACTCTTGGTTCCCCACACTTAGTTACAGACACTCAAGATTCCCTGACACAGTTTGCCGCACTTCATTTCGTGGCTCTTTGCTCGCAGCTCTTAACTCGTTGTCCCTCATTTGTGAGTCTGTTTTCGTTACCCATTGTTCGCCAAAGGGAATCGCGAGTGGAGTGGTAGGTCGTGAGTGTTTGCCAGGAGCTGTCCGCCGTCTGAAAATCGCCGGTCGCTTGACGGCGTCCATTTTCCTCTTGAAAATTCCGTTTTCAGACTCAAAATCCACCCCGCATCGCATCGTTGGTTCGGCGGCGATGGTTCTTTGGCTTGGCAGAGGCGAAGATGGACGCAAAAAGAATAATTTTCCCGCCAGGAGAATGCATTGGAGCTCCGATGTTTATTTGTCGAACCAACCAACAAAGCGGCAGTTCGCGATTGGTGAGTGGAGAGAGTGCGAGCAGGAATGCATGAGAGAGAGAGAGAGAGAGAGAGAGAGAGAGAGAGAGAGAGAGAGAGAGAGAGAGTATAGGAAAGAGACACACAGAGAAAAGTGGCAAGAATAGATGGGGCACTCGGTGAGGGGTACGTCGCTCGAAAGATGCCAAATTAGAATGATTATGGAGATTCCTGCACAACCCTATAATCATTAAAAATGACAAAAGATACTTACTAGGTATCTCCGGGGCGTCACAATGGACGACGTGTGGAGTTGCATGAGCGTTTTCAGTGAAAATCCTTTTTTTGGTTGCGCACAATGAAGGCTGGCGCTCCGCAGATACCTAGTCGAGGGTAGAATTCTGTCCTTCAGGAAGTTTCTGTTTCTCATGTGACGGCAGTTTTGACAGTTCAAACGCCTGCTGACCTCCCAGATATCCCTAAACAAGAGAGAGCGAAGGTCGTACATGCCGATCGAAGGCCAACGCGGGCGACTAATGGAGCTGAACCGACAACAACCCTGGTTTCTCCTTCTTGCCCTGGTTTGCACACAGAAGCGAGGGATAGCCTACCTAAACACAAAGCAAGCCCGAGGATTGGAGCCGGCAATCAATGAATGGCATCACCTACTAAACATACATGGTCTTGGGTGTATGCACCACATTTCAAAGGAAAGTGTTATTTAATGTATGAAATTTGGTGATTCAAAATAAGATAACACAAGCAAACCATTTTTGTTATAGCATGTCCCCAACTCTTACGTACCAGATGTACATGAGTCCCTAACCTTCCGAGTGGGCATTTATATCATAAGAAAAACCACCACGTGTCCCCATCTCGATTTTTCTCCCCGACGGTCGAGGGCAATCTGGCCAACTGCCCTCACCCTCCCGCGAACCTTGTCGCACTTTGTGACAACATCTACCACTTATGACAACCTACGACAGAAGTGACATGACCTTTCGGTCGACTTCTTGATGCATCGAGACATATCTCGTTTTACAAAGATGCATGTCGCATCTTCACCGTCGACCCTTGAAGTCCCCCGACTTCTCGCCGGAGCTTCTCGAATCCAACCACTCACAACGCGACTCCATGCGCGTCGCTTGACAATCGACCCAACGACCCCGACTATACTTCATTCGTAATTTGACACTTGTGTATATATGTTAAATCATTTCTACACTTGTCATCAAAGTACACTTACCTCTAATTCGAGTTTTGCCTCACAAGTTCTACCTGTTCACCATCTACGCTCTGTTCGGCATGACACTTGGCATCAGAGCGTAGCAGTGCTGGAAAGGCATCCAACTGTTTTGCATATCAAGATGACTACCTCGCACAAGTCATTAGTGCATCTCGCACCTCAAGATTTGGCAAACTTCTCGGCGCTCACACGCCGAGCGAGCGTGCAGCTCGCTCGCTGCACGCTCGCTCGGCGTGCAGCGAGCGAGCACATTTGACGACTAGCAGTAGGTCTTTAGCGATGACATTGGTGATGGAGGAACAAAATCCGCCTATGCACGTGAACCCTAAAGTTGCAGCAAACATTAATGTGGCAAGCTATTGTAACAGGTCGAGTCTTTAGCTCCTAATCTGAAGTCCTAGTTGGAGTTTGCAAAATGGCGTTCTCAGTCTGCGTCAGGGTTTTATCCCCCTTTACAGGACTGAGGGGTAACTTTCATAAATGATCCAGAGTAGGGAGATCCAAATACTTCGAGTCTCCAGAGGCCGATTTCCATTTTTACGTAACCCTCTCATTCTGGGGTCGAATCGAGGGGATGTTACCCTTTTGATTATCAAACTCGATTTTTGAGATTTTAGTAGTTAAATGATTGTTAAATTCATTCAGAAAAATTTTGGGTTCAATTATTTTGGTGATTCTTTCAAATTCGTTAAAACTGAAATGCCGATCCTTAAATTCAGCGATCAGTCTTGCTCACCTCCGCCTTCCGCGCTTCAATTCAAACACTTCAAACATCAAACTTCATGCGCGCCCGTTTGGTGCGGTCAAGTCGTTGTCGTCCAACTGACACGACGGATCCTTGTCTTGGTCTGGTCCGAACCTGACTGACGAGGATGATCCAACGGTCAGGATTGTCCGTGTGAGCTATGTTGAGATGTTGTAACCCAAACCTCAGCACGCGCGATGCATTTTTTGTGCGACAGTGAACCTATCCAATGTGCCACGACATGTCCACGTACCTCGTGAGTGTAGAAAGGACCAGAAATGTTTTGACACAATGGAAGCCTTGGTCATGATCCCGGTTTGGAAAATGGTTTCTCATAATGCAAAGTCTTTTGAAATTCGACGAATAATGTGAAAAATAATTTGGTGATTGTAATCAATTCGTCGAAAAGGCAAATTCGTTCAAAACCGACGACTCCAAAAATTGTTGATATCGATTTTGATAATTAGTAGGGTACCTCGAACTTGTGAGTTTGCACGAGTTTTCCGGTTTAGGAACTCGCAGTTTGTCATAAACAGACTCGAGTTTCTGTTTTGATGCATGGGCGCAAAATCGTTGCGTGCGAGGCATGATCAGCGATTTTGCGCCGATTTTTCTTGTGCGCTCCTTGCTCCTCACTCTTCCTTTATCCCTCATGCTCGCTTGTTCTCGCGAGCGAGGAGGGTGAGCGAGGGCGAGGGCACAAGGCCACAGGCCTCAGCCCTGGAGGACTCACGGCCTCTTGGCCGCCGATCAAGCCACGAGCTCAGTCGGCGAATGTTGGCTCGCCGGCAGGTGGCAGGCCGGTCACTTGACAGGCCGCCGGCTAACCAACCGGCCGGCCGGTAGCCAGCGGGTGGCTGGCCACCGGCCAACCCTGGCAATAGCGAGGGGTGGCTCGCGGCCACGCCCTCGTTATCGCAAGGTGGGAGGGCCGAACTAGCCCTCCCGCTATAGCTATGCAGTAGCTAGAGAAATCCTTATGGCTCCGACGACCAACCGGCCGCGGATCCAGCGGCGGTAAACCAGCCGCCCCTTCCAACAACGTTGACGATGACATTAGGAAAGACAAGTGGCACCTGAAAAAATATGCGGATCAACGAGGAACTGACAAGTCAAATCTGTGCGCTTGAGGATATTGACAGTCATATGCTCCAACAGCTCAACTTCGCGATGGAGGATCTTCGCAACGTAAGCACACGAGAAGTGGTGCTCGTCCCGAGAAATACCCAACTCTCGACCAAACCCTGTATTTTTCCAGCCCCATCACATCCGTTTGTTCCGGCAAGTTCCAAAGGACCGAGGGATCCGATGTGGCTGATGAGTTCAGAGGTGTACTTCACCGTTGCTGGGGTCAACGACAAAGAAAAAGCGATTGACATTGCGGCCGCGCTTTTGCATGGCACGTCGTTAAGTTTGTCGTCTGATTTAAGGGACATCCAACACTAGCAGGAGACCGGCGGGGCTCCATCGACAACCAATGGCACATGTCTCATATTGCCAACCGTAGGCATTCTACCCTTGGAGCAGATCAACCCGTAATGGCAAGACGCGCTGATTCCACCAACCAACTTCAATGATTTCTCACGCACGATGCTCACACAATTCGGATGAGTGAAGGAGGAGTCGCACGCTTGTTGCAAACTCCAACATCTCCGTTAGCAGTCCAGCGTGCCAGAGTATACGTTGAGATTCTGAGAGATCATCACTCATGTAAACATGGCCCCCGGCGAGCCTTTTTCACACTACAAGAATAGCCTCAAACAAGACATCCGACGAGCAATAGCCATTTTTGGCATCCAAAACAACTCACGGGGATGATTGCAGCAGCAAAAAGGATCATCAGCGTTGATAACAATGCTTGGATCCAGGATTCCTACGGATGGCAACTTCCCAACCATCATTATCGTGGGAACAGAAAAGCCAGTCGGGGGACTCCTTGACTCTGATGGATGTAGAGGCCATCGACGTGAGAGATACGCGCAATTGCCACGACTACGGAATATTCGGGAACATCGCTCGTAATTTTCAGAGTAAGCAGCAAGCTAAGAAGGGGTGGAAGTTGTAGAAAACGAATTGTATAAGGCGCGACTCTTGTCCAAGAGAATTGATCTGTGCCAAACGATCGCCCATTTGAATGGCATACGACACCGCAGAGGGTTTTTGAGATCACACAGTTTGACAAGTGGTACGAGGATGACCAACCGGCAACAGTGTTCAAAGTTCAATCTCGAGGGTGCAAGAGCCGCAGAACTCAGAAAATGTAGTCCAAGGAGGAGGAGCGAATGGTCGACTGAACCATTTTGGGTGAGACAAACTGCACCACAGGTGGACGTAGTCATCATAGGGCATGGACATACAACAATAATCCTACCCTAATCATTCCACGTGGCATTGCCATGCTGGAATAGGACCTTAGCGCAAAGCTTAGAGTGGAGGAGGAGTGACGCGATAGACTTTCCATCCCGGCACTCCTTTCACTTAGAATCCAACCACGGATCTTTTCTAGGCTAGAGTTGAACCAGACTCTAGCCTATTGTGTTTTTCCGGGCTTTGGCTCCTCGAAACTTTGAGCGTCAAGTATTCAAAGCACCCAATAATTATTTAGCGTACGGACCATAAAACTGGTCCGTACTCTACATTCCGCCCCACTTCTTTGAACCTTCCTGGTTCGTCTTGACTCACGGAGGTTTGATCATCGCGTACTTGATGATACAAACCATGCAACAAGAAGTGCAAACAAGATCCCATGTGTGAA
Source organism: Penium margaritaceum (assembly GCA_023375785.1). NCBI lineage: Eukaryota > Viridiplantae > Streptophyta > Zygnematophyceae > Desmidiales > Peniaceae > Penium > Penium margaritaceum. Next base: position 159,293 of record SZWC01000168.1, on the reverse strand, counting down.
CTTTTTGTCATCCCCAACACGGTTGCGTCACATTCACGTACAATCAACCACACACGTATATGGTTTTTGTGATTTATGATCGCTCGCGTACAACACACAATGTTGATCGCGTGATCCCTTGGCTCTTACCAAGATGAGACACGTACAATCTTTGTACGTTCTTTGGAAGTGTTGGTGAGCATTCACCAAACACTAATCACATGTGTGTCTCAGTTGCATAGTTGATGCCTTTTGGGACGCACATTGTCAACAATGTCTTGCCAATTTGGAAGATGATACATGGGATGAGTTTTACCACATCCCATGTGGTACGTGTTCAGCAAGTTGTTGTGGTGACGCCTCCTTTCCCTTTGCAAGGAGCATCCCTGCGACCAATTAACAGGGCTTCCCCGTGCAAATTGTCTAGGTCCACGCAACAATTCACATGTCATTCAGACATGATCTCTTCCGAGGTGTTGTTGCCGAGGTGGTACCTCCCCGCAATATTTTCAATACGTGCAATTCAAGGTCCGGACATCGGTCGTTTTGGTTTGTAACCACGTATTCATGACCACACGAAGGTCTACTAGACGTCTTTCAACCATGTGGGTTGGTTGGCTGGGCTCAACCAAGCTCCACGAAACCCATGCAAATCGCATGTTAACTTTTTCTTGAGTTTGGGAGGTACCAATATCCTAAGACATGGTTGCTGAGCACATTTGTTTTTCTGTTCAAAGATTGCACTCATCTTTGAAGGAGGCGGCATCCTGTCAATCTTGTCAATATGCATCTGGTCCAACGAGTAATAATTTTTCAAATCTCTTGAGTATCTTGTCCTTGTTGAAGTGGCCACCAGGACTAGGTCAGTACTCAATGTCGTAGTCAAAGTTGGACTCCAAGGAACTCCATCCATCGAGTTTCTCGACAGCTCAGTTTCCACGGAGTCATAGGATGTCAGAATGCATGGTGTTTGGTGCGGGTGATGCATGGTCGGCATTCTAGGCAACGACACCATGTATTAAATGCGTGCATGACTGTGAGCATCTCCTTTTTGTGCACTGCATAGTTGGGTTCTGGCCCGTGTGTTTTTTGTGACATGTACATTACCGGTTTTTCTCCACCACCGGCGTCTTGGAGGAGAACGGCTCCCATTGCTCGATCGGACATGTTGGTGGCCATAACCATACTACCATTTGATCTGCCAATTGTATGGTTGTCACCAAGGTTAGAACGTTTCTCAAAGATTTAGACGCTTCTCGTTTGCTATCTCCCCAACTCCACTCGGTACTGTTTTAAGTGAGATCGGATAAAGGCGTTGAGACTCAGGCATATTCCTTCACGAATTGATGGTTGTAGTTGCACAATTAAAGAAACAATTGTATGTTCCGAATGTTGGTCGGTATCAGCCAATTGACCTCTGGCTCCACTTTCTTCGGGTCCATGGTGATCTACCGCCGGTGATTATGTAAAAAAACTCGATCGAACAACGACCGAAGTCGCATTTTGAGAGTTATTTGTAGAATTTATTTCTTTGTAAAAGCTAAAGATTTTTTTGGAGATTTCTGTTATGGTTGACCGGGCTGCGGCTGTACACAAGAATGTCGTTGAGATACACAACATGAAGTCATCGAGGTACGTCCAGATTTCTTTTTTCATTGTCATTATAAAAATCATGGGGGTATTTGTGAGTCCAAAAGGCATAACTATGAACTAAAAGTGCATGTATCAGTTCGGAATTCCGTCTTACTGTTCTTATCAGATAAGTGGATCTGATGATACGTTTCACGTAGGTCAATTTTGGTAAGACTTATTGTTTCACAGATTTGGTCAAAACGTTTGTGTGCTCGCAGAAGAGGGTAGCAATTCTTAATGTTGATGTCGTTCAACACTTGGTAGTTCACACACATCCGCATCTCACTAGAAAGGTACAGGTGCCGCGTATTGTGATGTGGATGACATAATGAATCCATGATGGAGTACTCGGTTGAACATGTTGGGCAAGACAATTATGAGAGTCACAGTAAGGCATTTTTTTTGGGTCTTTGGTGCTTGAGCCTAGCGACGTCTGCGACGCCGCATCGTGAGTGGTCGATTTGAGAAACTCCGTCAAGAAGTTGGGGGGTTTCGAGAATATCCAGGCGTGGTTTTATGAATGTCTAGCGCTGTCCAGAAGTCAACCAAACAGTATCCAAACAAGGATATTTTGCAATAATTCTGTCAAACCTTCTGGAAATTGGTCAAAAGTGTTGGAATCTTTGGAAGCAAAACACCGGAGCTTGGGATTGATGGTCAAAATTCCCTCGGCTGAATGGCGTAAAGATCCTGAGGTTGACCTATAGTGGGCCATGAATATAAGGACAGAAAATTCCACTTACGGAGCTGATGGACTTGGGTAGGTTTGGGACATAACACTTGACAAGGCAGACAGGGGTTCCTGAGATTACAAAATGTGATGAGGGGTACGAGGAAGACCAACCGCTGACACCACCACAAGTGCAAATGAGGGATCATATAATTCGTAGAAAAATACATGTTCAACTGGAAGAACGATTGTCTTATTGTTTTTTCAGTTTTACGATGGTTCGGAAGCTCGGTTTGTAAACCAAACAAATTTTTTCTAAGGAAATAATGTTGACAAAAATCTGCTGAGTTTTTCATCTTACAAACCACTCTAAGTGTACGTCAAATTATTGTATGATGTACATATTAGTTAAACTATCCAACGACCAGACCAATAAGTCATGAGAACTGACAAGAGATCAACTTGTGGCTAACCGAGCATGCTAGGTGCACCTCAGTGGAGTATGCCTGGGCACTAAGGCTTAGGGCCCTCGTACCAGGATCGCCACTCACAACACTGTGAGCAGGGCATCTCAATGTTGAGCCAGCCAATCACTAAGCCCTAGAGGTCCATGGTAGAAGAAGACCATTGGGCTTACAGGAGAAGCCAAAACAGAGGTTCTCACCTTGGACTATGGAGGAAGTGGTGGGGATGCAGGCGGAGGGACCATAGACTAACAAAGAGACGAGGAGGCTGCATCTGAGAAGAAGCATGGATAGCGGTAGGGAAGGCGACAGGCACCGAGGCAAGTGCCAGTGGGGACTGAAGAAAGCACAGAGTCAGGTGTACTTGTGGGGACCGATGCACGCACAGGGTCAAGTGTGCCCGTGATGTGTGACCCACACACAGGGCGAGGCCTCTTGGTGGTGAATGACACATGTATAGGGTCAGGTATTCTAGAGGGGAGTAACGGAGGCAGAGGGAAAATTGTGCCAGTGCGGACTGAAGCAAGGATAGGAAGAGGTGCGCCAATGGGAATAGACAAGGCCACTGGACCCACGACTATAGTGGTTGGGTCGTCATCAGTCTGAGACCGGACCACACATGAACAGGCCCCGACAAACCCAGCCACAGGCCTAGAATCCTCCACCCATTGAGAAGCCGCACAAGTGGGAGCATTGTTGGCCTCCATTGGCAAAATACTAGAAATGCATTGGTTAGTGGGAATCTTGAAGAAGAGAGCGTCTCTTGACTCGACAATGGACAGGGAGCAGGATCCCCAACCCACCAGGCTTTCAACCACGGGGAAGTATCAAGAAAGGCACGAATGCACCCCAATTTGTAGATGTTAGACCCCTGCTGGTCCTCGGTGTACCAGACGCAAGCCAGGAAGTATCAGATGCAAGCGAGATGAAGGGCTGCGCAATGGCCAAATCACAAAAAATTCTCATCAAAGAATCCATCTGACCCAAAATCCTACGACCACAATCCAACCGAAACGTGTGGAGAGAGTGAGGAGAGTAATTCTCAGCCATCACAAGCCACAAGCGCACTGCCAGAGCAACATTGCTCTTATAGCAGAGGCTGTAGAGCCATCACATCTGGGTGAAGTCGCCAGTCAGGGCAAGGGCGTCTTGGCCCCAATCTAAGAAGGACTCAAATGGAAGAGCCCTCAGTCTTGATGCAGTAATCTGCATCAAGACCAAGGGCTGGCTGTGTCCACATGAGCTTCGACGTAGTGTTCAAGCTCACATGGCAAGTTTGGTGAACACAAAAATCGGTGCTGGGGGGAGAGAACACTAGAGAACACACGCACAAATAGGGACAGATGGGATGAGGCAGAGGGAGCCCAACATACAACATAGTACATATAATCTACAACCAAGGCATGGAACACTACGACATGAGATTTGCAAGCAACCAATGTGGAAGAGTCATCAGAACACTCAACAGAAAGACCTGTCCTGGTGCTTGCACAAAAAAAGAGCAAGCTAAGCTCTAGAGTAGGGATAAGAACAACATTGAAAAATTACAAGGGGCCAGATGGATCATCAATGAGCAAAACCCCAGCATCCTATACAGGCAAGGACTCACTGGATCCCGTGCGGATGGACTAATCAGAACCAACCGGACCAAGAACAATGAAGACACTCCGATGACAAGTCATGTGAGTCCATGATCCAGGTGTCACATGCCTCACGACCAGTCATTGACTCTGAGAAACGTGATACAGAATACTCCGCCTTTGTTGGATGCTCAGTAGAGGACTATAAACAATAGAAAACACAAACCTATAACTCATCAAGCCCAGCGGTGCTGTCAGATCCACTCTCGTCACACTCCAACAAAGCTCACACAAAAGCATCATCATGGCCAATAATCACAATGGGACAAGATGACTGTAGATCACTTTACTGTGAAAACAGGCTTGTACCTCACTGAGTGCAAAGCGCCAGCAGTTGATAAAGCTCCACGATGGTGCGTTTGTGAGGACCCTGGTCCCCCTTACTGGCCGAGGAAGAATACATCTCTAATGCTATTGTAGTAGAAGCATGGCCCGCCTGTGCAGTACTTGAAGATGCTCCTCCCGTTCTGCATGATCCTGTCCTAGTCAAGGAGCTTCTGACACTCGTGTTGTAGTGAGCACCCTCAAAGTTGTAGTAGTAGACAGAGAATTCACTGCCACTGCTTGTTGGCACTAGCTACTGATGCCCCTTTCCGTGCCCCTTCATCACCTTCTTCCCATGTGTGACTGCTGCAGCGCCTTGAGCCTGGCCAGTAAGGGGAGAGAAAGAGGATGAGGGAGTGGAGGAGGCAGAGCCGAACATGAAGGAGGTAGGAGGTGTGGAAGGAGTTGAAGTCGCCTCCGCAACAAGCGGGCTCTCTCGGTGCACGTGGGTAACCTCCTTGGCTGATGTTTCCTAAATACATTAGCATTGGGCCCAAGGGAGGAGCTAAAGGGACTCTGATGGAAGGAAGCTTCCTAGCCCAACTCTGGCTGACATGGCAACATGGTCCACTTAGCTTGAGCACTAGCATGCAACACAGGTGCAAGAACGACACAGATTTGGCTAGGGGAGACTCCCATAGTCTCATAAGCTTCAATAGCTTCAATTTCCAAAGGGAGATGAAATTTGAAAAGAACATAGGATGAATATCTACCGCTGCGCATGACGGGTGACACACATGGCAAGGTCGGTGTACCATAAAAGCGGCCGAAAACCACTTTCTTCTGCTGTAACCCAGAGAAAAGGCACCCAAATGCAGAACCATCTAAACTTAAGAGTGCAGAGCCTCAAGCCAAAAAAAAAGTGCACACATGCATGAGTCTGGTACCGGCCAGCGGACATGAAACACAAAAAAATGCGAGTCAGACCATTGGCCAGCCAAACAAGTCTCCAAGATGTCGTGGTAGTTGACTTGAATCTACTGATGAGTAAATCACCACCCGACGGTGCTCCAATGCTAGCTAGCTCTGAAGAAGGGATCTGCATGTGCATGGACACGGCTGAGTGTTCACTGTCTATTCTATGTATAGACAAGAACGTCTCACATCTTTGTAGCGGTCTGTACCATACTGCGGTATGCCATGGTGTGATGCATACCAGGGAATGACACTCCGTTGGTCGGTATCAGTAGTTTTTTGGTACTAACCCATAGGGTTCTCCGCGTTCGTACCGTGGTACTGTACCTCCTATATGGTATTGCGGTACAAAGACTGGAGAAAGATAGGAAGGGACATGAAAAATTGGTAACACTGATAACACATTCTTCTTCCAGACCCCTCCGGACAAATGTTACAGCGACAATGCTTGGCACGATGCAAAGAGCAGCATTGTCATTGACCTTTTTTCTATTTAAATCTTAATTGAATCCAATCATTTACCATTATCTGAAAATGAATTCATGTTCCATATCAGTTTTGGGGAATTGTACCGCTGGTCCCCCAGTGCTGGTTGTCGGATGGCCAAATGACTTTCTATTGTCAGGGGTGACGTTTTGATTCAGCAGGTAACCTTGTAACTGAGTTACGTTACTTATAATTGAGTCATTAACTTTGGCTGTACTTGAATAAAGAGGAATGGCACCCTTGTGGTGGCTACTGGTACCAGTTGTGCAATTTATCTCAGTTGGAGGGTCCGTAAACGCTTACGTGCACATTTTTTGGGACAGAGGTTGTCTATCATTTTGCACTAGATGTGCATGTAGATTCATTACATTGGAATTACTGTGGACCAGATGTACAATCCTTATCATGCCATGCCATGAACCATGGTACCACTACCAGTATAGACATTGACCAAAACCTTAAAAAATAGCATCCTGTTGCGGTATGCATATCGGTTTTATCTGTAGTGTGTGAGAAGAGCTAGAAGGTGCAAAGGAGAGAAGAGGGAAGCAAACATGTCCAGCCACCAGGTCACACCCTGGAAGCGATAATGCCTTGGACGTTTGCAAGAAATTGCAAACACAAAGGCCAAGTAAGGATGCGAGAGTCATGCGGCCGGTTGATCAAACCACTCATGCGAGGTAGTTTAGTGGGGTTTGGACGCCACTGGGTGTCAAACCACACCCATCGGTAGCGAGCCAGTGTTGGGGTTTTTCCACACCAAGAAATCTTGGGTGAGTGACCCCTTGGGATCATCAACCCAGAGACATCACGCAACATCTCATTCATGCACCATTACAATACAAACATGTATCCACATGGACCACGCCCGTATGTGGGTGCTTGTCACCTCAGCTAGATCTACAACACTAATGCCATGTTTGCACACATGTTCACAAACTATTGGAGTTGTGCTCTTGATTTCACCTGAGTTGGTAAACTCAAGATTGTCTGTGCAAAGTAAACCATTACACTCTGGCAAGGGTGCTCCAACCAAAACCTCCGATGTGAGTGCGTTGGAACAGTGCGTCGCAAGAGAGGTGACTGACACACACGGAGGTCCCAGGCGCTGTTCCAACGCAATCACATTCTTAGAACAGTGCCTGAGAGCACCGTGTGTGTCAGTCACCTCAGATGCATGTCAATCCGGATGACCTGGACCTCTCTTGCGATGGAAACTTAGGCAGCCCTCAGATCGGTGATCAGGCTCACCAAGAACCACTAATCAGGACCAATTGCATGTGAGAGACAAGTTGCAGTTTGCAGAGACAAAAATACGGAAGCTTGTGAAGTTGTGTAGAGAGCTCAAATGGCTGTTTTGACTCTTGGACAAGAAATTGAATTAACACAGCTTTCCAACAAGCCTAAGTATGATCCATTCCGCACATGGATGAGGAAGAACCACCCTGTCAAAGTTCACCTCCTAGCACACTCCTAGCTTAGCGGGATGAAAAGCAGTCACACTCTCACACAAGAGAATTACAATCCCAGCGATGTGCACAACCAATAATCTGGATCGGGACCTTCCTTGAAGCTCCCTGAAGGTCCTCTTTCCACCTTTATACCTTGAAGGCCGCTCCAAGTGTTATGGGAGCCGCCGGTCGAGGCGGTGATTACGTCATCATGCTATGTTCAGATGCACACTATGATGCTCTCATTGTATTCTACATCAAAAACCGTGCGAAATCGACCCAAGAACCGGGTCATTTGGTGCAGGGACGAGAAAGATACGGCCGTGCAAAGGTGGGAGGCGCACCTCAAGAAAACAAGAGACGTACCGGTTCGACCCCGAGCACGGCGGAGCAACTTTCTCGCCCACTGCAGCCAAAGCGCCCCTGGATGGACGTTTAGCCAATGAGGCAAGGTTCATTGGGGTCCATGGGCGCTTCGGGATGGCGGCTGGAGCTGCATTCGCAAGCAAAGGCGCTTCGGGCGGCTGTGACCCCCGCTGGCGGTGCTGCCAGCGGCCGTCACGCATGGAGTATTCAAACGGCCATAACTTAGCCGTTTCTTCACGGATTGAGGCGTTCTTTGGTGCGTTGGAAAGCTCTCAGCGCGTACTACATGATGCATGTNACTTTCTCGCCCACTGCAGCCAAAGCGCCCCTGGATGGACGTTTAGCCAATGAGGCAAGGTTCATTGGGGTCCATGGGCGCTTCGGGATGGCGGCTGGAGCTGCATTCGCAAGCAAAGGCGCTTCGGGCGGCTGTGACCCCCGCTGGCGGTGCTGCCAGCGGCCGTCACGCATGGAGTATTCAAACGGCCATAACTTAGCCGTTTCTTCACGGATTGAGGCGTTCTTTGGTGCGTTGGAAATCTCTCAGCGTGTACTACATGATGCATCTGTTCTTTGCATGAGTGCGCCTCCATAAAGGGCTTTGGAGAACTGAGTAGATTTCGGCTGCCCCATAGGGGCTGGTACATAAGGAAGCCTAGGGATTGATCTAGGCATGCCAATCTTACCTAGAGACTCTGTACATTACCTTGTACTGATCTATCAATTCTAAAGGATTCATTCCTTGCCCAACTCTCCTTGTGCTCCAAACATTGCCTTGTACACGTCCATTTGATCCTACAAGTCTTCCGCTGCGCACCTTGGTGCAAACGCCGCCGGGAGAGTCGCACGACGGGAACCTCGGTCACTAGCAACGGCCTTGCTGCTAGGAGAGGGTCGTGCGACATCTCAAGGGTTGGCCCACACACCAAGGGGTTGAGGGTTGGGAGGTTTATCCCAAGGGCTTCGCGTGTGACCATCACGCCGGGCGTCCCTCGGTTCACATTTGGTATCAGAGCACGTGAACGTTTACTCAGCTTTGCGCGGACCTAAGGGAGGCAGCACATCTGCCACAACTGAGTTTGCCCAGAATTGTTTTTCGTCACAACCGGAACTATGGCGGCAGCGGGGTACGACCAGGCCTACCTCATGGAGGAAATCCGGCGTGCTCTTGACGAGTTGCGTCAAGAGAACCAGCAGCTGCGTGCGGAGGTTGAGGCGAGGTACGTCAGCCAAGGGAGCAGTGCATTCGGGGGTGTTGCATTGGCATCCGCACCTGCCTTTCGGCGGCCCAAGCCGAAGGATCCGGAGTTCTACACCGGCAAGGGCAGTGCGCATGAGTGGCTCTTCACGGTGAACTCGTACTTCACGACGTTGGGCATTCCCGTGGGAGAAGATGCCACAAGACTGGAGTATGCGCCTACGCTACTCCGGGGAATGGCGCTGCAGTGGTGGTCGGCGTTGTGCCGGTGAAACGCCGCTGGGTTACCGGACGGGCTGGGGGCCGGGACACGGCTTCAGCCACTGTTGAGTCTACCGCTGGGACGGGAAGTGCAGCTCGGTGTGCGGCCGTTGACGGAGAAGCCAGAGACGTGGGAGCATTTCGAGACGATGCTCCAGGCGCGTTTCGACCTCCTCAACGACAGCCGGATCGCACGTGATAAGATCAAGCACGTCAAGCAAGGCGGATCGGTCCAGGACTACACTACGTGCTTCATGGCTTTGGCGGCGCATATCGATGACCTCTCGGACGCGGAGGCGTACGACCGCTACCACGACGGCCTGAAGCCGCACGTCCAACGTGAACTCGCGGTGCTCGGGTTGCGGACCTTTGCGGAGTTGGTCTCGGCGGCGTAGCGCATCAACGCGGTAAGCTATCATGCGCGCCGGACCAGCTATGCAACACAACCACGGGTGGAGCAGCCGGGTCAGGCTGTGCCCATGAGCGTGCATGCAATCCAAGCCGGGCAGCGGGGTGCGGGCGGGCAACAAGGACCGAGAGGCAAGTGCTGGGTTTGTGGTGAGGAGGGTCATCGCAAGCGGGATTGCCCCAAGCGCAAGGCACAACAGGGAAACGGGCAGCAGCAGTGAGGAGGGGACGACCTATTGCTGCAAGTCTTTCGTCCGCAAAGGACAGCACCAGCCCTGAAAGGCTTTTGCCAATTAAGGAGCTACCTCAAGTGCTGTTGCGGAATGAGGGTGAGACCCGGCAGTTTCCAGGGATCATCTTGGAGCTGGTTCTTGAGATTCCGGAGGGGAGTTTCAAGGGTCGGAGGAAGCTACGTGGGCTGCTAGACGGTGGTGCAAGCCATAGCTTCTTCAACGACAGGTTGGCGACGAGATTGGAGCTTGCACGGCAGCCGGGGACATCGGCCAAGGCGCGACAGGGGTCTGGAGTGGTGGAGTGCGGCAGGCCTCTCGTCAAGCACAAAGTCCATATGGGTGAGTTGGTGTGCAACATGGAGTTCCACACTTGCCCTATGGATGACTACGATTGCTTGATCGGCTGGGATTGGTTGCACGTTTGGAATCCGGAGGTGGATTGGAGGTGCAACCGGGTGGTCGTAAAGGCGGGCGGGAAAAACATCACTTTGCCCTTGTGGTGGGGTGAGGAGATGGAGTCAGAAGTGGCGGAAGCGGGGAAGCAACTGCGCGTCATCAACTTGCAGCAGCTGAAGCGGTGCGAGCGCAAGGGTGACCAGGTTTACTTGGCATGGGTGCGTCCACAACAAGCAGCAGAGCAGCAGATTGCAGCGGTTGAAGCAGCGGAGGGGCAGCCGGTGGAAGGCGCGGGGGATCCAGAGTTGCCTTCCGGTGTTGGGGAGGTGCTCAAGGAATTCGGGGACGTTTTTCCAGAGGAATTGCCAAAGGGGCTGCCACCGCGGCGCGACATCGACCACAGGATCAAGGTGGTGCCAGGTTCGTCACCAATGGTGCGGTCTTACAACCGCATGAGCGACGCGGAGCTTGCGGAGCTCAAGAAGCAGTTGGGGGAGCTGGTGGACCAAGGCTCCATTTGGCCGTCGGTGTCTCCGTATGCGGCACCGGTGCTGTTCGTCAAGAAGAAATCAGGAGAGCTGCGGATGTGCGTGGACTACCGGGTGCTCAACAATATCACGGTGAAGAACCGCTACCCGTTGCCGCGGGCCGAGGAGCTGTTCGACCAGCTACGAGGCGCACGCGTCTTTAGCAAACTGGACCTAAGGTCGGGGTACCACCAAATCCGCATTGCGGAGGAGGATGTGGAAAAAACCGCGTTTCAGACGCGCTATGGACACTTCGAGTATCTCGTGATGCCTTTTGGGCTAACGAATGCTCCTGCTATGTTCATGGCGTTGATGAACCGGGTGTTCCACCCCTACTTGGACCAGTTCGTGGTCGTCTTCCTTGACGACATCCTTATCTACTCGCGAACGATGGAGGAGCACCAAGAGCACCTGCGGACGGTGATGGAAGTGCTGAGAAAGGAGCGGCTGTTTGCCAAGCTCAGCAAGTGTGAATTCGCCAAGCAGGAGGTGGAGTTCCTCGGGCACATTGTCAGTGGGAGGGGAATCCGCATGGACCCAAAAAAGGTGGAAGCAGTGCAGGAGTGGCCAGAGCCGGTGTGCGTGCGTGACATCCAGGTTTTTCTGGGTTTTACGAACTACTACCTGAGGTTTATCCGGGGCCACGCGGCAATGGGAGCACCCTTGACAGACTTGCTCAAGAAGGGGCGCCAATGGGAGTGGGGTGCAAAGGAGGGGCAAGCCTTCGGTGCAATGAAGGCTGCCATGTGTCAAGCTCCTGTGTTGGTGCATCCGGACACGAGCAAGGAGTACGTGTTGGCGACGGACGCAAGCGACTATGCGATCGGCGGGATGCTGATGCAGGACCAAGGGAAGGGGTTGCAGTCCATTGCCTACTACTCCAAGAAGCTGAAAGGGGCTGAGTTCAACTACCCGATCCACGAGAAGGAGATGCTCGTGGTGGTCCAGGCCTTCAAGCAATGGAGGTGCTACCTTGAGGCGCGGCGGTGTGTGGTGCACACGGACCACTACGCGCTCAAGTACCTCAAGTCGCAGCCGAACCTGAGTCGTCGTCAGGCACGGTGGATGGAGCTACTGGAGGGCGGCTTCGACTACGAGATCCAGTACAAACCAGGGAGGATCAATCAGGCGGACCCGCTTTCGCGTCGCCCGGACTTGGGCGTGCATGCGATCACGGTGCTGGCGGGATCTCCAATCATCCGCAGCCTGTTTGCACACGGGTATATGGAGGACAAGGACTTTGCCGGAAGTACGGTGAAGGGGTGCAAGTGGGACGGCCAGTATTGGCGGCGTGAGAAGGGGAACCAGATTGTGGTGCCGCGGAGTGCGTCATTGCGGCAAGCGCTGTTGGAAGAGGCGCATGACTCGCACTACAGTGGTCATTTCGGCCATGACAAGACCTTCAAGATGCTTACGCGCCAATATTGGTGGGCGACGATGGGAGCAGATTGTAAGGAGTACGTGAGCAGCTGTGACACGTGCCAAAGAATCAAGTCACGGAGGACACGNAGCCTGTTTGCACACGGGTATGCGGAGGACAAGGACTTTGCCGGAAGTACGGTGAAGGGGTGCAAGTGGGACGGCCAGTATTGGCGGCGTGAGAAGGGGAACCAGATTGTGGTGCCGCGGAGTGCGTCATTGCGGCAAGCGCTGTTGGAAGAGGCGCATGACTCGCACTACAGTGGTCATTTCGGCCATGACAAGACCTTCAAGATGCTTACGCGCCAATATTGGTGGGCGACGATGGGAGCAGATTGTAAGGAGTACGTGAGCAGCTGTGACACGTGCCAAAGAATCAAGTCACGGAGGACACGGGCGCCAGGAGAGCTGCAGCCGCTACCGGTGCCGGAACGTCCGTGCACGGACATCTCACTTGATTTTATGGGGGGTCTTCCACGGAATGCAACGGGCAACACCATGGTGCTGGTGGTGGTGGACCGGTTCAGCAAAATGGTACACTTTATTCCATGTGCGGAGAAGGTCACGGCAGCAGAGACGGCTCAACTCCTCTTGCAACACGTCAACAAACTGCACGGGGTGCCGAAGTGCATGTTCTCGGACCGCGACCCGCGCTTCACCTCCTGGTTTTGGGAGGAACTCTTCAAGAAGCTAGGCACCCGTATGGCTCTTTCATCGGCCTACCATCCCCAAACGGATGGTCAAACCGAGCGCACCAATCAGACCATGGAGCAGCTACTGCGGGGGATCTTGGAGCCGGATGGCGCGGGATGGGAATGCAAGCTCCCAGTGGCTGAGTTTGCCTACAACTCAACAGTGCATGCCTCTACGGGGCGGTCCCCCTTTGAGGTAGTGTATGGGGTGCAGCCGGCATGCCCCTCAGACATGGCAATGGGGTCGGACCTACCTGCGGTGCAGCAATTCACAAGTGACTTTGCAGAGGTGTGGCGCGGTGTACGCGAGGCACTACACAAGGCACAGCAGCAGATGAAGCGGCAAGCGGAAAAGCACCGGACAGCCAAGGAGTTCTCGGTGGGACAACAGGTGCTACTGAGCTCGCGGAACCAGCAGCTCGCGAGGGTGGGCAGCGACAAGCTCAAGCCACGGTGGGTGGGCCCTTTTCCGGTCAAGGAGAAGCGGTCCGCGGTGAGCTACGAGTTGGAGCTGCTGGACCACTATGGGATCCATCCCGTATTCCATGCTTCTCTTCTCAAGGCCTACAAGGAGCCGGATGTGCAGTTCGCGGCGCGGGGACAGGCCCCTCCCCCACCGGTCTTGGTGGAGGGTGAAGAGGAGTAAGTGGTGGAGAAGATTCTCGGGCACCGTCGGCGTAGTAACGGGTGACAATACCTGATGCAATGGCTTGGCTATGGGCCTGAGCACAACTGCTGGGCCCCCAAAACCGATTTCCACAGGGGCGGTGCTGTCAACACGGTCCTCTGAGCGTACCAGGAGCGCACCGGGACGGTGCGCCCTCGGAGGGGGAGGGGGGTGATGTTATGGGAGCCGCCGGTCGAGGCGGTGATTAAGTCATCATTCTGACGTTAGATGCATGCTCTGATGCTCCCATTGTATTCTACATGAAAAACCGTGCGAAATCGACCCAAGAACCGGGTCATTTGGTGCAGGGACGGGAAAGATACGGCCGTGCATAGGTGGGAGGCGCACCTCCAGAAACAGGAGACGTACCGGTTCGACCCCGAGCACGGCGGAGCGACTTTCTCGCCCACTGCAGCCAAAGCTCCCCTGGATGGACGTTTAGCCAATGAGGCAAGGTTCATTGGGGTCCATGGGCGCTTCGGGATGGCGGCTGGAGCTGCATTCGCAAGCAAAGGCGCTTCGGGCGGCTGTGACCTCCGCTGGCGGTGCTGCCAACGGCCGTCATGCGTGGAGTATTCAAACGGTCATAACTTAGCCGTTTCTTCACGGATTGAGGCGTTCTTTGGTGCGTTGGAAAGCTCTCAGCGCGTACTACATGATGCATGTTTTATTTGCATGAGTGCACCTCGATAAAGGGCTTTGGAGCGCTGAGTAGATTTCGGCTGCCCTATAGGGGCTGGTACATAAGGAAGCCTAGGGATTGATCTAGGCATGCCAATCTTACCTAGAGACTCTGTACATTACCTTGTACTGATCTATCAAGTCTAAAGGATTCATTCCTTGCCCAACTCTCCTTGTGCTCCAAACATTGCCTTGTACACGTCCATTCGATCCTAGAAGTCTTCCGCAGCGCACCTTGGTGCAAACGCCGCCGGGAGAGTCGCACGGCGGGAACCTCGGTCACTAGTAGCGGCCTTGCTACTAGGAGAGGGTCGTGTGACATCTCAAGGGTTGGCCCACACACCAAGGGGTTGAGGGTTGGGAGGTTTATCCCAAGGGCTTGGCGTGTGACCATCACGTCGGACGTCCCTCGATTCACACCAAGCTTCCTGGGCCAATGATTCTGGCCGATAGTGGTGCTGGTAGTGCAGGGTTCGTCACTTGAACCAGACCCACGGCCACAAAACCTTCAAAATCCATATCTCCCTCAAACAGAATCTGCATAGAGCTCCATGAATTGCTAAAGAATCAGGGAGAAATCCTCTTTGCATCTGTGGTGCCTGATGATTTTTTTCGAGTAACCTAGTTTGCTCACTTTTTTGCACTCTATATCCATCATTCTCCCACTTTGCGAGAATGAAAGTAACTCAAGACCACACTGTGCCCTCAGCTGGTGAAGGCAATGTGCTGCCAGTGGGTTGGTCATGAAAATAGCCAGCATCATGCTTGAGGGGCAGAACTTGATGTGCACCACCTGCTTTACCAATGGCTCGTGGATGAAGTGGTAGAGCAGGTCAATGTGCGGGTGTGGACCTCTCCATTCTTTGTGAGCGCGATGCCGCTCATGTCGTCACAGTAGATGGTCATTGCAGTTGTCTGCCACTGTCCAAGACTCGCCTGAAGCTCACGCAGCGACACTGCGTCCTTTGCTGCTTCACTCAAAGTGGTGTACTCTGCCTCAGTGGAGGAGATAGAAATGCACTTTTGGTTGTTGATCCTCCAGCTGATTGCTGCTCCTTCAAGCAAAAACACAAAACCACTAGTCGATCTCGTTGTGTCTAGATCTCCACCCCAATCTGCGTCATTGTAGCCAATGAGGCTGGGGATGTTGTTTCCGTTGAAGCTGGGGTTAAGGCTGCTGCTGCTGTCGAGGTAGGGCAACACACGCTTGGCTGCCTCCCAATGTGGCACACCCATGTGCCACCTTCCGTGCACCTACCATGTTGGAGTGCTTACGTGAGCAACATCATCAAGCGCTTCAACGTGGGAGGTGCAAGGAAGGTGGCAACACCGCTGGAAGTGGAAGTGAAGCTGAGCATTACGCAGGCTCCTCACGGAAAGCAACATAGCAACCACATGGAGGCCATACCATACCAAGCAACAGTCAGGAGCCTCATGCATGCAGTTTTCGGCACGTACCTTGACATCAGCCAAGCAGTGGGAGCCGTGAGAAAGTTCTATGCCAACCCTGGTGTACCACATTGGGAGGCGAGGACGCATGTGCCGTGCTACCTCAACAGCAGCAGCAACCTTCGCCTCACCTTTAACGACAACAACAGCCCCAGCGTCATCGACTACAGTGACACAGATTGGGGCGTAGATCTGGACAAAAGGAGATCGTCGAGTGGTTTTGTGTTTTTGCTTTGAGGAGCAACAATCAACTGGAGGAGCAAGAAGCAGGAATGTGTTACTCTCTCCTCCATCGACAAAGAGAACATTGTTTTGAGCGAAGCAGCAAAGGAAGCAGTGTGGCTGCATGAGCTGTTGGCAAGTCTTGGACAGCAGTAGACAACTGCAATGACCATATACTGTGACAACACGAGTGGCATCGCGCTCACAAAGAATGCAGAGTTCCACAACCTCACCACGCACATCGAATTGCGCTACCACTTTGTCCATGAGCTCACGGCAAAAGAGGTGGTGCACATCAAGTTCTGCCCCTCAAGCATGATGCTGGCAGATTTCCCGACCAAGCCGCTGGTAGCACATCGTTTTCAGCAGCTGAGGGCACAGTGTGGACTTGTGTAATTTTCATTCTCAGAAAGTGGGAGAATGATGGATTTAGGGTGCCAAAAATTGACCAAAGTGGGTTGCTCAATAAAAATCATCAGGCACAAAGGATGCATAGATGATGTCTTCCTGGCTCTATATCACTTTACTGAACTTGATCTGGAGTCTATTTGAGGGAGATGTGGATTTTCAAGGTTTGGTGGCAGTGGGCCCAGTTCAAGTGATGGCTCTTCCACTATCAGCACCAACTACGGCCAGAATTATTGGCCAGGGAGGCTTGGGATGGCATTCAATGTAGAAAGGCCGCAGGAGGACCTTTAGGGAGCTTCAAGGAAGGTCCCCATCAAGATTATTGGTTATGCACATGGCAGGATGGTAATTATCTTGTGTGAGAGTGTGACTGCCGCTCATCCCATTAGACTAGGAGTGTACTAGGAGGTGGACATTGACAGGGTGGCTCTTCTAGCTCCATACGCAAAATGGAGCATACTTGTGCTTGTTAGAAAGCTGTGCTAATGTAATTTCTCATCCATGAGTCAAACTAGCCATTTGCGCTCTCTTCAGGACTTCACACGCTTCCATGTTTTCGTCTCTGTAACTTGCAACTTGTCTCTTACATAAAATTGGTCCTGCCTAGCGGCTCTTGGTGAGCCTAATCAACCCCCCTGAGGGCTGCCTATGTTTCTCTCACTCTGCTACAGCTCCAAGGTCTGCTGCTGCCGATCACACCTCACCTGTAGACCGAGGTAGTTCCTCAGCTCTCCCATGTTTTATGTCAAAGCTGGCTGCAAGGGACTTCTTGGAATCTTCGAGGAGAGACTTTGAGTCAGAGGTAATAAGCAAGGCATCAGCATAGAGCAGGATGATGACCATGCTTTTGTCCTGTGTGTGCCCATAGACCGCATGATCAACTTTGCTGTGCACAAAACCATGGCTAGCCAGTTGCTCATCTATCTTGTGGTACCAAGCACACTGTGCTTGCTTCAGGCTGTAGAGTTTCTTCACAAGCTTGCACACATGTCCTTCACACTGCCCTTCCACTACATACCCCTCCGGCTGCTCCATGTACACATCCTCCTTAAGGTCACCATTCAGAAATGCACACATGACATCCATCTGGTGCAGCTCGTGGTCCATGGTACAGGCAAGAGCAATTATTGCACGGATGGAGGTAAAATTTGCAACGGGTGCAAACGTTTTGTTGTCCACACCCTCATTCTACACAAACACCTTTGCAACCAGGCATGCTTTGTACCTGAGAACCTTACCATCAGCACCGCGCTTGTGCCAGAAGATCCACCAGCAGCCAGTCACCCAGCAGCTTTCTTGAGAGTCCAGGTGCTGTTCTTCATGAGTGCCTTGTACTCCTCATCTGCTGCGACATGCCAATCTGCTCCATACTCACTGCGTGTGGCTTCTCTGAATGTTGTTGGGTCATCTGTGACGGTGAGGAAGAGGAGCTCGAGGTCATAAGACTCCTGTGAAGATGAAAAATTGCACATGTTCAGAATCTCCTCTAGAGGCCTCTTTTTGCATGCAAGGCACTCGGATTTCCACAGCGGCTCCACAGGACCATCTGCACCATGGTTAAGGCATGTAGACCTCCATGGAAGCTGTTGCTGCTTGCTCGGCTGCTCCTCCTTGTCTGCTTCACTTTCCGACTGCTTTGCCTCCTCAGCTCCCTCTACTGCTCTGTCACCACTACCTTCCACTTGCTCCTCTTCAGCTGCAGGCTCTTTGGCTCCCACTGGCTCAAGAGCTGGTGCAACCGTGACTGAAAAAACTTGAGTCGTTCTGTTGGATTCAGCGCCAAAATTGTAAAGCCCTGATCACAGCGCCGCTTCCAGCTGACATATTCTTCAGGTGCTGCCCCTGCAGGTAATGTGTCAGTGGGAGGATCGCAGATGACTCCGCATAGGCCCTTGTTTAGAGAAATCATCTCGATGTTCAATTCGAATGTATGGTATTCATCGCCGTCAAACGGCGCCAAGTGATCTCCATTGTTGATGGTTGCCGCCATAGTTGCGTAGATCTGAAGATACCACCTACTTTGATACCAAAATGTTGAAATTTTACATAACAGACTCTTTAGGAGACTTCAGATGCAGTATCCTGCGTCACAGCTGCGGAAAATCTTGCGTGCGGCAAGATTGTACAGCCGGTATCCCATGGTGTCATAGCCAAGGAAGGTAGCCTTCACACCTTTGGCATCCAGCTTGTTACATAGCAGCAGGCACATGGAGGAATGCACCACATCTGAACACATTAAGGTGTGTGACAGTTGGCTTGGGTTCAGTCCACGCCGCCTCTGGCGCCATCAATGGCACGGCGCATGTCGGGCTCCGGTTTTCTAGGTACACGGCAGTGTTCACTGCCTCCGTCGAGAATGTTGGCGGGAGCTCAGTGTCCTTGAGCATGCTGCGGACGCGCTCCATGAGCGTGCGGTTGGCATGCTCAGCCACACCATTCAGCTGCAATGTTGCGGGTGGCATCATCTCGTGTCGGATTCTGCGGTTTTTGAGGAAGTCGTGGAAGCAATTGGAGAGGTACTCACCTCTGCCATCGGTGCAAAGCACCTTCAGACGCCTATCACTCTGGTTCTGTGCAGCAGCCAACCATGCCTTGAATGGGTCAAAAGACTCATCCTTCCTGGCCTAACAGAACATCCATGTCTTCTGCAACTTGTCATCAATGAACGTGAGAAAGCACAGCTTGCCAGAGGAGGAATGTGATGGCATGGTACCACACACATCAGAGTGCACAAGAGAGAGAAGGTCAGCTGCCGCCTTCCCCTCCTTAGATAATGGAGAGCGGGCTTCCTTCCCTTTGATGCAGCACTCGCAGGCCAATGCACCGGGCTGCTTCAACTCCTTCAGCTGCAGGCCACGGACCATCTGCTGCATGGAGATGATTCCACTGAAGCCGAGGTGTCCAAGCCGGCGATGCCGCAGGCCGGTGTCGCTGTCTCCCACTCTTGCAGCTGCTGCTGAGGCAGCTCCTTTCTCCGATGCCACAAAAACACGGTAGAGGCCATCTTCCTTCTCCGCCTTTGCAAGCACCTGGCCCTCACGTGCTGAGATGGTGCAGCCACCACTCTCAAAGCAACCTGCGGGCCTTAGGAGATGAGAGAGGAAAAAGAGGAGGTAAGCTGCCAATCCTAGAACATGGAGCACCCCCTTTACACATCGTTCCATGTGTTTCCACTAGAAAGAAGAACAGAAGTCAATCTCACCCTCTCCCACTTCCATGTGTACATGATTTTTACCCATGTTTAGTTCGCGAGGTTCAATAGCAGTATAGACAACAAACCAATCACATCAACCGGTCATGTACAGATTGGCTCCCGAGTCAATGATCGAGAACAAGACAGTGCTGGCAGAGACGCGCAGGAACCGGATGGTGCTCATGAATACACTCTCCGAGTCCGTGGCATTCGCAGAGGCATCAGACTGTTTCCCCGCTCCCATCCCAGTCACAAGGTTTGCCTTCTTCTTCTAGCTTTTGCAAGTCCAATGGCCTGGCTTCTTGTAGTAGTGGCACTTGCCCTTCTTCTTCCCTCCACATCCGCTACCATTGGTTGATGTACCACCACCCCTATGACTCATGTTGGTGACAAGGGCTACATCCAGTCCGCTTCCTCCTTCTCCCTCCTTTCGGCGCTCCTTCTCGAATAGCAGGATCTCCTCCACTTCATTGAGTGAGAGCTTGTCGTCAGACTGGTCCAGGGCAACAATGAGAGGAGTGTGGCTGCTAGGAAGGCCAGAGAGGATGGTCAGCATAAGAACATGTTCCTTGATAGGGTCCTCAGTCGTAGCAAGCTTGTCAGCCAAAGCTTTCACCATGTTGAGACAGTCGATCATGGAGCCCAACTCATCCATCTTCACAGTGTGAAAATGACGACACAGCTGCATGTGCATAAGGATTTAATTGGAAGTATAGGCAGACTCAAGCTTGTTCCAAATCTCTTTTGTGGTGAAGATGCCACGGACAAGGAGTTGCTGCTGTTCAACGATGTGGAGGTAGATGGTGGTGAGGGTGATCCCGCTTCTCGCGGTGGGTACAGGTCTGGACAGGTTTCAATATAGTCAGCCTCACTCACGTGGCTCTAGAGTCCCTTATCCATCAGCACCATCTTCATGTTGTTGTTCCAGTTGAAGAAGTTCTTGCCTTCAAACTTGGCGATGTTGATGCCGACCACGACAGAAGCGGATATTGCCATGTTGACTGCAACGTTGGCCCACGAACAGCCTCTCTCACACACCAGTGTGCAAGGGAAACCTCAAGGATGATGGAAGACCTTGTTATAGATCTGATACCAATGATTGAAACTTAGGAATCCCTCAAGGAGGTGAGCAGGCTCACCAAGAGCCACAAGGCAGGTCCATTGTATGTGAGAGACAAGTTGCAGGTTGCAGAGACAAAAATACTAACGCGTGTGAAGTTGTGTGGAGAGTGTGAATGGCTGGTTTGACTCATGGATGAGAAATTACATTAGCACAGCTTTCCAACAAGCCCAAGTATGCTCCATTTGGCGCATGGAGCTGGAAGAACCACCCTGTCAATGTTCTCCTCCTAGCACACTCCTAGTCTGGTGGGATGAGCAGCAGTCACACTCTCACACAAGAGAATTACCATCCCTGCCATGTGCAAAACCAATGATTTTAATGGGGAACTTCCTTGAAGCGCCCTGAAGGTCCTCCTGCCACCTTTCTACATTGAATTCCGCTCCAAGCCTCCCTGGCCAATGATTGTGGCCGTCATTGGTGCTGGTAGTGGAGGAGCCGTCACTTGAACTGGGCCCACTTCCACCAAACCTTGAAAATCCATATCTTCATAAAAAAGGATCTGAATCAATTTTCGTAAATTTCTACAGAGCCAGGAAGAAATCCTCTATGCATCTGTTACACCTGATGATTTTTATCGAGAATGTGATGCCACTTTGGTCACTTTTTGGCATCCTACATCCATCATCTTGTTATAATGGGCTCACTCACAAAGTGATGCTCAATGATGACGTGATTTGTGTGAGAATGCTGTTGTGCTCAGCAATGGATTTGGTGCTTTGATTGTTGCAATGTAGCATGATACAGTAAAAATGCATGCAGAGTTGCTACAGCAAGTGACCTAACCAAACACTCTCACAAATACCTGCACCGAGTGCAATGTACTCAACCTCGCTGCAGTTGTGTGCAACACATCCTTGCATACCGATCTTCCATGAGATGACAGTCCCATACATGACCAATTGCCTCACCCGTGAAACTTTGCATCAGCAAGTTTATTGGGAAGTGAAGCAACTAGCGAACATGGATGGTTCACAGAAACCACTAAACATCACATAGATTCCATTCTAGTTTTCATTCTATTGAAGGAGAGTACATCTGGGCTTTGCTGAAATGCATTCATGTGGATGTTTATTGAAAATGTTTTGCATGCAGGAATACACTGTTTGATACACTGATTGAAAAATGCGTGAATTTCAGGTGATTAACCATAACTCGGCAGTCCCACCAACCAAGAAAACATATATAGTCTGACTGTGTGCGCTGCTGTCTTGCACCGAGTTGCATTCAGTGTATCCATCAACCACAACTAAGGGCTGTACTCGATAGTACATCCCGACACCGGTGATAGAGAGAGTGTAGCAGAAAACACAAAGAGCAGCCTCTAGATGATGCTCTCGTGGTTGCTGCATGAACTGGGCCAGGAAGTTGACAAAAAAGACCACATCTACCCATACTGTGGTGGCAAGGTACATAGGGGACCCGATCACACCGAGGTAATCGGTGACATAAACGGTCTCCTCCAGCTGTGAAACGACTGTGGACTTCAGCAGCCGCTGACCGGCTGGTTTCATAAGTGTTGATGCTTTCGGGGGCAAAGCGTTCACCAAGGCTACTTATGCAACCTGGTGTACATGAAGTGCACATCGCTCTCGATCGTACCCCAGATCCATGCCAAGTAATACAGGTCCTGGACCCAGATCCTTTATCTTGTAGAATGAATGTAAGTACGACTTGATGGAATGAACAGCAATAGGGCTGAGGGAGGCAATGAGAAAGGTCATCAACATAGATGAGAATAGCCATGAGCGGCTCAGGTTCGGGGGCTTAGAAACAGCACTGGGTTGACATTGCTGCACTGATAACCTCCTCTATCCAAAGTGGAGGAAATCTCCATGTTTCAACACCAGGGGGACTGCTTGAGTTTATGCCATTAACGAAACCTTGTGGCCGAATCATGTAGATGTCATCGTCAAGATGTCCATGCATGAAATCATTGATGATATCCATCTATTCCATCTGAAACACTGGACCGAGGGAAACACTGTGAAGAATGAGCACATGATTGCAAAGGGCAAGTGTGAAGTCTCCCCCACGCACACACGGATGTGGACCGGTAGCAGGGAATGTGAGACCAAGACGGGGAACAGGCACTCAAGTCTGGGGCAATGGAGGGAATAGCGGAGCAGACATAGACAGCCCAGGAGTCGAATAAAACACAGAAGAGGTAGTGACAGAGACGGGTACGGACTCAGCTGGGTTCAGAATCGTCCTGAACTTGAGGACTGAGGACCGAGAAGGGGAGGAATGATGAGGCACAGAGGGGGTAGTGGATGATGCGGGTGACTGAGGTGAGTCACAACAAGACAGTGAGGATACTGGGGATTCCTAGGGTACTGTGACAGTAGGAACTATGGGAGTGGACGCAGGGCCCCGCAACCAGAGGAAAAAACATAACCACCCCTTACCCAAGCCAACAGAGCAAGGAAAAAGAAGAGGGATGATCCATGTGAGAGATGACACCTTGGAACCCATCCATAAAGTAAAACACTTCATGGGATTCAATGACACAAGACCTGTCAGTATCCTAAAAATGTCACCCATTGGAAGAAGCAAAGACGTCAAGAAAAATGCAGAGACGGGTGCGAGTGGAGAGCTTGCGATCACAGAGATCATCACACAATCAGACCGTGACAACACAGCCAAAGATGGTGGCAGAACATGAATCAGACCAATGAACAAACCGACGCTAAAACAGGGTGACGTGGCAAGGGAGAGGGCTGTGGGAAACACGGTTCCACATCCACGTCAAGCATGACATGGCCTCAGAGGAGGAAATAGATGGGAGACCGGATGCAGAGAGGAAAGTAACGACACCATCGACAAGTGTTCCGTTCCATAGCTCTGACATAGGAGAGTTATGGATATGAGGGTGCCAGAATGTGACAGAAATAGGTTGCTTGATAAAACTCATCTGTTATAAAAGTTACAAAGAGGATATTTCACATGTTCCAATGCATTTTACGGAACTCAATTTGGATTCCTTTTTGAGTGAGATATGGATTTGAAAGTTTGGAAGTCATGGGTCGGGTTCAAGTGACAACCGGAGCACTTTTCGCACAAAAGGTGACCATAATCATTGACCAGGATTATTGGCCGTGCAAGTCATGGGAGACATAAATCTCATGCATGACAATGTGACTGCCGCTCATCCCGCTATGCTAGGAGTATGATAGAGGCTTAACTTTGACAGAGTGTATCTCAGTGCTCCCTTGCCCAAATGAGGAGTATAAGGGCTTTTTCAAAATCTGTGACAATGTAAATTCTCATGCAAGAGTCGATTCAGACTTTCACACTCTCTGCAGACCTAAATTTGCTTCCATAACTTCTGTCTGTGCAACCTGAAAATCCCTCTGACAAACAGTTGGTCCTGCCTAGGCGGCTCTTGGTGAGTCTGATCAGCTCCCAGAGGGCTGTCCCAGTTTTCACTATGTCAGTGAATGTGGTGCACGTGTATCATGTAGGATATGTTGGCATCCTAAAGGAGCATTTCACAGACCTGCAGGCTAGTGTTCCCCATGCCTTCACGCCTATGACTTCCGATGGGCAGTGGCTCCTAAAAACAGTTGGACCTGCCCCGCTGGGGGACCCCGTTGACATCTCGACGTACCTCCATGTCATCAGGTCCTTGGAGTTCCTTGGTACCACCAGGTGTGATGACGTTACGTTTGTGGTCAAATTCTTGTTCCAATTGTCCTAATATCCACTTCATCTCAGTCTCAAGGCAGCGTTGCGTGTCATCCACTACGTCATGTCCACTCCCCGTCTAGGCTTGCACTTTCGTGCGCAACCCTATGTCATGGTTGACAAGAACAAAAGCAGTGATCGATCCCAAAATCAGGTGTGCAGCCTGTCCGGGAACATTTTACTCATCGGCGGTACAGCTGTCTCTTAGAAGTCTTGCAAGCAAGGTTGTGTTGTGTGTGTCTTGACTGAGGATGAGTAGGTTGCCTTCGGGGCCGGTGTCTATGAAAGCATCTGGTTATGTCGTCTCATGCAGCAGCTGCTCCAGCCCATTCGTTGCAGCACACTTTGCTTTGATAATGAGTGCACGCGCCGCATTGCTAAGCACAATGGCTTGCATCACACTCACACAAAGCACATCAACATCAAGCATCTCTTTGTGCATGAATGCATTACATGTGGTGACGTTGGCCTGATTGCCGTTGATATGCGGCAGTAGTGCACTACATTCGTCACACAGGCCCTCTGTGGTTTAAAGGCTCAGAGAATGCTGTTGGTCTTCAGTTGAAATGGTGATCCCAGTTAAAATGTGCCTGCCTCTTCTGTGTTTTTGCCCTCTGTGGTTGTTGTGATGTCTGTTTTGGCTCCTTGTTGCCTGGTGGTTATGCACCCTCCCTAATCGTGTCGTGTGATGCTTACAGGCCATGGGTGCGGTGTTGCTGTTCCGTCTGTCCTGGTGACCTCTGGACCAGACACCATTCACTTGCAGGCAGAATTTGGTGGTCAACAGCTACACCGCCACTTTCAGCCTCACTTTTGGCTCTCTAGTGCTCACAGGAATTTTCTTGGTTGTCCGCCCCTGTGGTCATTTTCTGTGGCATTCTACATATGCTCCTACTTCATTTCACTGTCTGGAATTTTACCTTCTGCATCTCGTGCTTCGTTCGGAATGTCATTCAGAAAACTCATCACCTTGTACGGTTATTGGGTTTGTTCTGCTTCCTGTTTGTGATATGCTGGGTCTCTCCTACGTTATTACATGATTTCTGTCATTGGCTTGGTGGAAGCAGTGTGCAGATGCCCGCTCCGCTTGGGAGTAGATATCCCTCGCTTTGTTCATTCTGTAACTTGAACTTCGATGTTTCAAAGTGTTTCTTCACCATCTCTCCACCTTTTGAAGCAGAGTTCATCTCTTTGTGTTCTACTCAATGTGCCCTCTTATATCAAACATTACTTTGGGGGTTTTTCCATTCCCTCACGTAGGCAACTGAATGTAGTAAGGGAAGAAATAAGACAAGAGAGGGAGAAAGACAAACGATTTGAGCACAAGTGAAGTGGAAATCAAAAGCACATCAAGTGTCAGACCAAGAGAAGTCAGTCACATCAAGACTACCACTGCTCGTCAGGGGAAAATCCAAGAGAGATTGACTAGCAAGCTCGCTCTCGCTCTAGGCCCTATGCCCACCAAGTGGGATTTTAGAGATCGAAACAGATTTCCCCCTTTTTGGTTTTCTCCCCCACTCGCTATGCATCATCATGCTAACAACCACGGGTACAAACTTGGATGTGCCTGACACTAGCACTAACTTCTTACAGTCAATATAAAGAGTCAGCATGGATGCGAATGGTGCTGATCTCCAAATGTTTGACACTCGTGTCTCGTCGACAGCCCACGTGTTGACAGCAGAATCTCTTCCGGCTCAATCACCTGCATGAGTGGATTGTGGGGTGTGCAAGGAGGCCAGGGGTCACTACATGTTCCTGACAGAGAAATGAACACTCCCCCATGACCCACAGCTGGCTCACAACACACACTCACATGATCATTATAAGGCGTGACCAACGAGCCTACACAAAGGTATGCAGAGGAACAAGGACTCAACCGGGAGTGTCACGAGCACAGAACAGGGAAATGGTATGAATTTCTGTCTTGAAGATGTCACCCCTGAGTGCCTTCATGAGGAAGTCAGCTCTCTGCTGTCGAGTGTCTACCCGGAAGATCTGGACATCACCTGCAGCTACTCTCTCATGCAAAAATTGATTCTTAGCACAACATTGATACACTTAGTGAAAGTGAGGTGCATGCCATCATGCTCAGTGATTGCCTTTGTGATTTGATTATTGCAATGCAATGTGATGCAAAAAATGGGAACACGTAGCTGTTGAAACAAGAGACACAACAAAATTCTCTCACACGTGCCAGCGCCAAGAGCATCATACTCAGCTTCACTAGACCTATGCGCAACACAGCTCTGCTTACTACTGTTCCATGATACAACAGTCCCACCAACAAGAAAGATGTAGCCCATGCTGCTGCAAGCATCAGCATCATAAGCCCAGTCACTTTCTGTGTCAACCACAACTGACGGTTACACCCAATAACAAAGATCAGTACAGGAACTGCAAAAGGCATGTCTGACAGCACGCAGTACAGCCTCCATGTGGCGTGCTCTCGGGCACTATGAGAGCTGTGCAGGAAAGTTCACAGTGAAGGCAACATTTTCCCTAGCCGTTGTTGCCAGGTACATGAGGGACCCAATCACACAAAGCTAATGAGTAGTATCAACTAGCTCCCCCAGCTTTGACAGATCCAGTGTCTTCAGCAACCTCTGTCCAGCTTGGGTCATGGGAGTGATGACGTGGGCACAGTCTCGAGTAGGGAGGCAAAATGCTCCCCCAGGCTACAGACGTAGGCAGCTTGGTGAATGTGGAGCATGCCATGATAGCAATTGCGCTCTTACTCCATCCAAAGGAACACATGAGCCGCTCCTAGATCCTTGATTTTGCATGTGGAGTGCAGAAGGGACTTCACCAACTTGACAGCCTCCTGACTGGGTGACGGAATCAGCAAGTCATCCACATACACAAGGATGGCGACAAAGGGAGTTGACGAGGAGTTGACAAAGGGAGAGGGGTCCACCATACTGCGTCGGTAACCCCCCTTCTCAAGAGTCAATGTGATCANGCCTCCTGACTGGGTGACGGAATCAGCAAGTCATCCACATACACAAGGATGGCGACAAAGGGAGCTGACGAGGAGTTGACAAAGGGAGAGGGGTCCACCATACTGCGTCGGTAACCCCCCTTCTCAAGAGTCAATGTGATCAGTTGATTCCAACATTGAGGCAACTGCTTCAAGCCATAAAGGAACTTTCACAGTCGCCTGACTCTGTCGGTGCTTTCACAAAATCCAGGAGGCTGGACCATGTAGATTTCCTCATCCAGCTGCCCGTGTAGGAATGCCTTGATGAAATCCATCTGTTCGAGCTCCCTATCATGCTTAGCTACAAGACTCAGCAGTGCTCGAGCCGTAGTGTAATGGCCAACAGGGGCAAACGTCTCATCAAAGTCAACACCAGGGACATGGGAGGATCCCTTCGCATAGAGGCGTACCTAGCACTTGTGATGTGTGGCATTGGGCTCATACCTGCGCCAAAAGACCCACCGTGCATCAATGGTTTCGCGCCCTGGTGGTAGATCAACCAGTTCATACACAACTTCACCGTCAAGAGCCTTCAGCTCGTTGCTCATGGCAGCTTCTCACTGCTGAGCATCAGAGCTGCGCGTGCCTGAGGCGCAGTGATAGGCTCAGGTGCGAGAGGTGCGGTGCAAGCCACAACGTGACAATCAGCAACAGTGCTACAGTAGCAGCAGCCACTGCAAGTGCATGCTCGGTGGTGAGCATCGCATAGCCCGGGGCAGAACTGGGGTGGACAACACCAGTGGCCAGGCCGAGCGCACCCATGCAAGTTTTCTCGACAGGGGACTTCACATTCTGTGCCTGAGGTGGACGAGCAGAAGTTGTAGAGACATTGGAAGTGCGGTGGGGAAGAGTGCGTAGGCTCCTACCACAAGAAGGGTGACATGGGCCCGGTGGGCTCTGTGGGCAAAGGTGAGTCTATCCCTGCTGTGTTAGTAGACACAGTAGGGACGGCTGGATTGAACGGCGTTGGGGAAACAGGTGTCGGCACGGACCTAGGAGGAGACAAGCTTATGACTGGGGTGGTCGGCGTGCTTGATGTTACGGAATGAGGGGACAGCAAGAAAGGTGCGAGCGTAGAGCCTGATGAATGAGGGAGAGTTGAGGGTGCAGGCTGCGGTATCGCGGCCACAGGGACTACAAGAGCAACAGGAGCAACCAACTTCACCCC
>SZWC01000168.1:102646-124242 GCA_023375785.1 Penium margaritaceum | reverse complement strand
TCCTTGCAAGGCGAAGTATGTTTTGTTGCAGGCCACCTGAAACTTTCGACAGCATCTACCAGGGAGTACTGCAACTTCCACTTACCTGCCCATGGACTTTTCTTGTTGCATACCGTCGTCATCTCCACGCCTTCACACCACTTTCCTTAAACGACGTATGCTCAGAATGCCCGCCTGAAATGGCTCGCATCCACGATCTCTTTCCATCTGTATCAACGGAACCAACCAGAAAGGAGGAAGACGTTCGTTCACGCACCTGATTCTGTCGCCGTTTCTGTTGATGGGCTTCTCCCCATATTTGAGCCACGTGTAACCGTCGCAGGGGACCTTAGCCCTCACGCGCACGTGCAAGTCGACTGCACGAGCTCCACACTTGTCCCTTCTTTTCACCTCGTCCTCACCCACAGCGGCTGCGAGCTTCCGCTTCCTTGACGAAGATGCTGGTCCGACCCGCTGCAGTGTAAGAGGCTGCTGGTGGTTGCCAGAATGTTGGCAGATGGGCCCAGATGGTCTGCAAGCAGCTCAATGATGATGGGCATCAGGGCATCGCATTAGAGCACGAGAAGCCACAAGCTTCTGAGTCCCTTCTTATTTTTTTTGGGGGGTTTTGCGATGATCCAGGAAGGAAATCCCTCCCACGAGTCCCCGAAACCAAGGGGTTATTGTAGCTGACCTGTTCCAGTGTTAGGTTGCAGCAGAGCTTCTTGAGACTAGCTTGAAATTGGCACGACCGGAAATTGAAAGAGAGCGAAGTAGTTCTCCGTGTGGCGAGGGCCATGAGGCAAGAGTTGAGTACAGAATTCCCCAGCACCCCAACCAGCATACCAAGGTTTGCAGATCTTCCCCGGTTCCCCAAGCCCCCACGCCTCACTAACGAAACTCCCCTAAGTTCTCCAACGCCAACCACATCCGTAGAGGGAATACACACACCGTGGAAGAACTGGATTGGGGGGAGCATGGTCGGCCATGTTTGAAGCTATGCAATAGGCTACCATGTCGTTGCGAGGCCATGAGGCGCAATCGTTCATTGTGGTTGGGTTCAAGCCGTTGTCGCTGCTTTGCTGCCGTTGCGGCTGACTTGATGCCTATCGTGGTGGTTTGTCTCACTGGATGAAAGTTGAGTGGTGTGGTCCACAACGTGGGTGCATTGGTCCTGTGTGGCGAATTGCGAGTGGTGATCGCTACGTATGACAGGTGTGCGCGTGCTCAGACCAACAATCCGGGTGACCCAGCCGTGTTCATTGATCTTTGGACGCCGCGCAAGACAGTGACAGAACGGGAAAATCGACGGGGGCATGAGAGAGAGGCCTTGTAACAGCCTCGGCACTGGCAATGGACATGCCCGTTTTTCCGTGGACAGGCCACATGACTTTTCTATCTAACGTAGGTAGACCCATGACCGAACGCTTGCTACCGACAGCAGCAACTCGTGATGGTCATGAACGAGGGTCGGGCAGGCGGAACGAGAGCGACGAGCAGCGCGTGAATATTGGGAGAATGTTGAAACGAGGGCCAAACTTAAGAATGTGAGGGAGGCCCGAAGGAGCGTTGCAACTGGACGACAGCGGATGTGTCTATGTTCGTTATGCGTTCGAAAAGCGGACTGGTGTGCAGGCATTTGACGGATGGTGACGTGAGTCCTGTTTGAAGTTCGCTCTCAGCATCAACTGAACATGTGAGTGCCTACATCCCGAACGACAACCAGCAATTGGAACAGAAACTATTTGAAGGTCTTCGTTGAAGGTTTTCGTTGAAGGTGGATTACTTGCAGGGTTCATGGCCAAGCTCAGTACGTCGGTCAGTGCTTTTCAACACCTTACTTGTCCATCCGGACGTTGAAGCTGATGAAAAAGACTTTGGTTGCGCATCTCAAGTCGTTGTCCTCCAAGACGAAAGCTTTGTAGCAGTGCAATCGGAGCCCCGTGGAATAGATTCGGCGCAGTGCGTGCAGAGTACCTTCGTGAAGTGGTATTCATGACAGGAAACCAATGGAAGTTGTAAAGGCACCTTCTAAAGTCATCATATCAAAAACGCATACCAGGTCCCGATCAGCGACATTCAGAAAGAACTGCACAGTCGACGATAAGCACCCCAACATATCCACAGACAAGGTCTTCAGGATGATATGGGAGTAAAAAGCTGTAGCTGTAACTGAAAAAGGGGAAAACAAAAAGAGCATAAGCTATGTGCATCTCCATGAGTGGGGAGGAATCTTCAAAATTGTCTTGGAGATAAACTTATAAATAAATAGAAAAAGAAAGTGTGTCGTTGCATCAAAGATTCAACATCGATGAAAGCATCCAATGAAACCGATGTTCACTACAGTACTGGATATGTTTGCAACACATAGACATCATTTTCTCACAATTGACGCTCTCGCGGAAAGCTAAACCAAAACCTTACAGCTACGAGGAGGTTGCTTTCAAAGAACCATCCTACATCATATTTGTATTGCAGAAAATATTGTGTTTTCTTCATGAGGCCTTCCGAACAGAAAGCACACTTCTTCATGGAACTTAAGCTTTGAAAACAAATTAAAAATGTGCAAATGCGGCTTTCATAATCTGGCAGTTCATTTTCTGTCAAATTTCCAGCTAAGCTTGTAACACATTGTAATGGGATGCAACATTAATGGTTGGGGGCGATTTGCATGAAGCATTGCATCACGGCAACAAATAGGTGTCAAAAGCGCAAAGTCACGGACAACACTCCTCAGTTTCAACATTGCAATTGAACAGTTGCTCCATGAAAACCATTCAGAAGACCAGATGAAATCTTAACTCGCCAGCAATGCAAACACCGGTGATGAGAACTGATGTCCTTTTTGTAGTTTATTCCTCTTAGTAGTCTTGTGTGAGTTTCCTCCGTAGCGCTGATTTCAGAAATGCAACTACACACCCCCTAACTTTGGTATCCTCTTACCGACTTTGCCAAAGTGAGGATTCCAGACATATCTTATCACGATAGCTACACACGTTTGTCCAAACATTCTCTGAATTCTTAACGTGTGGCAAACATGACGAGTTTTAGTGAATGCACAACTAGTAATGGGCTAAATGCTCTTCCATTAGGTGAACTTCAAACAACCACACGATGCATGTTCACCCTTCAAAAACACATGGCCACAAATTCTCTTGCTATTCCAAAAGCAAAAGGCTGAAATTTCAGGCTTTGAGGAACTCGATGAAAGTGAATGGGATGATTTTTCATCAAAGCATGTATCCAAACTGCCTAAAAAACATTAAAACAGAGAGGAAGTCTAGCCAAACATGTAGTGAAGTTCTAAACAAAATCACAATTTTTTGTTTGAAAACTCAATCATAATATAGATTGCACCATACTTGGTGCTATATGGATGAATTTTTACGGTCAAATTCAAATAAGTGAAATAACTTAAGGTGTGTTTCAGCACGTACTTTCCCATTTCAAAGCCTATAATGTTTGCCATGTCAACTTCATTGTCCATTCTCAAATATATATTGATTTATTCATTTATACAAAACGCTTCCGAATATTCAACTCTATATTCATCTAGACATATAACAAACCATAAAGAGATGCATGTTACATATGTTTTTATACCTCAAAATTCAGGCACAAGATTATTTTATACATAA
Organism: Penium margaritaceum; assembly: GCA_023375785.1. Lineage (NCBI taxonomy): Eukaryota > Viridiplantae > Streptophyta > Zygnematophyceae > Desmidiales > Peniaceae > Penium > Penium margaritaceum. Next base: position 120,625 of record SZWC01000168.1, on the reverse strand, counting down.
AGATTTCCTGTCAGTGTAAATGTAATAAAAGGGTTTAAATTTTCGATCATAAATTTCAACGTTTTTAACAATTTAATAATTTTTCTTCACATTGACATAGTATGCATTTTGTAAACATTGGTATTTATTCCCATTACAGAATCATGTTTATAATTTATTAATATTACGTATGGTGTGAAATATGTAAGAAAATGTATAGTGATTGCAAATACATGAATGTATGTATGAATATACATGTGAACAAATTTAAATAGGACCAAACCTTTGGTACCCAATTGTTGGAACAGAATAGCCCCTGTGCCAACACTTCGCATCAATCACGCATGTGACATCTTGCAAACTCTCATGCATACAACGATGTTGTGCAGACATTTTACTTGTGATATAGAGACAACCTTCTGAGGTATCAAGATAATACACAAGGTGGAATAACAATGCATGTGACAAGATCATACGGTGAATACCAATGCCACATGTAAAACAAAAAGCTACAACAAAATCAAGAAATTGTTGAAAAACAAGAAGTGTAGTGGTGAGAAAGAAGAAGAGATAGATATAGGGAGAGAGAGAGAGAGAGAGAGAGAGAGAGAGAGAGAGAGAGAGAGAGAGAGAGAGAGAGAGAGAGAGAGAGAGAGAGAGAGAAGAGAGAGAGGGAGAGAGAGGGAGAGGGTGAGATGGAATGTGTAGAGAGAACAGAAGTGAGAGATGGGACAAAGAGCAAGAGCTCTTGTTCTATGCAAGCAAACTGTACAAAACAGTCGTGCAAGGTTTTGGAGCTCTTCATGTTGTGAGAAGATATGCTTTTGATGCTTTTTAGAGGGAGGCTGGTGTTCAGGACTAACATCTGAGAGGGAATGAATGTAAGAAAATGTATAAAAATTGAATTGAAAAGTAAACAAGAACATCGAGGACGGTGGACCCGTATTTGGCCAATGGAGATGGATTTGAGGGTGCCAAAAAGTGAAAAAAACAGGTTGCTTGACAGAGAACATCTGGCATGATAGCTGCATAAACAATTTTTCACAGGTTCCCACACACTTTACAGAACTCAATTCGGAGTCCGTTTGAGTGCGATACCAATTTCCAATATTTGGAGATCATGGGTCGGGTTCAAGTAACAACCTGACCATTTTGAGCTCAAAAGGCGGCAAGATTATTGGTCAAGACAGCCAAGAGCGGCCTTCAAGGGAAAACGGCAGCTAAAAAACCTCCAAGAGACTTCAAGGAATGTTCGGAACATGATTGTTGGTCGTCCAAGTGGTGTGAGACATAATCATCATGTGTGACATGGTGACAGCCGCTCATCCCGCTAGGTTAGGAGAGTGTACTAGAGGGTAGACTTTGACATAGTGTATCTCGATGCTCCCTCTGCAAAATGAGGCATGTAAGGGCCTGTTAGAAATCTGTGACTATTCTATTTCTCACTCAAGAGTCGATTAATAAATTTACGTTCATTGCAAACCTATATTCGCTTCCGTAATTTCTGTCCGTGCATACTGCAACCCCCTCTCACAAACAGTTGGTCCCATCTAGGCGACTCTTAGTGAGCCTGATCACCTCCCTGAAGGCTGCCCCGTTTTTCATCAGTGATATCAGAGATAGAAAAAGGCTTTGTCTCACAATTGAGGCATTCCTTGCACCTTGTTGTGTGAGAGAGTCGTTTGGGGGCTGAAGATTACACTACCATGGCGACATCCGCTTCTGTGGTGGCCGGCGTCAACATCGCAAAGTTCGAAGGTAAGAACTTCTTCAACTGGAGCAAAAACATGAAGATGGTGCCGATGGAGAAGGGACTCTAAAGCCATGTGAGTGATGAGGAACCTGCTTAGTCCTCTCTCTCACCTAGTTAGGCCCGTACCAACCCCTAAAAGTGTGACTGCGCCCTCGCCACCATCTACCTCTACCTCACCAAACGGCAACAACTTTGCATCCATGGCATCCTCATGCCTTAGGAGGTTTGGAAAAATCTTGAGTCTACTTATGCATCCAATTTAATGCTCATGAAAATGTAGCTGCGTTGTTGCTTTCACACTGTGAAGATGGATGAGACAGGATCCATGATTGATTACATCAACATGGTGAAGTCTCTTTCTGACCAGCTTTCTGCTATTGAGGACATCGTCAAGGAATGTGTGCTGATTCTAACCATCCTCTCTGGCCTTCTTAGCAGCTACACTCCTCTCATTGTTGCCCTGGACCAGTGTGGAATCAAGCTTGCCCCAAAAAACGTGGAGGAGAGCCTGTTGTTTGAGGAGGAGCCGTGCAAGGGAGAGGAGGGCGAAAGCGGACTGGACGTCGCTCTTATCACCAACTCTGGTCGTGAGGGCAAAGCCAGATCAACCAAGAGCAATGGTAGAGAAGGGAAGAAGAATGGGAACTGCCACCACTGCAAGAAGCCGGGCTATTCCGCACGTGAATGCCGGAAGAAGGCGGACCTTGCGGCTGGAATGGGAATGGGATAGCAGTCTGATGCTTCTGCAAACGCAACAGATTGGGTGAGGGGATTTGTGGCAACCATCCAGGTCTTGTACGTCTTTGACAACACCACCCTGTTTTGGATAATCTACTCGTGAGCCACGTGGCACATGACGTGTTGCCGGTAGTAGTTCGTTGTGTACACCTTCATTGAACCTCGTCGGGTGTACATGGGGGACAACCATGTGCAAATGGCGTTTGAGAAGGGTGATATTCTGTTTTGTGCCTCTGTTGAGGGTAAACACGAGGAACGTTGTGTGAAGGGGGTAATCTTTGTTCCAAGGCTGGCAGCTAACCTCTTCTCTGTCTCATCTCTCATTTCCGAAGGCATGCATGTTCGCTACACCATCTCTGCCCATGCGGGTTGTGTGCTTGTGAAAGCGTAAAAGGAGGACGGACTCTACCATTTCTATGTGGCATCAGAGAAGGAAGTCAACTCAGTGTTGGCGGCGAGAGAGGGAAAACATGACATCGGCCTGTGGCAATGTCGGCTTGGTCACGTCGGCTTTGGCGCCATCATCTCCATGCAGCAAATGGTCCGTGGCCTAGAGATCAATAGCCAGGGTAAAGTAGCCAAGTTCATCAACTTGTGAGAGCTACATTGAAGGGAAGCAAGCCCGCTCTCCTTTCACTGAAGAAGGGAATGGGACGGCTGAGCTTCTCTCACTCCTTCACTATGTTTTTTGTGGTCCCATGCCATCTCAGTCCTTGTGCAGCAAGTCGTACTTTTTCACATTCATTCATGACAAGTTGAGGAAGACGTGGCGGTCCTTCTTTGCTGAAAAGGATGAGCGCTTTAATGCTTTCAAGGTGTGGATTCTTGTTGCACAGAATAAGAGTAGCAGGTGGTTGAAGGTGCTTCGCACCAACGGTGGAGGAGAGTACCTCTCCTCCACCAAGCGATCCTCTGTGAGGAAGTTGCTGAAGTAGTTAGAGAGGTACTCTCCTCCACCGGTGGTGCGAAGCACCTTCAACCGCCTGCCACTCTCATCCTTCACGTGTCGCAAGGTTCCCATCCATCCAAGCGATCCTCGCTCTTGCTGCTGCTATGGACAAGGAGGTGCACCAAATGGATGTATCGTGTGCATTTCTTGATGGTTACATCAAGGAGGATGTGTACATGGAGCAGTCAGAGGGGTATGTGGTGGAGGGAAAGAAGGAATTGGTGTGCAAGCTTGTGAAGGCTCTTTACGACCTGAAGCAAGCACCACGAGGATGGTATTACAAGATGGATGAGCAGCTGGCTGGGCTTGGTTTTGTGCGCAGCGAAGCCGACCATGCAGTCTATGGGCACGAGCAAGAGGTAAGCCACGTGATCATCTTTGTGTATATTGACGATGTGCTCATTGCATCTGACTCCAAGTCTCTTTTGGATGATGTGAAGCAGTCCCTTTCTGCTAGGTTTGACATGAAAGACATGGGAAAGCTCAGCTACTACCTTGGCCTTATGGTCAAGCGCAACCGGGAGCAGCTGATGTAGATTGGGCAGGTGACCTGGACACAATGAGGTCAACTAGTGGGTTTGTGTTTGTGCTCGGGGGAGATGCAATCAGTTGGATGAGCAAGAAGCAAAAGTGTGTCGCCCTCTCCACCACTAAAGCAAAGTACATTGCCCTGAGTGAAGTAGGAAAGGAAGCCATGTGGCTACGTGAGTTGCTGGAAAGCCTTGGATAGCAGCAGAGAACAGCGACTAAAACATACTGTGACAACATGTGTGCCATTGCTTTGACCAAAAACATGGTATGTCACGCTCGCACCAAGCACATTGACCTGCCACATCACTTCATCGGCAAACTTGTGGCAAAGCAGGTGCTGCAGATCAAGTTCTGCCCTTCAAGCATGATGCTGGCAGACTTCTTGACCAGGCTTCTTGCAGTGCACCAATTTGCAACAGCAGAGGGGACAGTGCAGACTTGTGTGACTTTTGTTTTAAAAAAAGTTGGAAAATGATGGATATGTGGTTGCCAGAAAGTGACAAAAAAAGGTTGCTCGATAAAAACTATTTGTCATGATGACTGCATAAAGGATGTTTCACAAGTTTCAACGCATGTTACGGAACTCAATATGGAGTCCGTTTGAGTGAGATATGGGTTTGTAATGTTTGGAGATCAGGGGTCAGGTTCAATTGACAACCTAAGCACTTAAAGCTCAAAAGGCGGCAGGATTATCTTCAAGGATGGCTTAGTGTGGCCTTCAAGGAGAAAAGGCAGCTAGAGAACCTTTAAGAGTCTTCAAGGAAGGTGCAGACCATGATTGTTGGTCGTCCAATCGGTGTGAGACATAATTCTCATGTGTGACAAGGTGACAAATGCTCATCCAGCTAGGCAAAGAGTGTGTGGTAAAGGGTAGACTTAGATAGAGTGTATCTCTGTGCTCCCTAGGCCAGATGAGACATACAAGAGCTTGTCAGAAAGCTGTGATAATGTTATTTCTTACTCAAGAGTCGACTTAGACATTTGCATTATATGCAAACCTACATTTGCGTCCGTAGTTTTTGTATATGCAATTTGCAACCCCCTCTAAGAAACAGTTGTTCTTGCCTAGGCGGCCTTTTGTGAGCCTGATTAAGTCCCTGAGGGATGCCCCATTTTTCATCAAATTTTCTATTGAACATTGTTTTGATGGTGTAACAATTGGATCCATGAGTCTAGATGCAACGACACGCGATTTTCACCACCAAGAAGGCAACTTTAAACTAGTTGTAAGAGCAGATTGAGCGCCAATAGCACTAAAACCATTATAGCATAGTAAGATGTTATCGGTGCTTGAAGCTCATACACTAGAAGATTCATCATCATGACAAACCTTTGGAGTTACACTACTGCCATAAGCGTTGCTCGGGGGAAGTTTCCTCACAGGTTTGGCCGGCACACATGTAAGCCAACATATTTTCGAGTAAGACCTTACATGTATGGCCCATGGAATACACATAAAACAACTTAACGACAAAGATATGTTTGCAAGTTTAACATGACAAAAGTAAAACTGGAGGAAGCCATAGGCAACGAGTTTGAACATTAAATCATAAGCCCTGTGAGGTGCTCTGAATGTAAATCCAGTTGGCCTTTAACCATGGGGGCACATATGTCTAGCATTGTTTTGAAATGGTGCACGATTCACTGAGTGTCAGCGTTGTCAAGAACACAGTGTGCCATACAGTTGAGGTAAAAGGTATCCCAAGGCCTCCTCAATTTCACACACTACATCCCTTCTGTCTCATCCCTCTTATTGCAGCCCTCCTGCACTGGTTGAAGGAAGGCACCTATTGAGGAGAGTTTTCCCACAAGAACTCTAGCCAAAATCACCCATCAAGAAGCACCCATCTAGAAGCATCCTAGAAAGAAACATGCATCTTAAAGCACTCTCACCAGATGCACTCATCCAAAAGCACCCTAGCCAAATGCAACTTTTCAAAAGTATCCATGCCTAATGCACAACACAAAGCACCTAGCTAACAACCACTGTTGCGAAGCATTGGTTGCATAACTTCTCGTCAAAACATGGCTATTCTACAAAACGTAAGGTGTAATACGTCACACATGAGAATCAAAGAAATGTGTGCAATATAGATTGAAGGCACATTGAGGGAAATGGAGGTAGAGAAGGGAAGAGGAGGTGGTACAAAGGGAGAAGATCAGGATGGTGCACACAAATGACAAGCGAGTAATAGGGTTGGAGCAAATGGTCTGTTAAACATGGTACGACTACAACATATGAAACGTGGAGTTTCAAGCACACATGCCTAGTTGATGGGAACTATGAGGAGGCCAATAGTGGTAATCCTTGTACCAAACACTTTCTAATGTATTAGCTTTGTTGGAGAGTCATCCAGGTGGTAGGTGGCAAGGAGAAATTGTTGAGTGATTATGTCTGAATCGACAACATAGCATATGTTTTTGTCTCCCATGTTTATCTTCTTGGTGTTCGTATGAAGAGTACCAGCATTCTTGTTGATAGCGAGCCCTCTCTTGATGCAGTTGTCTAGGATGATTCAAAGATCAAGGAGTTGGTAGCACTAGAAAAACTGAATAACCACATGTCCCTGGCTAGTACGGTGCCAATGACCATGTACATGGCCTCAGTTTTGTGTTGTGTGTGACTTCTTGTGAGTCAAGTAGCCTTGTTATTCTTTTCAACAAAAGATCGCTAAAGGACCAATGATACATAGACAGCCATTCCAAGTATGTGCATGTGGGTGTTGAGCATAGTTGTAGTCAGTGCAACCCTTATGGAGTGTGGTGCATGAGCCTGCTACAAAGACAAGGCCCATATGGGAACAATAGATGATGTATCAGAGGATGTACTTTGCTGCACAAAGATGAGCAATGCAAGTTTCACGCACATACTGGGAGAGAGAATGGACTACAACGTAAGCAGCTACACAGCTTGCAATCTCATGCAAGTTGTGCCCGTGAGGAAAGTGTGAGCATTGACAATTGATTGAAAAGTGACTGCGGAGAAAGGGTCCCCAGAATTAGTGGCATGCACCATGTGGAGGGCAAGCTCAATGCTAAGGGGCATGGGGGCAATGCAACAGGAAGGGGTCAAGACGTGTACATGATAGTTGAGACTTTCTCAGTCAATGGGTAGATATTTCCCTCTTGATGGACAATAAGTGATCCTAAGAGGGTCTCAATCTGCAGGCTAAAAACCATTATTGTGTGGCCATGATCATTCATCTGATACGTGGTAGAGAGGAGCACATTAAGGCAACGATTGGAATGATTATGTGAGATTTCATAACAAGGTCACCAAGATGAAGGCTGGGACAACATCTGGAACCATGACAAGGAGGTAGGGTTACTTGACCATCAGAAACAATCATCGTGGACTAGAGTTAAGGTAGCTATTCTAACTGCTAGGTGAATTTCGGAGCCCATACAAGGCATAAAGAAGGTAACACATTTGGAAGGTGCCACCACCTAAACCAGGGTGTTGGACTATGTACAACTCCTCCACGAGCGTTTTGTGGAAGAAGGCATTACTAACTTCCATCTCGTGGAGCCCTTGCGAAGAAAAGCTTCAATGTAGATGACAACATGATTAGGCATGAACCGACTGACCAGCGCTCTAAAGTCACCAAAGTCTACACCAGGAATGTATGAGTACCCCTTTGTATTCAAGAGAGCTTTGTACCTTTCAAGGGTAAAGGAGAACCAAAGCTTCATGTGATAGCTTCACTTGGTCCTGATCATCGTGCAATCAAGGGGAAGGATAGCAAGTTTAAACCCAATGTTATCATGATGTACATTGAGTTATACAAGGCACGTGACATTCCAAGTGGAGAAAGCCAAGGGCCATGGCAAGGAGGGACCCAAAAAACATGGAGGGAAGGAAAGAGGTAACGGTAAGGGTTTGGGCAATAGTGGACGTGGCACACATGAATAGGGAATCAGTGAAGCTTTCACAAGCATAGTTGCACTCGAGGTTGATAAATTGGTCACCATGTGCATGTCAACTGTGAAATGTGTATGGACGATTGTTGTAGGTTGAAGGAGGTGAGTAGTGTCAAGGAGGCTCTATCGTGTGAGGGAGGCACGCAAGATCTTACAAGAGAAAAGAAAGATTGTGCAAGGAAACTAGTGGGATAGAGGGGGAGAGTGAGGAGTAGGGAGAGACCAGGGGACAGGTTAACACAGGATGGGCAAGGTGCAAAAGGTGACATCAACGTGCAAGCACAAGAAGGCACAAATATGGGGGCCAGTTGAGGTGGGTGAGGAGATGAGGGGAAAAAGTGACACGGATAATAGGTGGACAGGAGAGGTATGATTAATCAAGGCATTTTCATACATGGAATATCCAGTGTGTACCTTGGGTGTGCTCTCTGTTTAGGGAGTTCTAAGCACCCATCCTTGCACTCTTATTATGTGTCAGAAGAGTGTATTTTTGTCTTGTATGGCCACAAAGTTCTCTTCCTAAGAAGGATTTCAGTGTGTGGGATTAGTGTATGTGGCGCGTGCGCTCAGTCATCATTTACAAATACACTAAGAACGCGGTCAGTGTGCTAACTTGTCTCATTTTCCTAGAACACCATGCCTTTTTTCCTAGATGACCAAAGCTTTCTCTTCTTAGAAAGGGCCTAAGTTTTTGGGGCTAGTTTATGTGGCAATTGTGCTTATTCACAATAAAAACGAAAACTATGAATGCACTCAATGCACTTTTTTTTATTCTATGTCCTAGAACACTTTGCTTTTTGTCCTATGTGCTCAAAACAAAATTCTTAGGAATGACCTCAGAGCATGGGGCTAGTGCATGTTGTTCATCCACATAGTAACCATAAAAAAGTACACCAAAAGCACAGTATGTTTGGGTATTTGTCTCATGCCTTTACGAAGGACCATAGAACGTGGGGTCAGTGTGTGTATAGAAAGTGAGCTTCATTACCATACAAAAGAAACCTGAAAGCACACTTTATGCACTAATATACATCATGTATCCCAAAAACCTTCATTCCAGTCTTACATGTTCAAATAATTCACTTAATAGTGGTTTCGTCTGCGTTTAAAACTGTTTCCTTATCTCACAAAACAAAATTCGGTTTGACATACTTTTTCACTATTTTCAGTGGAGTTTATACTTCTCGTAACTATTATCATCATGCAGATGCATATATTTCCAAACTATTCCCTTCTATTGATTGAATTTTTATAGAATATCCTAAACAAGCTGCGTAGCTCATTCCTCAATTTTGCTATCTGGTCATCTAGGTGTTCAAGACACGATAGCAATGCCGCTGAAAATGAAAAGCAAACTCCCCTTGTAGGCAAGATCATCCACGCATCAACCATATTGGGCGTCCCCAACCTCCCATGGTCACATTCCATGAAGTCCGCCCTCAACAAATGTTTTTAAATTTTCATGTACAGGTGGTGCTCCCTGGTACGTGTCAATGTGTGCTAGCTGCCAGCATGCTCCAGTACTTGTTGACCACCCCCATTGGCAAACAAGCTCCCATGAGTTATGTTTAGGTCCACAATCGACCCAATGAACGGGGTATGTCCTGAGAACACATGACCAAAGAGTATGCTCTTTGTGTTCAAGCACCTTGTATTGGCTGTATGCAGCAATGACAACTCACGATGGCTTAGATTTTGTACTCTGTATAGAACCAGCAGGCTCACATGAAACATGTCATGTTTTTTCATGCCTACAGCCCCATGCATGCCATGATGAGGAAAATGCCAATCCAGTTTGGTTTTTGCACCCTGACAACTTCAACAAAAGGTTCTTCATGGTAAGTAGCACATTTTCCCTCATGTTAAACAAAACCTCACAGTGAGTTTTGACTTCATGTCTTGTTCTTGTTGTTGAGCAGCTTGAAGATGACCCTTTGCCTCTTGTAACAAGGAATCTTTGCAATCTGCAAAGGCTTGAGCAGAAGGAAATTGTCATTTTATACTCCCACTCTTTACCAATTAAGAGTAGACCACTGGATGCTTACCACTATATAACATAAACGGTGTGAACCTTCTAGACTTTTTTACCAAGTCACTTCCACAAATGATGTTAGTGCTAGAAATTCATCCCATTCATTCATGGCAAGATGCACGGACATGGGGCAAGTTGTTACAAAATTGCTCATAAATATTTTGGCACAACGTGCCCACAAAGTTTTGATCTTAAATAGAGATAATGTGCAATGCGAAGCCATGGTGCTTAAAAACACTCTCAAAGAAGAGACGAGTTTTCTCCTCTATTTCCACATCAATGGTTTTATGAATCAATTATGTCATCTTTGTTAGAATATTTATAGGCACTAGTACGGCATCATGGCCACGAGCCATTTTTGGAAGACCAGTAATGAAGTTCATGCTCACACACTTACATGGAGTCACCGGGATTGAAAGCTTTTTGAGGTTTCAACCAAGAGTTTTGTTACTAGCCATATACCAAAGACATGGGTTGCATATCATGCATTACTTACAAACATCAACAATCCATCCTTGCCACCTATAGCTGTCAAAGACTGCCTATCTGGACTTTTGAGTTCCCATGTGACTTGCATCCGGCAGGTCATGGTATTGGAAGATAACATTGACTTGAAGGTCTCTTGAGTCTAGCACAACAACTTGGCGGGCTTATTAAAGCTTGGTTGGTTTTCATCGTACTAGTCTTTTCTTTCACCATCTTACACATCATTATGCAAGTACTCTTACGGTAAGAATTGTGGGTGCTTGAACGTTTTGGTCTCAACTCCCTCAATGAAAATGTTCACTTCCTCCATAACTGCAGTCAACTGCCTTAACTAGGTCTTGAGTGAGCTACCTAGCTTCTTAGCTGCCTGTATTCTTTGATCTCGTGGAAGGCATGCTGCACCTCCTCATCGTAAGTGAAATTCTTCTGCATGATAGCGCAAGACGAATCCCATGACATGGGCTGCATGTCAAGGTGTGGTTGCTTCATGCCCCATTCTTTGACCAAGTACTTGAAGAGCTTGTCCTGGAGTTGTGACGTTGTCCGGATCGTTCTCACGGAACCTTCCTATGTGGCTAATTATAGCGCCTTTAGTGGTGTCGGCATCCTTACTATTCTGGGAGCATCGGGCAACCCAGCAATAGCCTTGCCCTTTTAGAGAAATTAGCTTGAGTTTTTCACACAAGAATGACAACAATTGCAATTATATTCAACTTTGCCATTGTTAGCTTTGTGCTTTTTGTCATAGTCTACACCCGGGAGGTCCTCCTTGAGCATGTCCTCCATCGTGTGGAGCCCACCCACGTGCAGTTCGACATGCTCTTTGATCACTTTCTTTCCTTTTTTTCAGTTCTCCGTGTTGCCAAGTGTAGCAAGGGTTGCCTTTGATGATATGGTTTCCTTTCATTTAGCAACTGTGCTTGTAGCGACGACTCCCCAAATTTTCATTATGCTAAGGACATGTGGTGAGGCCATCACGACCTGGCCCTTAATGGTCTTTGATAGTGCGACACTTGCCATCCCATCTCTGAAATCCATTGTGAGGATCACTCCACGGTTTCAAGGAGTTTTCAAATCCAGTATTCTCCTTGTTATTATGATTGGTGAGGATATTATGAATTGTACTTTGTCCTAGGCCTCCTTGGTCATAACAACCCTGTGGTAGAAAAGTATTGTTTTCAAGGCCACCACGCTTAGCACATTCAAATGGATTTTGAAACTATTCTTCCTAATATGTGACTCATGGCACTTGATAGGAACCAGAATCTAGTAAAAAAGAGCATTTCACTTGAAGGTGATGATTTGAAGTTCAAGTGCTCGTAAACAAAAACAAGGGAGAAGGTAGGAGAGGAATTCTAGACATTTTGAGCAACTTAATCACTTTGTCTTTTCAACGTCTTCGCTTCCTTTTGACTTATTGTCTTCCTTGGCCTACTCTTCATGTTCATTGACACCTCTTGCATCTCCCTTGAGCTGTGTGTCTAAGGTTTCTTCATTGAGCTTGTGGCATTGGGGAGATTGCCAAAAATCTTTAAGGTGTTTCCTTCTTTTTTTAGGGTTATCTCAAGCTGTAGTGTCTGCAATCTTTGGAAATGCTATTTTTCCTATTTTTGCATGAATGAGGAAGGAGTCTTGGTAGGAGGAAGAAATTTGGTCATTTGAGGGCGGGAACTCCCCACCTTTGTCATATGAAAATTACAATAGCCCCCCAGGGGTAGGACAAAGCTCAAAAACGTACTGTGGGTGAAGAAGAGCTCCTCAATAGCTTGAAACTGATAAGTGTATACTTTGTACCCCCTTGTGGCGTTTTTTCTTCTGCTGTAGCTGCTCGTCGTATTTTTTACCTAGCATACTATTGGAACTGTTGCAGAATTAGTCAAAAGGGTCATTTGGCTCTGATACTAATGTAATGGATTGGATAGCATCATTGAACAACTAGGTCAAGAACCGAGGTGCTTGGGGGCCTCTGACCTTCAAGCCATCCCATCCAACCGGCCACAGGCCACGGACCCCCGCTTGATTCACGTGGCACCGGACGCGTGCTACACTCTTCTATGTTGGAGTGAGCCTCCCTTGCCATACGCCTTAGAGAATCCAATCCAAGTGCTCTAATACCACTACAACGGGCAGTGTCTCCAGCTCCTGCACTGAGGTTGTTGGCTGAGTTTTCAGAATGGTATACGAAGATATCTTAAGGGGTTTTCTCCTCTACATCACTTTGGGATCAATCTTCATCATTGGCCCAAAAAGGGAGACTTGAATGTTGTGAGTCTCAGGAGGCCCATTTCCTTTTTTTTCCTCACCCCATAATTCTTGGTCCCAAACAAGAAGCGTTTACACAATTTTAAAAAGAAATTAAAATGATCGTGTAAAAACCTCATTTTTTATATAATGGTGCTAAATAGTTGCATGCAAGGGATGTCAAGAAATTTTGCACTAGTGCTTTTCATCTCTTTCATGCCTTACTCCCTTCATCTCTATCCCTCGACTTGATCATTCAAGGAGGCAGGGAGAAAAGGGCAAGAACAAGGGCTCAGGGCTGCAATCTTTGAGCCCCAAGGCTTTGTAGCCTTGTGGTAACAGATCAAGCACCAGCTTGATCAGCGGATAGCAGGTGGCCGAATGATGAATAGCCAGTCGTGTGAACGGCTGCCAGCCAAGCAGCAGATCCGCAGCCAGCTGGCCGACGACCAGTAAAGCGCTAGACGCTGGTCAGCTCTTCTAGTGGTGAGCTGTGGTGCTCAACCATACCTCGCAACTGCAAGGAAACAGGGCCAAAATTTCCCTCACACTACAAGTATGTTGTTGATGGATGAACAAAAATTTGTAAGCATATCATAATATACAGAAAAGCCCGCTATTTATGTTCAAGTGCAAGCAAAGAAAAATACAACAATTGTTTTTGTTCAACTGTAGATTTCCTCTTTGAAATTGGAGAATTTGATATCAAGGCCTTGGTATCTTGTGGAATTGGGTAGAGGAAGCCATATTTCATGTTTGATTATCTTACAACTAAGTAATACAAACTCATGAACCTCATCGCTAGGTAATATCTCAGAATACCTGAACCTCCCAAGTGTTTCCAAGGTGTCACAATATGTTTCTGGAGAAATCCTGTTTTGTTTTACATTAATCTGCATTTGATGAAAGTTTGCTATAAAATTTAAAAGTTTGAATAATCATGAAAGCTAATGTTCCTATTACATACCTTGAGAAATTGAAAGCTTATATCATAGTTATGTTCTTGATTTGTTTACCTCATGAAAGCAACTCTTTCCATGGAGTTTGTATTTGATATGGTTTGTTATTAACAAGGATATGTTCAAACATTTGGTCTTTTGACCTGATCTTTGGGTGCGCTTGTGTTGGCAGAAGTAGTTGTGAAAACGAGCTAGATAATGTAGCTCATTCAAACCATTCAATGACATTGCCTTTTGGGAGGATGATTTATTGTCGGTCAAAAGAGCTTGTAATGAAGAAAATATGAATACCCTAATGAAGATTTTCACGTTGAGAATGAATTTGTAAATGCAACCTCAGATAAAAAAATCACAAGTGAAATTGATGCAGTTTAATTCTCATGCCGGATTGACTTAGGTGCTTATAATTTGTTTTAGGAATTGATGAAGGGATACTAATATAGTTCAATCCTTATTGTTTGAAGGAAACAGTTTTGTTCATGATCTATGAATTTAATTAGAGTTTTTTCTTTGATTTTCTTGTGGTGGAAGATTACATGTTCTCGATTCTTCTGATAATTGTGGAATGCTTAAAGTGTTTCTCTGATTTTATAGTTCTTGAAAGTATTTTCCAGAAGAAATTTTCATATGGAAAACAAGTGATTGCTCTTTTTTGAAATTAGATCTCTTTCCTTACTTGCATATGGATTCTATTATTCCAGAAGAAGGTGTTTCCCCATAAGCTCTGCCATGAATAGTTTGAAAAGGATGAGCCCATACCAGAAAATTCGGTTGTTATGTGCTTTGAGAGGTGTTTTTTCACAGCCTGCTGCCCCTTTTGGTACAGGCGCCTTGCTTTTGTATGGTCGTGAACTCCTACTGGAAAATTGCATTGCCAAAGTGAAATTTTACAGGTTGTATTTTACTTAGTAGTATTTTCTACGGCGTTGTGTGGTATTTATTGTTTATGAAAGGTCGTATTGTGCCCATTTTCATACATTATTCACTGTATTTATCGATGTTTCCGATTTCATGTCTCAAATTTCTATTCTATGATTTTAAGAGTTTCATCCCATGGTTGAATGGAAAGTATCGAATTGTTTTAGACCAAGAATCCCTACAATAATGATCCATTGTTTTCAAGGAGTGTTGCCCACAACTTTACATTGTGATCATCAATCAGCGGCAGAATGGTCATCAAATTGCATTTAGGGTTGTTTCCCCTATGGCTACTGTACTCTTTGGCCTTGTAAGTAAAATATACACCTTCAAGCCCAAAACCGCCTAATAACTGATTAATTTTGGTGAATGATAGGTTTTATGAGATGCTATTACGATAAGTATATCTCTATCTTAAGCTTGAAATTTTCTAAGGAAGATGCTTAAGGACAACGTCTCTCCAAAGGAATGGATAGCTTTGTGACTCGTTTAATGTTTTTTCATCTCATTACATGTCATGCACTCTCAAGATGTTTTGGTACTAATCTACAAGATTTAGTTTGCCTTTCTTGATCCAAAAGACAAAATCATGACATGTAGTGACGTGATTAGTTCATACAAGATATCAGATTATGGTTTCTAGAGTTCGTAGCTTTGGGTCCCAATTTTGACGAGCAAGATTATGCACGTTATTTACCATGGAAACCAGGGTAAGTAAGAACTATCGTGGGGAATTGAAGAGGATATCATCCCTTATGGAGGATGGATGAATTCCATATGAGGCTGTCATTCCAAAATCCCATGAGAAAGCGATTCCATCTATTGAAGCTCTGAATGCTTCTAATTCAGGCATACTTGAACATGGGAACTGATGTCATTCAAGAAAGAAGCCCTATTTTGGGCTCGCGTGCTATGCACAATCTTGTCCAGGGTCCACTTGATGTCTATCCCAAGCATGGGTTCACAACCTCTTTGCGTCAACGGACGCGTGAACCCAACATAGGGGTTTGTCCCTAATACTGCTTTTGAGGGCACATGAACGCATCCTTTCCACCACTTAAAGTGAATCTACCTCAAACCACAGGCCCTTCATTGCTCCTTGGTGAGGGGCACATCGTTCCAATGCAAAGCAGATACTTCACCATGCATGCTTCATGAATATCTTTAATATAATCCTTGAATCAAGTAAAAGTAGATAAAAGACAAGAGGTAGTAAGAGAAACTCACAAAACTTCATAATGGATGCAAACTGCACATTATGGAGAGAAAAGTGCGCTTGTTAGAATGATACCGAAGCAATTGTCTTGGTTTATGACTTATTGAATATTCTTTTACCAGTTTTTAAAACTTGGTAAACTTAACGTTATGAGAGTGGGTGCTCTTTAGAGATTGGGCTTTAATGTGTGGAGAGCACAATCGTAGTGAAAGATAGACTTGGAGAAGTCTGGAAGCCAATGTTGGAAAATATAGGTTATCCAGACTGAACTCAGTACGGGGTATTTTTACTATCCGTGCGGCTAGCCCAGGCCTCAGCCTACTACTTTCCTAGCTTCCTACAAGAAGCTACTTGCACTGTACCCGGTTCCCTACTTGCACCAAGTATATTGTGCAAGGAATCCTTGGTCATCGATGGTCCATCCTGACTCTCGACGAGCCACCCCGTTGGTCTCGTATGCCTCCCGACCATGGGTTTCATCACAATGTTGGACATGCCACAGGTGGTACTGTGACTATCGCTCAATTGCAGTCACCGTTTTGCACTCTCCCATTGACCGCGCTCGATGTTAGTGGTCCGCCACCGAGACTACCCCTCGGCGGGTAGCGTTGCCGTCACTTTACTTGCCGAGAGGGTGAAATCCAACCTCGCATGTCGTGTTTGGAACGCGCGCATACAAGTGCAAGAAAAACATCCCCCTACACTGGGGTACACCACACGCCGACGTAAAACTGCATGCTCCTCCCTTGCAAATTGCTGGTCAAGCAGAGGTGAGCTCAACCGCAACCTAGAATTTTGAATATTGGAAAAAGGATTGTGTGCCCTTGAAACTAGAACAAGCCTCGAATATGCAATAACAATGAAGGGAATCTCGTTCAAATTCACCCTCCTTGTCACAGGCGTGAAGTCCCGGCGTGCCTGAGGTACTCTTGGAAAACAATTCTGGTACCCCTGACATTGAAGATGGCCTCTGGCTCCCATGAGTTGTGTTCAGCCAAGTACTACTTCCATTGAACCAGAAACTCATGATAACGTCCCCTCTGACGATCTGCTAGAGTTTTCTCCACCTCAAACTCCTTACTTCCTTCAACCTAGGTAGTAGGAGGTGGAGTTTTCCCACGACCCTTGAAGAAGGTATTAGGGTCGCAGTAGGAACAAAGCAGGGCGATGTGGAACACCAGATAGATGGTGTAGTGAGCTGGCATCTCTAACTTGTAAGAGATAGCCGACCGCCTCTTAAGAATGCAGAATGGACCCACCCATTGCGGCTTCAGCTTGGGACTCCCAACTCCCATCACCTGCAGGTTAGCAGAGTTCAACATCACCTAATCACCCAGTCACAACTCCTCCGCCAAGCGATGCATGCCAGCCTGCTCCTTCTGCTGCTTTGGTACCTTTAACAGCCGTTGCGACACCACGCCCCAAGTGGTAGCAAACTCATCAGCAATCTGATGCATAGCCGGAAGAGATTTTGCCGTAACAAGGGCGCCTGGTCTTAGTGACTGGTGGCCATCGACCACCTCAAATGGCAACTTTCTTGTTGATGCTAACACCATTGAATTGAAGGCAAACTCAGTCACTCCGAGCTTCTCAGCCTACCCCTCTCCATTCGGTGGGACCATGCTCTGCAGCAGCTGGTCCAATGTCTGGTTTGTGCGCTCCATCTGCCCATCGCCTTGTGGGTGATATGCTATGGTCACTTGCACCCGCGTGCCCAGCTTCTCCATGAGATCTCTCTAGAACCGCGAAGTGAAGCGTGGATCACAATTTGAGACGAACGACTACAACACTCCATGGACCTTGACGAAATGATTGAGGAGGTATTGAGCCGTCCCAACAGCTGTGATGCTCTCAGGATATACGATGGAATGTGCCATCTATAAGAATCGGTCCACCACCCCCAACACTGTGTTGTTTCCTTGCAGCGTCACAGGAAAACTGCCAGTGAAGTGAAGCAAGATGTCTGTCCATGGCCTCTCTTGTACAGGTAATAGTTGTAGCTTCCTTAGTGGCTTGATCCTCCTCGCTTTGATGTGTTAGCACATATCGCATCTGCTCCCAAACCTCTTGTAGTCATTTGCCATTGAAGAACAACAATATTCATGTGCCACGCCTTTGAGCATCTTGTCAAAGCCAAAGTGACTTGAGTAGTGGTTATCATGTACCTCCTCAAGTAGCATCTGCTTCAATGGCGCGTAGTGTGCCACAAAAATCTTCCACTCCCGCCCTCTTTACCAATACACTCCATCCCACATG
>SZWC01000168.1:69701-82902 GCA_023375785.1 Penium margaritaceum | reverse complement strand
GCTCATTGACCGCAATTCGGTCAATGAGCGCTTGCACTCGTTGATGCGAGCTCGTCACTTTGCTTCTCGCAAAGCAAGAAACAAAGTGAAGCAACGAGCCCGATTGTACTCTGTCCAAAAATCAATTTATTGTTAATCACCTCAAATTCACGCACTTGTTGATCATTGTATCAAAAATTGTATTCCTGCATGCAAACAGGTTTCACAAAACATCCATATGCATGCATGTTAGCAACACGATGTACACTTCTTGTATTGAAGGAAAACTATGATGTAGTCTGTGATATACAGTAGTTTCTGTGAACTATCCATGTGCACTAGTTTGTTCACTTCCAAATACACTTGTTGATATACAGCTTCATGGGTGAGGCAATTGGTCATCTATGCAGAAGTCATGAGAACATGCACACATATGCTTAAAAGAAATATAAACCTACTTATGCTCCTCATCCTCTGGAATGACAAAGTCGCAGATAACTTTTCTACAGTCAACACTTGTGCACAACGCCACAAACTGCAGCTCAGTTGCAAAAACATCATCGTAGACACACTTTGACCACGTGGCAAAGTTACTTTGTCTTCATTTCCTTCAGCCTGAACCACGATTCTATCATCCATCTGACTAGGTTCTCCTTCATTGGTTTGAGTGGGAACCGCATGTGTGGGTTGTCCTTAGATTCCTCAGTCATCCGCTTTGAGAATATCTCTGTGATGTACGCGTTGAAAGGGCGCTGCAGTGCCACGTCCTCTGCCTGCAATATACAAGTGCATCCCGTCGGTATGTAGTTGGGGACTACTTCAAGAAACTTGTACTTGAGCCACTCATAGATTGCCTTGTTGCACTGCAGATGCCACGCGTAGAGGAGGCCGATGCACGGCTCCTTGCCCAAGATTTTTCCCTCTGCCACACATTTCCTTTTGTACCATGGGTGCAGGAGAAACCTGAACCAGTGCTGCGTTGTCAAATCGTTGACCTAATGGTTTGTTGTTTTGTCAAGTGCCACCTGGAGTTCCTGGCCGCATCGGCCTTGGGCCCAGATGGTAGGACGTTGCTGGCCACGCCAGAGCAAACAATGTGCAATGAGTTAAGAAAAAGGATAACCTATGGACAAGAGGCCAAAAGTACGCAAGCATGAAAAGGACGGCGGAGAAAGATGAAAATGACAGCCGTGGATAGGTACATGCATTGGGAGAATTTCCCCACCCATGGATTTTGCGACTACCGCCATCAATTTTTGCTTTTAAACGGCACCAGGAAAGGCAACCTCCTTGCTTTTGCACGGCGTCCAAGTATTGCTGTGTAACAGGACAACCATAACGCCGGTGTGGTCAAAATTGACCAGAAAGGTGCTGCTGACCTTGTTGGTGGTGATGATGCCCGCCACACGTGACATCAAACTGCATAAGCATTGCTTCCAATTCAGCAGAAGCTTTTAAGCCATTTTTGTACGTGCACATCAAAACCAACCGAGGTCTTTCTCAGTACACTCGTGGATCCACCTGCGGCCAAAGGCAATGATGCTACCATTCTCCCTCAATTCCTCTGGACAATGGTGAAGGTATTTCTCCATTAACTTGCAGATCACGGCTTGGGCAGTGAGGGTTCAAATAGGGATGCCAATGGAGCGGAGTTGCTTGAGCTCAGCAATGCCCTTCTCAATGACGGCCAAATGACGATCGCAAAAGTCAGGCCACCCACAAACACTGGGAGTGAACTTTGCAATTGGTGCCCCCTCGGGGATGGGCTCATTGAGCGCTCGTGATGCGGTCTCCAAGATGTGGTCATGCAGGATCTTTGTACCCCTTATGTACAACCCATAGATGGTTCTTGGCACCAACTTGTCATAGACACAATAACTGCCAGGGCTGTGCCACACTCGTTGTAGGTGTTTGATGGCAGCATGGATGTTGCCGCAACGTTGAAGGGTGGCTTTGATCCACGCCCAACCCAGTTCATGTATCCGTCTTGCAGTTTCGTGGGTTGTGGCAAGGGCGAAGCAGTGTTGTCACTTGGCAGATCGTTTGGCAATGCGGCAACGTTGGTTTGAGAACTTTGCGTGGCTTGCGGCCTCCAAAACATTTAGGGAAGGCCACATGCGTGGACAACCTGGTTTGCAATTACAACAGGTTTCCAAGGTGGGAGACGTGAGGCATTGCACTCGATCTATGAAATGTGCTGGTCGTGCATGCACCTAGGCTCAATTAGGGTGTGTGGGTGAGGGTGATTAGAATTCAGTTGACCACTGGCAAGTGAGACACATCCACGCCTTTGCAGTGAGCATGAGGTGCTATGGCGGTTGGCTGCGTGCGTGACTCCGTTGTGCAAGGCCACCCTTTGCAGACTTGGTGGCCTGAGGAGCACCACTTCTGGAGGGTGTTGCCCTTTGTGAGAGAGGGCAATGACCTCACTGTTGGTCTGAGGGAGATTGTGTACCCTGGAGGATCCCTAGCAGTGGTTGGTTCACACCACCAACTGTTTTTGGAGAGACTGAAACTGTGGAGGCAACTCGTTCCAAAGATGACAGAAAACTGGTCAGAGAGTGAGGCAATATTTTTAACCTCAATTGACTGGGAAGAAACTCTTTATCAGGGCTCAAAAGGAGTGGAATTTTATAGCCACTGACTCACTATTCTCAAAACACCAAGGCATGCCGGATTTGAAGCTTCCTAACAGATTCTATGGCTTCTAGAGTGTCCCTTGGTAGGGTTTTCTTTTTCCCATATAGGAAGGTAACCCTTCCCTCATCTAGAAGATTCTGCCCTTTCCTATATTCCTCAGCTTGCTTCTTGCCGGTGGGAAGGTTTCCAGAAGACAAGGACACCTCTAGATTCCTTGTGGAACAAGCTACCTCTTCTAGAAGGTGTGCCACCTTCCTGGACCCTCACCTAGCCTTCTAGAAACTCAAAGAGGAACTCTAGAGGTTGAGGTAGCTTCTTGGTACCTATTTTCCACCTCCCTTGAGGCAGGGCAGAAATTCATCCTGTCGGACCTAAACCCGGGCCCCTGCCTCTAGAGGTGGACACCATTAACCACTAAGCCACTTGGGGTTGTCCTTTTGGTGTTCCTTTTTGGAGTCACTCCTGCCATGTTGGGGAGCATCACTTCAACAATATCCCCCTTGCGCATCACCCATGGCAGCTACCCATGCTTAACCTACAGATCAAGAGGCTTGGACAATACCAAGTTCCATGCAGGTAGCATCATGCATGTCCTTGGGTTGCGCCTTTGTCATGGCATCAACAAGCATGTGGTTTGTGCCAGAGGGCACAAGCACCACATCACCCTTTGCAACAAGATCACATGCAAAGTGATGCCAGATCTCTATGTAATTGGTCCTCTGGTGTAGCGCAGGGTTCCTTGTCNTACCCATGCTTAACCTACAGATCAAGAGGCTTGGACAATACCAAGTTCCATGCAGGTAGCATCATGCATGTCCTTGGGTTGCGCCTTTGTCATGGCATCAACAAGCATGTGGTTTGTGCCAGAGGGCACAAGCACCACATCACCCTTTGCAACAAGATCACATGCAAAGTGATGCCAGATCTCTATGTAATTGGTCCTCTGGTGTAGCGCAGGGTTCCTTGTCAGGCTGATGACTCTCATATTGTCAACGTGTACCGCTGTTGGCTTCTTTTGCGGCACCCCAATCTCCTTCAGCAATCGCCGCAACCATAGCGCCTTCTTTGCGGCTTCCGTGAGCGCAATCTACTCCGCCTTATTTCTGGGCAGAGCCACTCATTCCTGCTTCCGGCTTGCCCAAGACACCACTATACCACCAAGCACAAGAACATAGCCCGATGTTGATTTGCAGTCGTCAACATCGCCTGTCAAATCAGCATCAGAGTAGCCAACCAACTCCAGGGAGTCAGTTCGGGCTCCCCCTCCAAACACAACTCGCAACTGTGTCGTAGCCTTTAAGTACCAGAGGATTCTCTTGACCGTTTGCCAATGTAGCGGCCCTGGATCAACAACATTGCGGCTCACTTGTCCCTCAGAAGAGGCAAGATCATGCCTCGTCGCCACCATGGCACTCATTATACTGCCAACTGCGGACTGGTATGGTACTCCAGCTGTCTCCTCCTTCTCTTCCTCCATGCTCGGGCCCATGGTTGAGCTCAGCTCACATGTCATTGTCATAGGCGTGCCAATGGGGTTGCACTCCTCCGTTTTGTAGCGGCGGAGCACCTCCTGCACATATTTTTCTTGCCCCATCTCCAGCGTGCGTGCCTTGCGGTCTCTCCTGATGGCAATGCCTAGATAGTAGTCAAGCTTCTCCATGTCTGTCATCTTGAACCAATTGCCAAGCTGCTTCTTCAGGCTCTTGAGCTCCCCCTCATCCGAACATATGAGGATGAGGTCATCCACATAAAGGACGACAATTTAGTGGAGCCTCGGCTGCTAACGCACGTACGTACTGTGATATGCCTCGTAGTGCTTGAAGCCAAGCTCATCCATGAAACTGTCCATCATAAGGTACCACATGAGTGGAGCTTGCCTCAGTCCATAGAGTACCTTGCAAAGCCAACACACCTTTCTTTGTGGTGCATCCACGCCCTCCGGCACCTCCACGTAGACTTCCTTGTCCAGGTCGCCATTGAGGAACATAGTTTTGATGTCCATATGGTAGATTTCATACTCGTGTGCCACTGCCACTGGGAGGATAGTGGAGATGGAGGCAAACTAGTATAAAGGTCTCGTCATAGTGCTCCCCTTTTCTCTGGGCATACCCTTTTGCCACCAGCCGCACCTTGTACCGCTCCACCTCCCTCTCCTTCGTAAGCTTCTTCCGGAAGACCCACTTAGAGCTGATAACTTTCTTGCCCTCCGGCCGGTCAACCAGCTCCCAAGTGTTGTTCTCCTCGTGAGAGGCAAGCTCAGATTTTATTGCTCCCTCTCACTCGGCCCCATCCTTTTGCTGCGGTGCGTCCTTAACAGATTGAGGCTCCTCTTGTGCGGAGAAGGCTTGTATAAATCGAATCCAAATTCCCTTGTCGGCATCATACCTCTTTGTCCTTCTTTGCACACGGCTGCTCACTTGAGCCTGTTGAGGCGGTTTTTGTTGTTCCTTTCCCCTTTCAGTGCCATCCTCTCCAAGTGCCTGCTCCCCCTCTCTGGGAGACCTTGGAGAAATAGGCAAACGACCCGCCTCCACGTCCAGCTTTGGTGCTTCGGACTCCTCCTCGGAACTGGCCGGAACAAAGTCTGCCGCTCGCCCATCCCTTGGGCGATCCTCTCCGGTTGGAGCTGTTGCAAGGAAGTCACCCTCATTCACATCCTACGGTTTCTTCCCCTGAAGGAGTGGCATCCACTCCCCTCTTGTAGAGAGACATGCCTCCTTGTTCGTGCAACGGTTTTTCTTGTCAAACGTGACGTCACTACTCTGCACAATCTGCTCCCTCCTTGGGTCCAAGAGCCGGTACGCCTTCATTCCGCTCTCATACCCAAGAAAAATACTCCAGCGGGTTCGTGGGTCCAGCTTGCTCCGTCCTATACGTGCCTGCACCACCGCATGTGCAATCCAACCAAATGTGTGGAGTTGACCCGCTGCCGGCTTCCTCCCGCTCCACACCTCTTGTGGCATCTTCCACACCTTGCTCTCCTTGTCCTTCAACGGCCTGGTCGGTGTAAGATTCATGATGTATGCTGTTTTCCATGCCACATCTTCCAATACCATTGTGCAAGGGCAGTGTCACTCAACATCAACAGCACCATGTTGAGTATTGTGCAGTTTCTCTCTCTTTAACGCCATTCAGCTGCGGGAAGTGTGGAGCTATTTTCTGCCATTCATCCCCCTTGCTCTTCATCCACCCAAGGCAGCTTGCATATTCACCGCCGTTGTCACTCTAGAACGCCTTCACCTTCAACTCTGTCTTCCGCTCCACATCTGCCACAAACTCTTGCATGCATGCAAGGACCTCACATTTCCGCTTCATAGGGTAGAGGTAGAGTTTGCAGCTGTGGTTGTCAATGAAGGTGAGGAAGTAGCAAGCTCCACTGATGGAGCTTTCAAGTGGTTCACACGCATCTGTGTGCACCATTGCCTACTTTGCCGATGCACACGTCCCCTTGGCCACAAACGACTGATGCGTTCATTTGCCCACGACACATGGTTCACACACAAACTCCTTGGTTCCATCAAGGCCACTGATTTGGAGATTCCGCTCCACCTCCCTCTTTGCCATCTCCTTCACTGTTGATGGAAAAATGTGGTGAAGTAGGCGGTAACACATGTCCAGGTCTTCTTCATCCTTCGTTGCAAGATTGACGGCATTGGACCCCACACAACTGCTGAGGATCTTGGCACGTAGTAGGTGTAAGTTTTCCTCCCTCGTGGTGCGTGCAATCACCTCACCTTTGCCCTCCTTGCGGATGACCTCATTCTTCATGAAGAGCACCTTAAGTCCCTTATCGGTAAGGCGGTTGATGGAGATCCGTTTTGCCCCAAAGTTGATCATGTGGAGCACATCGTGGATTGTGCTCGTGACAGATCTGTTGTCCATGATTAACTCAATGCGGACGTTCTCCTCACTAGCGGCCACCTCTGTTTTTCCATTGGCCACCTTCATTTGTCTCTCCTAGGCGCCATAGGTGAAAAATGCCACCTTGTTGCATTGGGTGTGGCGGCATGATCTGGAGTCAATGACAAAAACTCTTGGATCCTTCAAGTTGGTGGAGTTATGCGCCATGAGGGCCTGCTCATCTTTCTTCCCATCCTGCTGCGACTGGTCTGGCTTCTCCTTTGGCCACTTACGTGCATAGTGGCCCTCCTTGGCGCAAGTGAAGCACTCCCCATCCTTGTCACCCTTCTTGGTGCCCAGCTTGGCACCCTTCCACTTGTCGCCTTGGCCTCCACCTTGAGGACGAGTGGTATACGCAAAAGTTGATACCACTACACTCTCTTGACCGCCACGTCGCTTCCACTCATTGCGTACGTACTCAGCAACCTTTGGGTACTTCAGCTCGTTGGAAGGCCAGCTACCAAGGACTGTGATCATGGGACTCCAACTGTCTGACAAGGCCAGAAGGAGGATTTTAGCTTGCAACTGAGAGTTGACCTCCCAACCAGAAACAATACACTCTGCTGCGAGTGACTCCATCTGCTGCATGATCTGCATGACGTTGTGGCCTTCATTGGCTTTGTGGGTGACAAGTTATTTGAAGATGAAGAGCTGATTGGCGAGGTTTCTTAACTGGTAGATGGAGCAGAGTTTTGACCATGATTCTACGACCACAATGCATCTTTGGATGTGTCCAAGTTGTGGCAGACATAACATTGACATGAGGAGCGCAAATGCCTTTTTGTTGCGCTTCTTGTATGCCTCCTTTACCTCAACCATTGCAGTCTCCTGTGGAGCAGTCTCATCACCCTTAACAAGCTCAAGCAGTCCCTTGTCTTTGAGGAAGAACTCAAACTGCCACCTCCACAAGGCCATACCTGTCCCATCAAACTTAAGGATAGTTGCTTTCTTGCTCGTTGGTAGCCATGTCTTGCTGTTGGAAGCATGAACTCAAGCTAGCGTGGGTCTCCTTGGAGGTGTGGGCCTGTAACCCTTTGTAGGCCTAAGGGTGAGTGTGCACCCTGGAGGGTCCCTAGCACTGGCTGGTTCACACCACCAACTGTTTTTGGAGAGACTGCAACCGTGGAGGCAACTGGTTCCAAAAATGACAGAAAACTGGTCAGAGAGAGGCAATTTGTTTTGCCTCAATTGACTAGGAGTGAAATTTTGGTCAGGGCTCACAAGTAGTTGCATTTTATAGCCGCTTAATCAAGCTTTCCAAAACACCAAGGCATGCCAGATTTGAAGCTTCCTAGCAGATTCTATGGCTTCTAGAGTGTCCTGTGGTAGACTGATACCTTTCCACCTAGGAAGGCAACCCTTCCCTCCTCTAGAAAATTCTGCCCCTTCCTCCTCAGCTTGTTTCTAGCAGGTGGGAAGGTATCCAGAAGACCAGGATACCTCTAGATTCCTTGTAGAACAAGCTACCTCTTCTAGAAGGTGTGCCACCTTCCTAGACCCTCACCTAGCCTTCTAGAAACTCAAAGAGGAACTCTAAGTGACTGAGAATTTTGATCCACCGGCAGGTCTGGCACATTTTGTACTCCCACCTGAAACTCCCATTGGACGATTTACGCCGCAGGTGATGGCGACTATAACTAGCATGAGTTTCAGAAATAATCAGTTGTTCAAACACTACCTTCCAGGAATCTACGTTGCCGCATACCAGTTTGCCACATACCAGTTTACAATGTCTACATACGACCTTGGTCAGTCGACGCAGCATACTGCAAGCGGACAGTTTTGTGAGCAAACTGAAGGTAGCTCCTTCCCATTCGCTGTTGGGAATTTGAATCTAAGCATATAACATAAGTAAGACATTTTTTATGATGCAAACCAAGATTCCATGCGGGTGCGCACAGTTTCGCCTTGGGCATGAGGAAAGTTGCTGACGCAAATTAGGCAATGCGATTAACATTTCTACGACGATCATTGACGTTGAGGACTGGACTTAACGGGACAGCAACTTAGCTTTCAAAACCTGCCAGGTAGGAGTACCGGTCAATTAATTGAAATCAGATAGGAGCCTCCGCTAGTCCAGGACTCCAGGTCGGTGCCGGGTATTGACGCACAAGATAACCCATCACATCGCCTAAGGACAGAAGCTGAACCAAGGAATATTCGGTCAATTTCCCCTTTTCTGGAACAAGGACATTACACGGCCTGAAAACCATGACAAAACTTCCATAAGAGTTAAAAACTAGGTCCCACCTTTTCAAATCACACACAAACACACACACACACACACACACACACACACACACACACACACACACACACACACACACACACACTGCTAAAAACATTGGGGGAAGGCCTTGCTCGTGGCCTAGCAGCTCATTGTCCTTGGGGTGGAGGAGTTTGCGGACCCCTGCCTCCGCCCAGGGGGGTCAGGCGATGTCTCAATCAAGCTGGCGTGGGAGACATGAGGGGTTGCAGGAGGACGTACGCCCCATTTTGGTGGGAGAGGTATGGCTACAGCTGATGGGGAACCTCCTCCTACTCCGCGACAAGGCCAAACTCGGGGCTGCCCTGCGCCCCCTCCAGTACGGTGTNCACACACACACACACACACACACACACACACATTGCCAAAAACATTGGGGGAAGGCCTTGCTCGTGGCCTAGCAGCTCATTGTCCTTGGGGTGGAGGAGTTTGCGGACCCCCGCCTCGGCCCAGGGGGGTCAGGCGACGTCTCAATCAAGCCGGCGTGAGGGACATGAGGGGTTGCAGAAGGATGTACGCCCCATTTTGGTGGGAGAGGTATGGCTACAGCTGATGGGGAACCTCCTCCTACTCTGCGACAAGGCCAAACTCGGGGCTGCCCTGCGCCCCCTCCAGTACGGTGTGGGGGTTTTGAAGGGGACGGCGCTCCTGGTTCGCGGGGTCTGGGCTGTGCTGGCGGCCAACCCAACCTTTTGGATGCTACGGCTAGACATCGCCAACGCGTTCAACGAGGTTCAGCAGGCCTTGGTCTTTGAGGCGGTGTGCTCTTCGGGTCTGGGGGGCGTGGATCCCTTACCTCCGACAGTTCTATGTCCGCCCAGCACAGCTTCTCCTCTTCAGTGTGGATAACCCCACTGTCCTGGAGAGCGCTCGGAGGGTGCGACAAGGCGACCCCCTAGGCCATGCTCTGTTTGACCTGGCCCTAGGCCCGGTCCTAGAGGCTGGTTCCCAGACGCTGGTGGAGGCGGATGGCAGCCGGCAGGGCCACGTGGGGGCCTTCCAGGATGACGCGAACATCTGCGGGCCACCACAGCTTCGTTCCACTTGCATGGCAGCCATGGTGGAAGTAGCGGCACTGCAGGGGCTTTGGGTGCAGGCGGGGAAGTGTCTGCTGTGGCAGCGGTTGGGGCTAGAGGTGACGCCGCTTCTCACAGACCTTCCCTGGACGCTTGAGGGGGTGCAGCTGCTGGGGTGCCCCATGGGGGTCGATTCCTTTCAGGTGGCATGGGGAGAGCGGTGGCTCCATGATCAGGTCCTTGGATTTGAGCAGCTGGTCCGCATGGAGGATGTCCAGGCGGCGATGACACTTCTCCGCCTTTGCGTCATCCCCCGCGCCAACTTCTGCACCCATGCGCTGCCCCCAAAGCCCTGGTGGCTGCAGATCCTTGACCTTTTCAACGTGACGGTGTGGGTGACAGTTCTCTGCTTGCTCCAGTTCCAGGAAGTGGCCAAGGTGTTGGAGGATTGGGAGCTGCAGCGGCTGGTGCGATGGCAGCTGCAGC
The DNA here is from genome assembly GCA_023375785.1 of Penium margaritaceum. NCBI lineage: Eukaryota > Viridiplantae > Streptophyta > Zygnematophyceae > Desmidiales > Peniaceae > Penium > Penium margaritaceum. The sequence continues at coordinate 72,615 of SZWC01000168.1, read as the reverse complement.
TGCCACTAAGCCTTGGAGGAGCCCGCCTTCACAGCTCTCGTGACCGGGCACCCCTCGTCTATGCCTGTGCGACAGGGTCCCTCCTACACGCCCTCTTGTTCAAGTTCGGATCCTTCCTTCCTGCTGGCCAGGACCTCGACTTCCTCTGTCCGCTTTGGGGGCAGGTAGAGCGGGAGTTGCCTCTGCCAGTTTTCCAGGAGTTCCCATCCATGGAGGCCCTATCAGGGCGGGGAGCTGAGGCTTTACCAGCGGCTGAGCGCGCTCTTTTTCTCGAGCCGTCGGGAGCGATGGGTGGGGGAGGCCGGGATGGTTGCGCTGCACCACTGTGACTGTGACAGACCCACTCCATGTGGGCCCAGAACAGGCTGTTGTCGTTGGGCTCAGAGCAGGTGCTGGGCCACAGCCACGCGGGGGAGCTCCCTTTGGTTGCAGGCTACGCCGGCTGGAGTCACGGACTGGACCTACCTATTGGCGGAGGAATTCCGCCTCCATGTCCAGCTCTGGTTGGGCCTCCCCTTGAGCCATCTGAAGCAGGTGGGGCTTGACGCGTTGGAGCCGGCCGTGGTGACATGGCAGAGGAGGGAGGGGGGTTCGGTGTGGCATGTCCACAATGCCATCCACGATGAGCTACAAGAAATCTGCCGGGAGCACCGCCTCACCGTCCACATTGAGCCCACACAGGTGTTACCGCTGCCCGGCGGCCAGCGCTTCCAGCGCCCGGACCTTACCCTGGCGGACCACGCGGCCAGGACCACTTGACGTCACCATCGTGGCTGCACGGGGACAGCGAGCCACCCGGCCAGGGGCCGCCGTGCGGGTGGCTGAGCGGGACAAGCAGGCGTTGTATTCGAGGGCTCCGCGCAAGGGACACTTCTTCCGTCCGCTGACCCGAGAGACCCTTGGCGGCCTGGGAGACGTGTTCTGGACCTTCTTCCACGGGCTGGCGCAGCTCTGCCTCATTCGCGGGCCACTCCAGTGCTCCGTCAAGGCCTTCAAGCACTGGGCCCAGCGTATGGTGGCAGTACTGGCCTACCGCACCTCCCTCGCCGGCGTCCGCGCCCAATGCGCCGCCGTCCACCACTACACTGTCTCTCACTCCCATTCCCACCGCAGGTCATGCCGGTTGCTCGGCGCGAGCGTGTGCGCCAAGCCTTGGTGTTCTCTCACTTGTGTGGGGTGAGTCCGCCCTTGTGGATACCTAGCTTGCATGCCCACCATGTTGTGCCATGGTGGCGGCCTTTGTATACCACATGGTTGTGCCGGTCCGTGGCGGTGTTGCATGCTCCCTTTTTTAATACAGTTCTGTTCCTTAAGAAAAGCATTTCAATTAATTCTGGTAATACGGTGTGTTGTTCTAGGCTGATTCTGTGAAATAGTTTCTGTTTTCTTGTAGAAACCAGAAGGATTCTTGTTCAATCCTCCAAGCGGACTTTGGCACAACCGCTTGTCAAAATGGATGCTGTCATTACCAGCCAAATCTCAATTTCTACTGCGATACATGGGCAAGTTTTGCACAATGAAGAAGGGTCTCAATAACACTGCTTTTGGATGTTGAATAAGCTTGGTTAATAGTTAGTCCATTTTGATTCATTTACTCCACAATCAGTGTATGCATTCCTTCACGGAAAAATGAACAATCATTCACATTAATGCATTTTATCAGAGTCAAAACATGTCCTTTTTTTTCAAACATGGGATGAATTATGGGTATTTTATGGTGTAGATTATTTCGTGTAGACGATCCATGCTTATTTATCAGTGAAAATTCCAATACATCTTTGTATACATAGCTTCAGGGATGTATAATTTGGAGGTGATTGGTTACATATGAAATGTTCATTCACCTGTCTGCACAGTTAACAAGCTACACAATACTCCAATCATTGTACAACCCACTAATGCTTTCTGCATTTGGGTTACTTCTGACATCTTTTAGAGGCTACAACTTGAGATGAAAAATCTGGGAATTTTGTGTTTGTACTCCATTAATGGATCAATGGTAGCCCCCTCCTCCTCCCCTTGAGAAGTTACCTATAAACCTCCTTACACTGGTGTCGCTGATGTGGAAATGTTGTCCCATCAGCTGAAGCTAGGGCTGTTAAACTCATCTCCCAAGATGGAATGAGATTTCTTGATCTCAAACTTGTTCTTCTTCATTCCGGTACAACACTTCTCGTCCCAGTTCGGAGAACAATAAGATCTCAGTCTCAAATCAATTTGCGGGCATTGTCCTCACCACCACGGCCATCCTGGCATCACCACCTGAATCACCTCAAGTCTACTCCTTGTTAGATGAGGAGGAGGCACCTATCAATGAGGCCTGCATGGTTTGCTACGAGGAAGAGCAGTGGTGTGAAGAACTTTGCGACTACTGGCGTCTGTATCATATGCAATGCAGATGCCTGGCAAGTACAATTTTGACAAGGCTGCCACAGAATACAAGCACAAGCAAGAAAAGATCAACCGCCAAGTCTACATGGCTGAGGACATCCTGGCCGGCGGCTTTGACAACATCCCAAAGACCAACCTTATGCATGGACCGTCGGTAAGCACCCCATATACCCCTATGGCTCCCTCTGTAGGCAGCTCATAGCTGCATCAGCAGTCATAGTATCAGCCTCATCAGTCGCATCCATCGCCTCAGCCGCAGCACCAGCAACCACAACCTCATCAGCCAGCACAGCCGCAGCTGCAGCCAATGCTGCTTTGGCTGCAAGATCAGGACCCTGAAAACCTCTTGATGCACAAGGTCGTGGCGGATGCTGATGCTTTCAGTCTTTCCTGTGCTGTGCTTGACGGAGCAGAAGCCGCTGCTGTGACATTTGCAACCACTGCTAGAGTCTTGTGTGTATCCGTAGCCACCGCTGGTGGGCACGCCAAGGAAGTGTTCACCCAGACTGCCTCCACCTTTGGC
>SZWC01000168.1:35925-48062 GCA_023375785.1 Penium margaritaceum | reverse complement strand
TACGAATACTTGGGCGCAAGTTACATTCACTGTCAACTATCTGGCTCAGTTCTCCCAGTGCGCACGTCAGCATCATCTTGATGCTGCACATCGTGTTGTGTGATAAGTGCAATCCATGCCACGTATGAGTCTGTGCTAAAGATCAAAACTCTCCGTACTTATCGATGGCTACACCGACCATGACTGGGTGCATGATACTAATGCTCCCAGTCAGTCGGGGCACATTTTCTTGGTTGGAGGTTCTGTTGAGCCTATCAAGAGTTGAAATCAGGGTTGTGTTGTGAGGAGCTCCAGCAAAGTTGAGTACATTTCTCTGACCTCAGGTACAGGAGAAATGTTTTGGTTGTGCCACCTTCTACAGCAGCTGTGCATGCCCATTCACTACATTAGTCTTCTTTGCAACAACCAGAGCACCAATTCCACTGCTGAAAATTATTGCATGCATCACTCACACACCAAGAATATCAATATAGAGCACCATTTTGTTTGTGGGTGCATTGCTATTGGTATCATGAAGGTTTTTTGGGTGGACACATAATCTCAGTAGACCAGATTTCTAGCCAAGGATCTCAGCTCTGCCTCGTTCAATTTTCCTGTTCATGCAATTGGTCTAATGCGCGCACCCTCTACACCTGACTGAGCCCGTGTGTTGTTTCTCTCTAGCAGCTGTGCCATATGTATCTCTGGTGCTTTGTGTGCATACCGTGTTTCCCTCTGTTGAGGGTGTTATCGCTCATCTGCGGGCCAGGGAGGTGTTGGTATTGGTGTTCACACACCAGCAAGTCCTTGCACACCAGCAATTGTATTGATGTCCACTTGTCTCGACACACATGCATCTATCAATATGGCTTCCTTGCAAACCAAGTGGTACTCTGAGGCGAGGGTATGTTCAAGCATCTCTGGGGCCTCACAGGATCCATCATTGTTGCCAATATCACTAGGATATCATTAGGCTTGTGCCAATGGACCAGCCAGCAGCTCTTTGAGATCTGTAACATGCAATACACGATGATGTGCTTTTTCCATGTTTTTTTTTTTTTGCCGTATGCTTTGGTTAGTTGCCGGTTGCTGATCCTGCTGGGATCATGCTGCTAAACTTTCTTGGTAGCAGCTGCTCACAGAATGTTTTGTAAGATCTGGTTCGATCCCAAGGTTGGCGGCGGTCAAACCTAGTGCATTTTGTGTGCAGTGGGACTCGCTTCAGTGAGCAACCGAAGTCCTCACACCACCCAATTCTCACTTAAGTGTTGTTTCTCACAAGTTTCTAAGTGAGCATTGTAACATCCATGGCGTCACTCACACCCTCGCTACCTTGTTCTACGTACCTTGCACGTTTCCACTAGCTACATACATCCTCTCATCGTGCCACAAAAATCTCATTCTTTCATGTAAAGTTATTGTTGATTTCCCCAAATTCACGCGCTGGATGATCAGTGTATCAAACAGTGTATTTCTGCATGCAAACAAAATTTACAAAACGTTAACATGTATGCATGCCATCAAAGCCCAGGCGTACATTCCTAGAATGTAGTAAAACCTATAATGGGCTTTATGTGATATTTAGTAGCTTCTGCCAAAATTCCATGCTCACTAGTTTGTCCACTTCTCGATACACTTGTTGATACACAGTTTCACAGGTGAGGACATGTATGGTCTTGCACGAGTGTTTCTTACAGGTTTTTTCCATGAGGCATGCGTAGCAAAACACAACTATATTTTACTTTGGTACAATAATTCTGTCTCGATCTTGCAGTAAACAAGACTTGTCTTGGTCTTGTCTCATCTCATGCAGGACAGAACAAGATTTTTGGAAGTGGCGCGGTATTCGACAGGAAGACAAGAAAATTTTGAGACAATCAAGACCAAGACCAGTCTTGGTCTCGGTTTAACACCACTAGCTGATGCACTATCACACAGGGCAAGTGCAACAATAAGAAGGGTTTGACCACGGGAGACCTGCATAGTCTCATAACCTTCAAATTCCTTAGCATCCAGATAGAGGTGGCAACTTACAAGCTCAAAACACAAGTATTTTCCATGGCACACGGTGGATGCCGCACGCGGCAGGGTCAGTTTTCCCTAACTTGCCCATATCTACAGGTTTGGTTGCACCTCTGTGCACACACATGCGAGCACAGTACTGTCTGAACCTACATATGTAGAACCTCAAGCCGGACATAAAAATTTTCACACCCACAGGTCCGGCATAAATTTGTGGAAAAAGGCAAATACATGAAATTTGGATCCATGGCCATCCCACAGAGAAAATCTTAGAGGCTACAGATAAAGAGCACAGTGTCCCAACAAGTCTCCGGCATGCCATGGCAGCTTTCCTGAAGTTGCGGATGGGTGGATCAGCACATGATAGTGATCCAGTGCCCATAGGTCTGCACCAGGAATATCCACAACCATGGAGACCGCCGAGTGATAGCACAATGTGCTGTACATACACACAGGAATTCCCATCAGGCAAGGCGCAAAGCTCAAAAATATGAATTGCCATCCCAAACTTTCTGTGAACCAGTACCTTGGTGAGGACTATAGCCCACTTGAGATCCATTCCAACCCAGACAAAGTACATCACCTGCCGCTCCACCAAATCATGCAGAAAATGGTGCTCAACATCAATGTGCTTGTTATGCATAGCAAGATTCTTTGCAATGAAAAGAGCACTCTGGTTGTCACAATACAGAACAATGTAAGGCACAGCAACTACACCACCTCAGCAGCCCCAGTCCCCTTTGCAATATAATCTATTCCAGCGAGCGACGCAGAATGCAACCATCATTCCCACTGTGCCATGAAATTGCAGTGAGACCCACTAGGAACACATAGCCTATCCAAATATGTCCATTATAATTTCAAGCCCAGTCATTTTCGTAAATCACCACAGAGCACCAATGATGAAAGCAGAGTCATTGGTACATTTTGGAAACCACATACCACTCCACTTGCACAGCTGCATGCAGGCTCTTGCCCGAGACACTATGAGAACTGTGCGTGGAGATTGACAGAAAATGATGTGTCGGGATTAGTGGTCATGGCCAAGTACAAGAGGGAGCCAATGAGGTGCTGGTACAATGTCACGCCCACTGTTTCCCTGAGTTGTGCTGGATCATCCATCTTCAGGACATCCTACCCGTCCGGTGTGAAGCGAGTGGAAGTTGTGAGAACTACACCCATGAGGTCATCAAAACACTCCCCCACAATGTCATCGTGGCACGCCTAATGCAGCAAGAGGGTTCTTAACCGGCGGTCATGCAAGATCTCAATCCTAAGGAATAAATCTGAAAGACGAAATTCCTTCTTCATGTAGGTCACCAAGAGGACTACCTTGGCCTCCTTCATGGCCTCCATAGAGGGAGACATGGTCAGGAGGTTATCAACATAGACCAGGATGGCTAATTAGTGCTCCGCTGTCCATCGGAGGTTGAATGATGGGTCAACATCATTCTCAACATAGCCCATGTGGGTGAGTGTGTTGCTGATCTCCAAGTTCCAAAACTGCAGCAAATGCTTGAGTTAATACAAGGCCTTGTACAAGTGCTAAATCTTGTCACGGACATCAAAGCTCAATGATTGTGCTATGCAACTATCTTCCTCTATAGTGCCGTGAAAGAAATCATTGTTCACCTCCATCTGGTGGAGTTTCAGTCCTGCTGAGTTACGTGGTTAAAAAACTGAGCAGGTGGTGGATATGCGACCAAAGGGTGCAAAGGTGTCGGTGTATTCAACACACTCAACCTGTGAAAAAACCTTGGCCATCGACCGGGCCTTGTACTGATCAGGTAAGCCATCTAGCTTAACCTTTTTGTGAAAGGTCCACTTAGCTTTTATGGCCTTGCGCCCCGGTAGAAGGTCGACAAGCTCGTAAACACCATGCTCTCTAATGGCGTGAAGCTCATCCTCACAAGCAGTGCACCACATCATTGCATCTTCTACTGACAACTCCTCCCTGAATGTGTCTGGATCAGGCGCCGTCAAGGGAGAGTTCCAGGTGGCTAGGATGCACACGTCTGGCATAGCCCAAAAAATGACAAGGTCGGCCGCAGCATTGCATTGACAGAGAATGCACATGAGACCAGCTCATGACCAAATGGACATACCAGGTGTATCTTAGTTTAGTTGGCCTTGAAGCTAGGGAAAAGGACTTTGGAACCAGGATCACCGCACTTAATGCTTTGGTAGGACAATTGGGTGCAAAAACCGCAAGATGTGAAGACCTAGAGAGAAGTGGTCAAAGATACCCACTGGGCTCGTGGGTGAAGCAAGGTGCTCAACTGTGGCTGGGGAGTGGGCAGCGGGAATGCAGACTAAGTGGCCATGGGTTCAAAGGCAGGCGCAGCGTTAGACAAAGGAGAAACTCACAAGGTGCATGCAGAGGCTAAAGGGAGGCAAAAGGAGCTGGGGATGACACAGGTGCACAAGGTACGACAGGCGCATATACAAGTACAAATGCAAGGAAATCCTCAAGCATAGAGACAGGCATAGTCTCAGGAAAATCTGCGAGTGCAGGGACTGCTGCAGGGGGTTGATGCAAGTGTGACCACTGCAACAGGTGAGGCCACAGGTCCCACTGCAACACGTTTGGGGGCCCAGACGGACCCATCCACTAGCCTTAGCTCCCCCATCCACCAAAAACATGCACAAGTGGGAGCTTGGTCCATGGCTAAGGCTGCACACAAATCCAAGGATTCGTGAATCTGGTTCACAAATACCAAATCCGGATCCGGATTCACGAGTCTGGATCCAGGGTCGGGTCTTGTTTGGGATTCACGAATCCATGGTTCAAATCCGATACCTGTCCCCAGGGAGCCTGGAAACCGAGACCTGGTTCGGTTCACATCCGGCTGTGCAGCACTTCTGATGGTGGCGCTCGCAAAGCGGCAGATTTTGAACTCCAAACCATGGGTTTGGGCCCCCCACTTTGCCGAGTAATGATGAATCCACCGCTGTTGACCATAGACATGTGGCCGCCATCATATACATGCAGTCTATTGGCCAAAATCCCCTCCTATGCAGCTAGGACCAAACACGTGGACCAAACCTTACAAAAGCGGTCAGTCCGGCGCTCCTAACTGTTTTACGTGCATCACCACGTGGCGAAAGCTAAGGTTGAGCATACCGGCTGTAGTCCATTTGAGAATTTTGATCCTCAACCGTTAGGCGACAGCCTTGTTCAGCGCCGCCACCAAGTCCATCTAGGTGATCTGAATGCTGACTAGGATTTGGCACGCTGTAGAACGGGCAGAAACACTCAAAACTGCCTAAACAGAATGGTGAGTCACCACTCGTTTTTGACAATCGATGGCACACAGAGAGAGCGCAATGCCTGACGACGAGGACCCCACTTATGTGCCTGCTACCCAGGACGACCCGGCGTCCGACTCTGAGGACGATGCAGAGGAGGAACAGGCCGGAGACAAGCGTAAGCGTCGCGATTCCGTCATTTGGGGCTGCTTCAAGAAGGTCTGCAACAACTCCCCACGTGCCACTTGCCTTCTTTGCACCAGGCATCCCAACAACCCTGTGACGATCAGCTGCAAAGATGGGGCTACCTCAGCCATGTGGAAGTACCTCCGCAAGGTGCACAAGGAGAGGCATGTCCAGCTTAAGGCGATGGTGGCCGCAAGCAAGTTGTGTGATGCACGGGTGGTCGCGGCAGAAGCAGACGCGGAGGTCGCTGCAACGAATCCTGAAAATGCTCCTGTGTCTCGTGGTGCTGCTGGTGTGGGACTCGTCCTCAAAAAGAATTACTTCCTCTGCCTCCTCTGGAAACATCTTGTCGACAAGAACCTGTCTTTCAGCTCCATGGACTCTTTCTGGCTCGCCAAAGCATTCGCGCATGTAAATCCTGCTGCGAGTCTCCCAGGGCGCATGACTTTTGCACGCCTCATCCAGCTGGCTGCTCCTGCATACCGTGCGCGAATCAAGGTCCTCTTTGGTGCTGTGACAAGCGCCATCAGCTTCACCACGGATGGCTGGAAAGCTATCAACAACACGAAATACTTGGGCGTTACCGCCCACTGGATTGACCACAACTACAAGGTCCGCACCATTGTGCTCGCATTTCCCGCCATCGCCCGTGGTGCCACAGCAGAGAACTTGTACCTCCTCCTCAAGAATGCGCTGCAGCAATGGGGTCTGTGGGACAGACTTTTCTGTCTCACAGTGGACAAAAAATCAACAAACGACGCCATGATCGACCAGCACCTCATCCCCCACAACGACTCCTTTGAAAAAGATGGCCACATACGGTGTCTCGGACATGTCATCAACTTGGCCATGGGAGACCTTCTCAAGCAGCCGCGGGTCGCTGCAATCCTCGGGCAAGTTCAAGCAATTGCAGTCTTCGTGACGAGGACCCCGACCCGAGAGTAGTCCCTTATGGAGGCAGCAAAGGAGGCCAGCGTGAAGTACCTTTCCCTCCACCTCAATACCGAAACGAGGTGGAACAGCGCGCTCGACATGTGTGAGATCGTCATGGGCCTCAAGTGTCAGAAAACGGCCCCCGGGTGGAGTCAGTTCCAACGTGGCCCGACAGGTCTACTGTGTGTTCACGGCTATGTTTTGTGCGGGTGGTTCTGAGTCTAAGCGTGAGCTTTCTGGTCGCCTCACACTATGTTTCTGGGAGTTGAAGGCATTTGTGAGACAGTCACTTTTGCGAAGGGGATAACGCGATTTTGCATTAGTTTTTGAGCATAGACATCATCTGATCATTTGTAGGGCTAGTCATGAGCTCTCCAACACACCAAACCGTGCGCGATTCAGATAACCGTAGCTCCCGCTACGGAAATCGAAGTGCAGCACCCCAAACTAGCCGCTCACTCGGCGGCGCGCACCACGTCGCCCGCCGAGGCGCCTTCACGCATCAAGGACCCATCAAAACGCCATTCCGGAGGCGCAGATGTCCCTACGCGTAGTGGCGGCGCTCCTTACACCTTTGGGGTCTGTTTCGATGAGTTAATCATCGAGTTTGGTGATGAGGATGGATGTGGGTCGAAACTTGTTCGTGGACCTGCAGTCAGAATTTTGACCAAGTCCCCGAGTAACAAACTGTACTACTGAGTTCCGGACTCCGAGCCAGGATTTTGGCTAAGTCCCTCAGTAACAAACTGCACTCCTGAAATCCGGCGGATCATCCACCGGATGCCTCGGCAGATCTTCCGGAGCAAAATCCCCAAATGGCATTTTGTTACTCGTTCTGGTCAATTATTCACCAGAAGTCGAACCGCGGGCGGCTCCCAGAACCGCCACACACACCCCAACTTTGGAAGCCCATATCTCCCTCGTTACTAGTCTGATTCTGGTGAAACAACTTCCACCGGATTGAGCGACTCGTCAAATTTCAGGGACAATCCTCCATTTTAGGATCCGAGCAATCCTCGAGTTTCCAGATTCGTCGACAAGGATTNCTGAGTTCCGGACTCCGAGCCAGGATTTTGGCTAAGTCCCTCAGTAACAAACTGCACTCCTGAAATCCGGCGGATCATCCACCGGACGCCTCGGCAGATCTTCCGGAGCAAAATCCCCAGATGGCATTTTGTTACTCGTTCTGGTCAATTATTCACCAGAAGTCGAACCGCGGGCGGCTCCCAGAACCGCCACACACACCCCAACTTTGGAAGCCCATATCTCCCTCGTTACTAGTCTGATTCTGGTGAAACAACTTCCACCGGATTGAGCGACTCGTCAAATTTCAGGGACAATCCTCCATTTTAGGATCCGAGCAATCCTCGAGTTTCCAGATTCGTCGACAAGGATTTTCCTCTCTCTGGCTGCTCGTCGGCGCCTCCCGGCGCCGCACTTGGGCATGTAGAGGGGCAAGTATTCAACATTCTCCTCCTTGCACCTGCCATGCCCGCTGCTCTTGCTTGCTCTCACTCATCTTGCGTTGCGCCCTCCAGCCCATCATAGCTGGTCATCCCAAGCCCCGCCACGCTCAATGTGTGTCGGTCGACGGGTTGCGCTTTGGTCAAGCAATCCACAAGCATGTTGTGCGTGCTGCAATGCTGCAGTACCATCGGCCCCTTTTCAACCATGTCCCATGCGTAGTGGTAACGTACGTCGATGTGCTTCGTCCTCCTGTGCTACGTCGGGTTGTTGGTCAGTGAGATTGAGCCGGTGTTGTCCTCTTGCACCACCGTAGACTCCTGTTGTGGCACGCCGAGCTCCCCCAGCAACGTGCGGACCCACACCGCCTCCTTGACCATCTGGGCTAGCGCGATGTACTCTCCTTCCACTGTGGAGGTGTCGACGCAGTCTTGCTGTATGCTGCACCACAAGACCGCTGCACAAGTGAGGAAGAACATGTAGCCGGATGTGGACTTCCGCTTTTCCACATCGCGAGCGTAGTCTACGTCCGTGTAGCAGACCATACGCAAGGGGTCCACCCGCCCCTTGCCGTCGAACCTCAAGCGCACATGCCGCGTCGCCTGCAGGTAGCGGAGGATGCGCTTAACCGCCTGCCAGTGTAGTGGCCCTCGATCGGCCACGAACCTGCTCACTTGGTCCACCCCATAGGCTAGGTCTGGTCGAGTCGCCACCATGGCGTACATGAGGCTGCCCACCGCCGATTGGTAGGGCACCCCTGCCATATCCTCCCGTTCTTCTTTTGTTTGCGGCGCCATTGCCACACTCAGTTCACAGGTCGTGGAGACTGGATTGCCAACTGGTTTGCAATCCTCCATGCCGTACCGCTTCAGCATTTCGGCCACGTATTTGGTCTGTACCAGCTCAAGCGTGCGCGCCCTCCGGTTCCGCGTAATGCTCACCTCGAGGTAGTACTCCAGCTCCCCCATGTCCGACATCAGGAATCTGTTGCTCAGCTACTCTTTCAGCTCCTGTAGGCTCGGCAAATCCGTCGAGCACACAATCAGGTCGTCCATGTAGAGTGCAACGATCTGATGGAGCTGTTTGTTCCGCCGCACGTACACGCTGTGATCCGCCTCACAGCGCTTGAAGCGGAGTTGTGCCATGAAGCTGTCCATTTGTTGGTACCAGCATCTGGGCAATTGTTTGAGCCCGTAAAAGGACTTTCGCAGCTTACACACCTTGTCCTTTGGCGCTTCCACCCCCTCTGGCACCTCCATGTTGATCTCTTTGTCTATGATGCCGTTGAGGAAGGTCGTCTTTACATCCATTTGGTGGAGCTCCATGTCTTTCGCGACCGCCACCGCAAAGATCACCCGGATGCTTGTGACCCTGGCGATGGGAGCAAACGTCTCATCGTAGTGCTCCCCCTTACGCTGTGCGTATTCTTTTACCACCAGCCGCGCCTTGTACTTGTCAACCACACCTTCCTTTGTGAACTTGGTCTTAAAGACCCACTTTGAGCCGATGACCTTGGCATCTTTCGGCCTGTCAACCAGCTCCCACGTATCATTTTTCGTGATGGACGCCATCTCCAATGTGATGGTTGCATCCCATTGATCCCCTTTGGGCCGTGCAAGCGCCTCTTGCATGGTAGTCGGCTCTCTTAATACAGCCAGCATGCACCGCGTCATGCCAATCCATCGACCGGTGCTTGCGTCAAAGCGCTTCCCCGCTTTTCGCTGCCTCCCACTATGGCACGGTAGTTTTGGTGGCGCATCGTCGCTCTGCTGCGATCCCTCCGAATCAGCACGCTCCGATGAATCATTGACCGGACGGCTCCCCAAGGATCTCTCTCGTTCTGGCAAAACATCGCTCAAACGACCAGCACATCCGATGGATTTTCCACCGACGCCCTATGCACACTCTGCCGGGAATGTGCGCCTTGGCACCCTCGGTGCCTCATCTGCCGGATCCTTCCGGTGGATCTCCTCATCAGGTTGATCGTCATTGGAGTCCTCCGCGTCGGCTGCCACCACTGGTGCACCTTCACGCTCTGATGCCACATCCTCAACTTCGGCGTCCGCCGGCTCCTTCTCGTAATCAAGGAGCTGGAACCACTCCCCCGTCTTTGGAGAGTCCACCAGGCCCACGTCGTTGCTGCTGATGTAACTCTGCTGCTTGTCGAACTCGACGTCTCGGCTGTGGATTACCTCCTCCTTGCGCATGTCGTAGAGCCGGTACACCTTATGCGCGCTCTCATAGCCAAGGAAGAGATACGAATTTGCCCGCGGCTCCAGCTTGCTATCACGCCTCTGCGTAGCCTGCACCACCGTGTGCGCCTTGCACCCAAAGACTTTCAGATGTGCCACACTTGGCTTGCGCCCGCTCCAAACCTCCTGTAGCGTCTTCTAGCCGCTCCTCCCCTTCAGCACCACTGTAGGAGTGAGGTTGATGGTGCAGCTCGCCGTACGCACAGCTTCCGCCCAAAAGCTTCGCGGCAATTCCGCATCCACCAACATGGTCCGTACCATGTTCAGCAGCATCTGGTTCACCCGCTCCGCCACGCCATTTGACTGAGGCAAATACGGCGTAGTTTGTTGCCATTTTATGCTCTGCTACTTCATCCACCCGCTACAGCCCACGTACTCTCTGCCGTTGTTGCTACATAGCGCTCTGACCTTCCGGTCAGTCTGCCTCTCCATCGCAGTGACATACTCCTTCAGCCGGTCCAGGACCTCGCCTTTCCGCTTCATGAAGTACACATAGAGTTTTATGTTGTAGTCATCAATGAAGGTGACGAAGTAACGCGTGCTACTCTTTGACGCCGTCTTGAATGGTCCGCACACGTCGGTGTGCACGACCTCCAGCAGATCCGAGGCACGATTCATGTTCTCGTTGAACGGTTTGCGCCGCGCCTTGCCCAAAATGCAAGGCTCGCACTTTTTGTGCTTTGCTGCATCTGTCGCCTCTTCTGCACCGTCGATGATGGGGCCGCGTACCAGCTCGCGTTTCGCCATCTCCTTCACGACTGTGAGTGAGGAATGCCCCAGTCGTCGGTGCCAGAGCTCCAGATCAGCTCCCCCTCCTTTGGCCAGGTTGACGGTGCGTTCCTACAAGTCTACTGAATCTGTCGCCGCGGGGATCACCTTGGTCTCCACGATGTAGAGGCCTCCCTCGCGCCTAGCCTCCAGCACGGGCTCGCCGCCACCGTCCTTCCACACGACTGCCCCTCTTCTCCTGAAGAGCACCTCATACCCCTTGTCATCCAGGCGGCTAACACTTAGAATGTCAGCCAAGCCGGGTACGTGCTGCACGTCCTTGATGACGCGCTGCACCCGCTTTCCGCCAACCACCACCTCCACGTCCACGTGTCCTTGGCCAGCCGCTGGCTCAACCTTGTCGTTTGTGCCCACCATGGATTTGCTGGACTTGGTGTAGTTGATGAACCCGACCTTCTCGACCTGGGTATGCTCCTCCGCTCCGGAGTCAAGGCATCGCCTGTTGGCCTTCTTGAGGTAGTGGTTTTGAGTGTCGTTGAGGAGCGCCTTCTTGCCTTTGGTATCCTTGCCACCGGCCTTTGCCTCCTCGGTGCACTCACGGGCCCAATGGTCCTCCTTGCCGTAGTTACGGCACGCACCCTTCTTGGCGCCGCCGCCATGTCTGCGATCTCCCTTGACCCTGCTTCCACCACCACGCGTTTTGGTGACGAGGGCCGATGAGAACGACGAGGACTCCCCGCAGCTCTGTTGCTGTGTCTCGTTACGGATGTACTCTGCGACCGCGCCATAGGTGAGCTTGTCTTCCGCCCATCCTCCCAAAACCGTAATGAGAGGGCTCCAATTGTTAGGAAGGGCCATGAGGAGGGCCATCGCCTGCAGCTGCGTGTCGATCTTCCACCCCACTTCGTTGTATTATGAGGCAAGCGACTCGATCTGCTGCATGGCGGTGATGACATCATCGCCCTCCTTGATTCTCACTGTCAGGAGTCGCGTCATTGCGAAGATTTTGTTCGCCAGCGACTTGGATTGATGGATGGCACAGAGTTTTTGCCAAGCTTCGGCTGCCAGCTTGCAGCCCTGGAAGTAGCCCCACTACGACTCGGCCGTCCCGGACACCAGCAGCATGAGCGCCTCCGTGTTCTTCTTTGCGAAAGCCTCCTTCTGCGCTTTCGTCGCTGTCGCTTCGTCGAGGACTTCCGTTCCCTTCATGACCTCCAGTAGCCCCTTATGCGCGAGGTGCAGCTCAAAGTGCCACCTCCATAGCCCGTAGCCAGGGCCACCTGCATACTTCTGGATGGGCTCCGTCACCTTCTGCGCCATTTG
>SZWC01000168.1:13463-34054 GCA_023375785.1 Penium margaritaceum | reverse complement strand
ACATGTTTGCTTTGGATGAGCAGAACCAAGTGCAGGCCCAGCCGAGCTCACTGGAGCTTGAGGTGGATGCGTGGGCCAAGGAGGAGAAGAAGGGCCGCGGGTGCAACATTCTGAAGTACTTCAGGAAGAACAAGACTCGATTTCCCATGTTCCATCTTGCTGCCCCGGACCTTTTTGCAGTCCCAGCATCAAGTACACCTTCCGAGAGGCTGTTCTCACTAGGCCGCCATGTCATTACCGACTTCCGACAGAGTCTGATTGACCTGACGATTGAGAACCTTATGCTGCTGAAGTCGTGGGTGAACAATCCAGCACTTGCAGACTTTCCAGTGGCTCCAAACAGAGAAGTGGCACCAGAATTGGAAGCCAAAGAGAAACGTGTCAACCTTGTGTGCCGTGCAGCACATGTGGCTCTGGAGGAGAATGGTGATGACGCAGACGGGGATGAGGTTGACGACGACGACATTGCCGATGTGGGAGAGGACAATGGAGCTCCTAACAGTGCCTGTGGTGTTGAGGCAGAAGCATGATCAATGTTTGTTGAGGAAGGGCAGGCATGCTGTCATGCGGTCCATTAGGCAGGGCAGGCATGCCGTCATGCGGTCCATTAGGCAGGGCAGGCATGCCGTCATGTGGTTCATTAGACAGGGCAGGCATGCCGTCATGCAAGTGAAGCCGGAGTTGTGCTTACATTTCACATTTGACATTGACATTGGCCACAACATTCCCTGCAAAAATTAGAATTGTACACTAGTTTTTTCCATGAAGCTCTTACAAGTGTGTGAAGTGCAATTCTCCTAAAGTCACATGGAACTAAACTGAAGTTAAAAAGTAAAAGGATTCGATGGATTCGTGAATCCACATGGATTCGCGAATCCGGGTCTTGGATTCGCGAATCCAAATCCAACCAGGGATTCACACTCACGAATCTGTATCCAGGTCAGGATTTGCGAATCGGATTCATTCTGCAGCCTTATCCGCGGCTAGAGAGAGGATGCGTGCGAGGTCCGGGTAAGTGAGAGCCTAAAATCTGATGGCATCTCGAGACTCGACAACGCAATGACAAGAAGGATCCAAAAAGCACTAGGACCTCAAACGTGGAGCAATGCTCACAAAGGCTCACATGCGACCTCGTACAGAGGCCTTTGAGCCCTGCTAGTCCTCAATGTACCAGATATAAGATGGAAAAATCCCAGACTCACGAGCCAAAGTTCAGCACGAAGGCCAAACAAGAGCTCGTTTGGTGTGTCATAGTTTAGTAGAAGACCTTCCAGGAGGTGGTTCCAAACCCATGACATGTAGGAGCCCTCAAAGACAAACGAATCCGAGAGACCGTACTCAACGTGCATGAAATGGACCACATTCTCCATGGTGTGGTTCTAGCGCCCTGACAACGTTCTACAGGGTTGTGGTGGGGACGATGAGCATGTCAAATACACCATGCACGACAAAGAACGAGTACATCTCTCCAAGGAACCCTGTGGAAAGGCCCTATTATTCTTTCTTATGACAGTTCATCCACCAACAATTGTGGAAGACAGAAAACATGTATGTTTCCTGCGCGTGCATTCTTTTCCTGCCATTGCTCTACACAAAATCAATCCAAAAGCTGTTCTATGTTGCACTCATGGCTGGCAACGATCAACGACCTTCATCCAAGAACCCATGGTCATCAATTTGGACCTACCCTTGGGAGAGAAGACCCAGATTGATCCTTAAATCCACCTTTCCCATCCCTCTGGTAAGGTCATTGACATCAAAGCCCCACTGCATATACTTCTAGGGGATCTATCTGACAAGAAAAAAACTCAGTTTGTTGAAATTTGGAACAGGTGGTCCTTCTCCAATATCTATGACACGACTACATGAACGACAAGAGACCCTTACGCGACACACGTCAACATGCATGGTAGACTTTATGGTGAATGTTTCACTCTACTAACATCAAAAACTACATGCACTACACTCAGTCAAGAATACACTCTAATCTGGACAATGTGCTTATCCTATGCCATTAAATTTCATGGTATGGATGGAGAAGTGGACCAAGTTCTACAGGCTCTGCTTAACGACAACATCACACGCCCATCAGAGCGGCATCACCGAGTTGGAAACCATTATGATAAACTGTATACTGTACTGCAATTTAAAAGGTTAGGAAAAGAGAATTAGAATACAAAGATGAACAATGTTCTGGCCAGGGTCATTCCACACATATTCTATTGTAAGAAGAGCAATTCCCTACAAACACAAAACATGTTTGGTCGTCAGTCAGGTCCCGGATCAAGTCTTGCATACAGCCTTCAATTTCAAATCTCAAACTTCAAAACTTTGAACTCAGGTACCGGCGAGCCTCCCCCGCATCACGCAGGGAACCAAGGAGCTCCCCAAACACGAGCTACGTGGCCCACACGCGCTCCACCTTGCATACTTGCACCGGCTCCAAGAAAAAAAAAGGAAAAAAAAAACAGCATGGGCAATGACTGCATTGCACACAAATTCTTAAAACCCGACCAGAATTTCACACAAATTCAAAGAAACCGTTGAATCATTAATTTGAGTACCTTTTTATTTCTATTACGGTACATTTAAATTTCAATGAGTTGCCTTAATGTTATTGAGTAACAAAATGCATATGTCATGATGTCTTGCAGCTTGGATTGGCCATTGGCATGGTTGATGCAGCAAAAGCATTTGCAGGCACAAAACAACACTTCAAAATGTATGACGGCAACGAAGCACTTGTGGAGTAAAATGATGCCTGAGTTACAGTACAATAACAGTACATGAACAAGGACAAGGTTTTTGCCATCAATGCCATGTGCTACAAGGATGGGAACCTGAATCTTGGATGAGGGCAGGTCATCGCTTCATCTGTACATATGAATGATATTCAGGTGAACGTTGAAATCTGTACTTAGTCTGTCGTTGTTTTCCACTTCCTCAGGTCAGAAATCCATGAGATCACCGACCAGGCT
The DNA here is from genome assembly GCA_023375785.1 of Penium margaritaceum. Classification (NCBI taxonomy): domain Eukaryota; kingdom Viridiplantae; phylum Streptophyta; class Zygnematophyceae; order Desmidiales; family Peniaceae; genus Penium; species Penium margaritaceum. The sequence continues at coordinate 31,076 of SZWC01000168.1, read as the reverse complement.
CTGACCACCATGGTGCGTGAGGAAGTTGACAGGGATCACCCACCTTTGATGCATGGGACTTCAAAGTTAGTTTGACTTCCAACAGCCATGCAATGAAAAAATGAATTTCTCAAGTGAAAAAATGTTGAAAATGTGTACCATGAATGTTTGGTTATACATGGATACTCCTGAGATACAGCTCCGTGAGCACTTTGATCATCCACATGAGCACCAAAGTGACAAACCTTCATTACGACGAGGTGACAAGGTGCCCATGTACCATGGATCATGGCATCAAGTGTACGCACAAGGTCTTTTTCGACTGGTGCACTTGAATTTCGATGAATGCAGCAAACATGGCAGTCCAGACTCCGATCTAGGATTACTGATTGTAAACCTCCATGATGCATATGAAAATGATAAATTTGTAGCGGTGTGATGCATGGAAATGTGTGGAGCATGGCGCCAAAAGTTGTAGAAAAACATGAAACAAAAAACTTACTCCATGCTAATTGCAGTGGGACAGCCAGAAAAGGCAAGGTCAGCAAGCTCAAATGTTTCTCTTCCCAGGAAGGAATCTACAGATGATGAAGGCTGCAAAAACAAAGGAGCGTGAGAATGTTGTTTCTGCAGGGGAACAAGCCATTGAAGATCTTTGGCCGCAAGTTATGGTACCTAATTGAAGAGTTCAAAGTAGTCTTCACGTGGTGCATCATTGCCTAACATTCATTACTTTGTGCCCCATAGATTCAAGTGAATGCTGTGTTTATTTGTTTAAGACGCTTTGCAAGGCGTCTTAAACAAATAAACATTTGTGCCCCATAGATACAAGTGAATGCTGGAAGAGCAGACCAAACTTATGAGTTACTTCAAGTGCACTCTCCAGTGCAAGAAGATAAGGTTGGTATGTATGTCATATCATTTTGATCATCCTTGGACTCAATATGGTGCATGTTTGTTGGTTTGTTCTACAATTTCAGCGACGCGCAATATCCCCTTCAACATAGCACTTGAAAAGCCAATCTCCACACTATGGAAGCAGAGCATCATCAACAAGCCAAAATACAACTGTACAACATTCATGCATACACTTCTTTTGCACAATGCAACAATGAAAAGTCCGAGTTCTTCCTAAATTCACTTACATCCTGTCTCTTGTACAGAATGGGTTAGCACAACCAAACAAGGACGAATCCCCGATAAAGAATCTTTCAGCGTCATTTTAGGGGTTTATGACATCTCCTTCAAAATACTCAACTGGAAAACCTCCTGTGGAAGAAAACACATGAACTACGAATAAAAAAAATGACAGATCTATACACCTGATCATTGTCAAGTACATAAGATTCATTTTCACGTACACTCAACCATTTTCAAGTGAACTTGACCATGTTCCAGTACACTCGACCATAGTCAAGTACATGAAACGTTGATGAGCATCACTCCACATGATGGACACATGGGGCATGCTCAAACAACATCATGATGCCAACAAAGAATTGAGATGCCGACAAGATCCACACATATACTTGTACTACCTTCAGGCATGACATTACATTCTCACAGTTCACATTTGACTGGAAGCAATGGCCATCCCATGATGCCAATGCCAACTTGAACAATATGATCAGCTTTGTCTAATGGCAGTGCCAACATGAACAGCAAGTTTTCACATAATGCGACAATGATGAAAAACGAAGGGATCTCATGGCTTATCATTCCATGGAAAATGCACACCATTTTTTAACCACCTTTTTCATTGAAAACCATGGCAATGTATACCGTCTTGTTCCAGTGCCCTGTCTAGAGTCTGCAGCTAGTGGTGTTGGGGTACACTGCACATCCTGACTAGCCATTGCCACCCTGCGGTTTGGAAGGGTGAAGCTTTGAAGAACCAACCAAGTCTTGGTTTCAGTGGGTTTCCATTCAGTCTACATTAGTTGCATAACATTGTTCAAGCATTGATGGGCGTTCACGTCTCCTGTCATCTAGGCATATCGTAACACGTCGTGGTACAAGTGATACGTCGTTGTGTCAAACTACAGTGAGTGAAGCGAGTTGTTCTTGTGATGGGCCTACATCCTTCACTCCCATCTGTACATCATTGCACACCACACCGGCAATTATTCATGTATTGACAATGCCGACATGAACAACAACTTCTGAAATGATGCGACGGATCTGAAACCCAACAGATCTCATGGCAGGTCATTCCATGCACGCATGCATAAAGTATTTGAACCACTTTTGACGTTCACAACCATAGCAACGTGTATCGTCCTGTTCCAGTGTCCTATCTAGAGTCCATTGCTAGCGGTCTTGGGATAGATTGAAAATCCTGACTAGCCTGAGCCATCCTGCGGTTCGAAAGGCTGAACCGTTGCCAAACAAGCCATCCAAGGTTCAAAAGGGTGAACCTTTGAAGAACCAACCACGTCATGGTTGGAGTGGGTTTCCGTTCAGTCCACACCAGTTGCACAGTATTGTTCAATCATGAATGGATATTCATTTCTTTCATCATCTACGCATATTGTAACATGTCGTGGTACAAGTGATGCATCATGATGTCAGATAACTTTGAGTGAAGTGGGTCATTCTTGTAATAAGAATACATCCTTCACTCCCACTCACACACCATTGCACACCATCGGAGCCTAAACTCATCCATCGATGATGCCGATGTGAACAAAGAATTTTGACATGATGCGACGGATCAGAAAGCCCAAGAAATGTCACGGCGCATCATTCCATGCATGCATGAATACCATTTCAAACCACCTTTGTAGTTGACAACCATTGCAGTGTGTATCGTCTTGGCAAAGTATAACAGGTGGTAAAAGATGCAGAACGACGCGGTAGCCTTCTGCAAATTGTGAAACTCCTGTCAACGGCAAAACTCTCATTACACAAGGCCACTAGGATTACTCAAACCTCTCCCTGTTTGGACGAAGCCCTGGGTTGAAATTAGCAAGGACTTTGCGACAGGATTGCCTGCCACGTGTGAAGGCTATGCTGCAATCCTTGTGGTGGTGAACAGGTTTTTCATTTCTTTTAACAATTATTTACCTTGAACATGACAACATGACAAATGGTGGGGAGGATGCCAAAGTCCTTCGCGCCACCTCAAGCAGACAAGAACAGGGTTCTCGGGCAAGGCCCTATGGCCAGGACCACTACACGGTGGGGAGGATGCTAACGTCCTTCACGCCACCTCAGGCAAGCCAAAACAGGGTTCTCGGGCAAGGCCCTGTGGCCAAGACCGCTAAATGGTGGGGAGGATGCCAAAGTCCTTCATGCCACCACGAACGCACACTCAGGGTTCTCGGGCAAGGCCCTGTGGCCAGGACCGCTATAAGGGAGCAGCGAGTAAGCACCTTCCAGACCCTCTGGGAGCTAGGCTTTCCAGAAATTCGGCTCTACCCCGCAGAGGGCAGAGAGTGTGAGGAGGGAGCGCACGCATCCCTGGCGCATGATGGGGGCCACCTCGCCAGTGAAGGGGTAGAGGCTCTGGCATGGGTGGAGACGTAGAGCCGGATGGCCGCGCACTGGGCGCGGATCCCTGCGATGGAGGCACGCTGTGCGAGGATGTTCACTGCTCGCTGTGTCCAGTGCGCGAGGGTCTCCGCCAAGCACTGCCAAGTCCCGCGTGAGAGGCAAATCTTGGCCAGGCGGGCCAAGAAGACCCAAAACTCCTCTCCCAGGCCCCCCAGAGTCTCCCAAGCCAGGGGTCGCAGGTGGTGTCCTTGCCGCAGAGCCGCTCTGTATCTCTTGACCTTCTCCTCCTCAGCAGCCTCGAGAGCTCGTCCGGGCCCTGTGGCCCGATGTTCCTGAGCGTCCACCGTCGTGACGTCCAACACCCACGTGATGCCGAGGTCGTGGTCCACCAAGGTGAGGTCCAGGCGGAGGTACCCTCGCCCTCCCAGCAAGGGCACCACGTCCGTTGGCTCCACGCGGACTGGGAGACGGTGCTCTCAGCACACGTCAGCAAGCTCGTCACGGATGGCGTTATGAACATGCCAGATCGTGCCGCCCTCCTTCTCACCTCGGGTCACAGCAGCAGGTTTGAGGGGGTGGACCCGTACCTGCTCCAGGTGTGCGAGGGGGAGGCCCAGCCAGAGCTTCGCATGGAGTCGGAAGTCTGCCGCTGGGAAGAAGGTCTGGTCGTCCTCCCCCGACGGCGTGGCCTGGAGCCATAGTGCGCTGCCCCGTGTTGCTGTAGCCCAGCATCTGCTCTGTGCTTGGTGGCAGCATCCCGTGCTCGATCCGCAACGCACCGGACAAGAGCAGTGCCGCAGTGCTACTGTCCCTACCTCCTCCACAAACATGTCGCACTTCATGCCGACAACGACCACCATCACTTTAGAGGTAACCACATGATTATGTTCTAATCAGATCATACGGCTATATGGTGTACCACGTGCATTCATTAGTGATATGGGAGGCCGCTTTACTAGCCATTCATGGCGCAAAGTGATAATGCGTTCTGGCAGTTGGATCCAGCTATCAACAATGCTCCATCCTCAAACCCATGGGCAGACCGAGTGGACCAATCAAGCGCTCAAACAGCTTCTCCACACTTTATACGAACCGCATGGCAAAGATTGGACACAAATACTGCCGATGGCCAAACTTGCAAACAACTCCACAACTTCCGCCGTAACGTTCAAAATTTTGTTCAAAGTCGTTTTCCGCATGCCAGTATGCCTTCAAACCTACAGCAATATTCCTACGGTCCACATCCACCAATAGGATTACACCAGCATTTAGGAGGAAACACAAAAGACTCTCATGAAGACTCAAGCAGCTATGAAGCAAGAAGCAAAATGGCATTGTAGCAATGGCGTGTTCAGCGTTGGCGACTGAGTTCTCCTCCATTCGGTGAACATCAAACGACGAGGACATGATTTCACGAAGCTCAAATCCTCACGATTTGGACCGTTTGCTATCTGGCAAATGCAAATCCCTGTCATCGCTGAACTTTGCCTACCTGAAAGCATGGTGATCCACCCTGTCTTCTACATGAGCAAGCTCCACCACCACCGGGACTCCACCGACAATTTCTCCGTTAGAGAAATCGTAGCTCCAACTCCCATTCAAGTGGACAGAGATGCGGAGTACATGATCGAAGACATATCTGAACATTGATACTATGGAAAACCGACTGAGTATCTCGTCAAGTGGCATGGCTATGAAGCCGTGCACAACAGTGAGGAGCCCTAGGAAAACCTCTGAGACATTGATCATCTGATGAAAGGCTACAACCATCGTCACAAGCCAACGTTTGCTTATGGACGAGGAAGTCGCGACGCAAAGGGAGGGGAGTGTTACGTCCCAAGAATCCAAAAGTTCCTAAACTCAGTAAGCATATCTGTCCATACAGTTGTGGCCCACTATGTATCAACCTTTAGACATTTATGCCGATCAGTCTAGGGAATTTTGACCACCTGTCCCAACCTCTGGTGTTCCATTCCAGAAGGTTTTGACAACTGCGACCACTTTCTAGAATGGTCCACAAAAGTATCATACACCATATTGACTTTTTGATACTGTTCTGACAAATTCTCAACGAGGCCAGACTTCTCCAACCATGCCTTGATAATTATTTTAACTCTTCGACTTCTTGACAGAGTTCCTTACAACAACTCACACGGCGACATCGCAGGCCGTGCTCAGCATGAGCACCGGAGTCAGAACATACACCTCATTGTGATTCTCGCCGCTATGTATATGCACTTGACTTTTTCGAAACTTGTCATCAAAGTGCACTTACTACTTCAAAAACAATCCATTTGTTCCAATTCCCCACAATGTCTCTTGCTCCGACCCTCATCCTTGTGACCCACCCACGATCCGAAAGGCGTAGCACTATGTAATCCAAAAAAGAAAACAAACACGTTTATGTAACCGAAAAAAGAAGAAACCACAAAAATGCTTATAACAACATGTTTCATCATCCGTGACCCTCATGTACCCCAAGCTCGGAACAGTAACCCTTCTCAGCTCTTGCCCCAGAACAATAAGTCTCATCCATCCTTTTCTAAACCAATAAACCCCATCATCCCACTCGTTCGTACCATTCTCAAATGGTGACGCTGGTCACTACTTGAACATGGTGAAAATGGGCATTCAGATCTAGACCGTTGCCCTCCATCAAGGCCATCGCTATGGAGGGCCGCGATGGAGATCCACCCTTAGGGAATGGGGGAGGGAGGATGATTTGGTCGACGAAAGTGCCGGCCGACGACCGTCGGTCAGCACTTGGTCCCCCCCTCCCATTGCGTCCTTCCCTCCCCTCCCTTCACAGCCTGCTCCCCCATGGACCGGATCCGGTCCGATGGAGGCGCTCACAACTGAGGGTCGCGATGGGGCGAGTGGTCAGTCAGCTGACAGGGGGTCAGGGGGGGACCTCGCCAAGGATTCTGGCCGACGCGTTGCAAGAATGGGCAGTTGATAAATCCCCCGTTTTTAAGTGTCTATTTTCATTTAATGTTTTAGCCTCAATTGAAATGCAAATCATACACAATCCCACCCCCTGATTGCATCGAGGTTTTAGGGTTTCTTTTTGCACGGGCAGATGTTGGACCCGACGGTCGCAGGCCCCAGCAGGTTCCCTTTCAAAGCATGGGAAGTTTCCGACCCCCCATACATAATCCCCGCAAACCACCCTCTAGAAAACTACAAACCCTCTGCAAAGGGTTTTGGGCCAAAAATAGGAACTTCAACATGCCGACACCGCATGCCACGCGATGTCGACATGCTACCTTCTCAAAAATGAGAAGGGTATATTGTTGTATATTCTGAGGGTTAAAATGCCCATATCCCCCGCATACCCTCATGCCACCTTCATCCGGAAGAAAATTACCCATCACTTCTAGCATTGGGACAGTAAGCCTGATTTGCCCATGTCTGCTCACATTCAATCTCATGCGTCCACTTGTTCTTGCAACGCTCAAGCAACGATGCATGTGGTTCCTTGAGCATGGCAAAAAAAGGCAAGCAGAGGATTCGCGCGGGGAGGAGGGGTGGGCGGGGCGACTTTGACATCAAAAGTGGCAGCCGATGTCTGTCAGGTGGCACTTTCGCCACCTCACCATCCCCCAATATTCTCCCGTCGCAGCACAAATTCCCTTGGCCGTCATCCAATTGAGGCTCTCACAGTTGAGGGCAAATATCAAGTCTGTGACTGGTGGGCTGTGGGGAAAGGGGGACTCTGTCGGGGATTCCGGAAAATATGCCTCAGTCAAAATCCCGGGTGCAGGAGGAATGGCGAACCGAAAACTCCTCATTTTCTATTGGTTTCAATTGGTCTCATGCCCTCACATTGGACCACAATTTGACAGATTGTCCCCACCTTTCAAAACGACGAGAAAGAGCGGCTCTCCACTTGGGTCGCTGTCGCTCCTTCCCGGGTCATGGCTCCCATGCAAGAATTGGAATTGAGAGGAACCGCCTGTTTTGAAGATAGAAGAGAAACGATCGTGTCCTTTTTTTCTTCTAACATGTAGCTCTCCCCCCCCCCCCTCCACCCCCATTTCAACCACACTCTGAACTTTAGAGTGGAGGTTTTGGGGTTTAGTTTTGGGCGGGCTGCTGCTCGGCCTTGTGGTAGGGGGCCCAGCTGAGAAATTGCTAGGAAGCTTCCTAACCTTGCTGCTGCTGATGTGGCAACACTGTCCAGTCAGCTGACGCACTAGCAAGCAAGCAGGTGCAAGAAACAGCAAGGATCAGGCTAGGGAGACGCGCAAAGTCTCATAAGCTTCAATAGCTTAGTAATGCAGAGAGAAATGACAACTGACAAGCACACAGCATGAATACCTGCCGCGGCACACGGCGGGTGACGCACGCGGCAGTGTCAGTTTGTCCTAAAACCGACTCAAAAACCACTGTTTTGGCCATAACTCTGCGCACATGCATCCAAACGCAACACCGTCTGAACCTAGAGATGTAGAATCTCGAGCCGGACGCTACGACTGGTCACACGCACAAGTCCGGCATCGATCGGTGGATGGACAATACAAAACATGCAAATCGGGCTCCAGAGCCAGTCCACCGAGAAAACTCTAACACCTGCAGAAAAACTACAGAGCACCCCAGCAAGCACTCGGAACGTCGTGGCAATCGTCTGGCAGCCGCTCGTAGCTGGATCCACCAACCGTCAGTGCTCCGGCGCCAGCTGGGCCCGCATCAGGCATCTGCACGAGCATGGACACAGCCGAGTGGTCACAGTAAGCTGTACAAATGGATGGAAACATCTCACACCACAACACTCCCCCATGACCCGATGGTACGCATGTCCATACACGTGCATAACTGACACAGGTGCACAACAAGATGCTCAACAGTCCATGCTCACACACCCCACTCTCAGCTACTCTCAGGCAAGGGGCGTAGCCCGACAGAACAAATCGCCACCATGAACTTTCCACGCGCAAGTGCCTTGGTCAAGAAGTCAGCCCGTTGCATGTCCGTGCCGACCCAGATGATGGAGATCACCTGTCGCTCCACAAGATCACGCACAAAGTGATGCTCAACAGCAATGTGCTTCGTGCGTGCATGAAACACACCAGAGTTCTCTGCAATGGCAAGAGCACTCTGGTTGTCACAACGCAGAACGATGCAAGGCACAGACTGACACAACTCACGAAATAGACGTTGCAGCCACACCGCCTCAGCAGCCCCAGCCCCTAGAGCAACATACTCAGCCTCTAATGAGCTACGTGCGATACAACCCTGCTTGCCACTCTGCCACGACACAGCGGTGCCACCAAGCAGGAATACGTAGCCTGTCCGATTGCGCCCATCAGGACTCCACGCCCAATCACTGTCTGTGTAGCCGTCGACTACCACCGAATACTGCCGACGAAAGCAGAGTCCGAGGTACGATGTGGACACCACTTACCGCACCACTCGCACAGCCGCATGAAGGGCTCTCGCCCGAGGACACTGTGAGAACTGTGCAAGGAGGTTGACGGCAAAGGCAATGTCGGGTCGTGTGGTAGTGGCCAAGTATATCAAGGAGCCAATCAGGCGCAAGTACAGGGTCACGTCCACTGTCTCCCCCAGGTCTACGTGGTCATTCACCTTCAAAGCATCCTGCCCGTCAGGTGTAATGGGGGTGGAGGCTGTAGGAACTACACCCAGGAGGTCAGCAAACCGCTCCCCCAAAACGTGGGCGTAACATGCCTGATGCAACAAGAGTGTCCGTCGCTGACGATCACGCACGATCTCCATCCCAAGAATACAGCTGCAGGACCAAGGTCCTTCATCCTGTAGGTAGCTTGGAGAACTGCCTTGGCCTCCTTCACGGCCTCCATAGAAGGAGACACAATCAGGAGGTCGTCCACGTAGACCAGGATGGCGGTGAAACTCTCAGCTGTCCGTCTGAGAAAGAGGGACGGGTCAGCGTCACTCCGTACGTAACCGGCACGTGTGAGTGTACCAGTGATCTCCAAGTTCCAGCACCTCGGTGACTGTTTCAGGCCGTACAAGGCCTTGCCCAAGTGCCAGACCTTGTCACCGACCTCGAATCCAGGTGGCTGGACCATGTAGATCTCCTCCTCTAAGGTGCCATGGAGGAACGCGTTGTTCACATCCATCTGGTGCAGCTCCCAGTCGTGGTGAGCAACAACCCCGAACAGAGCGCGAGCGGTGGTCATGCGGCCAACGGGTGCAAAGGTGTCAGTGAAATCTACTCCCTCAACCTGCGAGAACCCCTTGGCCGTCAAGCGAGCCTTGTAGCGATCCAGTGTGCCATCAGGCTTCACCTTCTTGCAAAAGACCCACTTGGCCTGTACAGCCTTCCGCCCAGGCGGGAGGTCGACAAGCTCATAGACACCATGCTCACGGATAGCTCTCAGCTCATCCTCATAAGCAGCACGCCACAGGTCTGCATCGTGAGCTGAGAGTGCCTCCTTCAACGTGCTTGGATCAGGCATCGTTGAGGGAGTACTCCGGGTGGCTAAGACACACGCCTCCGGACTCGGTCTGACCACGACGAGGTTGGCTGCGGCATCGCAAGCGACCAAGAACTCTCGAGAGACCAGCTCTTGGCCTACAAGACATGCTGGGTGCACCTCAGTGTAGTCTGCCTGGACACTCAGGCCAAGGGCCTTCGTGCCAGGCTCGCCGCTCTGAACACTACGAGTCGGGCGTCTGGGCGCAGAGTCAGCAGTCCGCTGAGTCCTAGAGGCCAATGGTCGAAGGCGACCGCCGGGCTCGCGGGAGTAGCCCGATGCAGCGCTCACCTCAGGTTGTGGGGAAGGCTGCTGAGCCAGAGCCGTAGGGGATATGGGTGCATGCACGGGAGTGGGTGTGATGGAGGGGACTGACACTGGTACGAGATCGGGTGTGCCAGATGGGACCGACACTGGTACGAGATCAGGTGTGCTAGAGGGATCTGACACCAGCACGGGATCAGGTGTGCCAGAGGGATCTGACAGTGGCACGGGATCAGGTGTGCCAGAGGGGACTGTCGCTCGTACGGGATCAGGTTTGGCACAAGGGACCGGCACAGGCGCGAGATCGGGTGCACCAGAGGGGTCTGACACCGGCACGGGATCAGGTGTGCCAGAGGGTACTGATGAGGCAACTGGACCCACAGCCATGATGGCCGGATCGTCAGCAGCCGGAGACCGGACCATAGGTGAGGAGGCCCGGCCGGATCCATCCGCAGGACTAGACTCTCCCATCCGCCGGGAGGCCACACAATTAGGAACGTGCTCGGCGGCCAGCGACAGAATGCTGGACAAGTCGCGATAGGTGAGAGCCTCAAAGAAGAGAGCATCTCGAGACTCGATAATGCGATGGCGAGCAGGGTCCCAAAAACGCCAGGCTTTCGACCGCGAGGAGATGCCGAGGAAGGTACACATGCGTCTCCGAGGTGAGACCTTAGACCCCTGCTCATGCTCGGTGTACCAGACACAGGCGAGGGACCCCGAAACGCGAGCAAGACGGAGATCAACACGATGGCCGAACCACAACTAGTACGGTGTGACATGGTTTGGGAGTGGACCGTGCGGCAAGCGGTTCCAGACCCACGTCATGTAGGAGAAGCCCTCAAAGGCAAAGGACTCCGGTAGACCGCACTCAGACCGCATAGCGCGAACCGCATCCTCCATGGTGCGGTTCCAACGCTCAGACACACCATTATGCTATGGTGTAGCAGGGGCAAAGAGCACGTCAGAAATGTACAAGGGGCCAGACGGACCATCAAATCGCACAACTCCAACTCCCTGCACAGGCAACGACTGACCAGACCCTGTGCGAACAGACCGAACGGACGCAACGGGTCCGAGCACAACAAAGTCACTACGACGACAGGTCATGTGATGGGTGGCCCCTGAGTCAATAATCCAGGTGCCACCCGGCTCACGACCAGTCGTCGACATTGAGCAACGGGCCACAGAACACTCTGCCTCTGCTGGACTCTCAGCAGAGGAGCCGAGACAACGACGAACAACACGGATATGTGACTCGTCAAGCCAGTCGGTACTGTCAGGTCCATCCTCATTGCAAGCCATCACAGCTCCACCACAAGCATCATCACGAGCAACAGACGCAATAAGACAAGCTGTATCAGGACCACTCGGCTGTGATAACATACTCGCACCTCCCTGAGTACGAAGCGCCAGCAGCTGACGAAGCTTCGCGATCGTGCGATCCCGAGGGTCCACATCACCGCTGCCGCCTGATGAAACGGATGCATCTGCTGCACTCGTGGTCGCGGCGCGCCCAGTCTGTGTGTCTCGCGAGGAAATCCGCTGCATGTGCACCACCTGAAGGCCACGCATGATCCGAGTCCAATCAAGGGGCTGCTCAGACTCCGTGTAGCGGTGAGCGCCTCCACAGTTGTAGCAGTGGACAGAACGTCCACTGCCACTACTCGCCGGCTGCTGCTGCTGCTGCTGTTGTCCCTTCCCACGTCGCTTCTTCCCCTTCTTCCCCTGTGCGGCCGCTGCAACGCGCTGAGTGTGGCCGCTCAGTGTAGAGGAGGAGGAGGAGGAAGCAGTGGAGGTGGGATTGGTGAGCATGGACGGAGGCGTAGGAGGCGTCGCAGTCACTGCTGCAACAAGTGGACTCTGCTGATGGGCGATGGCAGCCTCATGAGTCGATGGGTCCAAGGAAGGAGCTGTAGTGACTCTGACAACTTAGAGAGAGCCACACGATCGAAGCCCGTAAAGAGCTTCACGTGGTCCAAATGCGCCCCCATCATGATGGTGTCGAGTGCCCACAGCTGCGTCCCGCCACCGGTCCCAAGGCGCGTGTAAAGGCGCATCGCGCGCCTCCAGTAGTCAGCTGCAAGCTCCGTGGGACCCTGACGGAGGGAGTGAAACTCACGTAGTCGGGCCGCCCTCGTGGCATGGGTCTCCACAGCAAGAAGTGACAGGACCAGCTCCCACCCCTGACGTGGATCTGCTCCAGTCCCGGTCCCGGCCTCACCAAGAAAGGGTCGGAAGTCGACCACAGTCTCCCGCGGCATGGCGTAGAGTAGACCCCGCATCGCTCTCGCTGTTGTCTGGACCTGGTGAGCGTCGCGGGTCTGGTACTGGCTGTGGTAGTAGGGCCAGACACCCTCAGAATCGGCCAACACCTGAAACAAGGTCTCCCAGCAATCAAAGCCCTCCTCACTATCGTAACGGGGTGGAGGTGTCTCAAAGTCCTTCGGTTGCTGCTCCGTGGGAAGGGCGATCTCAGGCTCGGGAGACAGTGGACGAGGTATGGGGAGCCCACCAGTGAGAGAAACACCACCGAAGGTGAACGCTGCTGAACGATGCGGCTGATCCTGACGGCGAGAAGGTGGCGGAGTGGGAGGCTGTGATCCCAAACGTAACTCACGGATGCGCTCCTCAGGCACACGAATCTCGTGCTCGCGTGAGTCATCCTCAATCTCCTCCTCATCCCAGGAGTCCACCTGTGATGAGTGATGCTGAGGCCGCGGCGCTGTGTAGGGCGTAGACTGCTGAGCAGATGGTGCAGCTCCAGTAGATCCTCCAGGTGGCTGCTGTGAAGCCATCGAACGACCCCGCAGTAACTCTGTGATCTCCTGCAATGCGTCGGACTGCCTCTGCTGCTGCCGGCGCATCTCGTCCAGTGACCGACGAAGCTCGTCGATCATGCGTGACTGTGATCGCGGACTCATAACGCCCGAAGAGGAGGAAGAGGGGTCAACGAGTCCTTTGTCCTTGTCACAGACCGGCACCATTGCAACGCTCAGTATGGGGCCGAACGTCAAAAATACGCCAAACGATAAACTGACAGCGTTTCTCGAGGACTTGAAATGTCTCAAAAAATTGACGTTTTAACCCCAAAACTACTGACGTCAGCAGAGTCAGTGATGACGTCAGCATTTTTACGCTAGCGAAAAAAACGCTAGCGTTTTTTTTGCTAGCGATTTTTACGCCAGTGTTTTTTTTTATTTTTTTTGGGCGGTCACGCGAATCCCGCGTGACCGCTGGGGGTGACCTCGTCACCCCGTGCTCGCGGCTGCGCAGGGGCTACGCAGGCCTATGCAGTGCCACGCAGGCCTGCGCAGTGCTGCGCAGTTTCTGTGCAGCTGCGCTGCACTGCTGTGCAGCAGCAGTGCTGTGCAAGCTCGCCGTTGCGCAGATCTGCTACTGTTGCGCTGCTGTAGCCACTGCCGCTGCTGCAATGCTGCTGCTGCCACTGTTGCTGCTTCACTGCTGCTGTTGCGCTGCTGGTGCTGCTCGCGGCTGCTGATGCCGGCGCAGCTGCAAGCTGGTGCCGTTCCTGTGCGCTGCCACTGCTCGCAGCCGCCGCCGTAACCTACTGCTACTCCTTTTTTTTTGCGAGCTGCTACTCCTTTTTTTCTTCTTCTTGTGTACAGGCTGGCAGCCAGACACGGCTGCTGCTGCCACCCGGTGCTGCTGCTGCCACCCGGTGCTGCTGCTGCTGCTGGCCGGTGTGGCTGTTGGATCTTGTCACTGCCGCAGCTCCACTTGCTACGGTGGTGGCGATTGCGTGGTGACGTCGCTGCTGCCAACGTCGGCTACGACGGGTCCCAGGATGTGGCCGCGGCGGTCACTCTCACTGCTGCTGCCTGTGCTGCGTCTCTGTGGCGCAGCTCAGCGAGAGGGGTCTCGCTGCTCTGATGCCATGAGAAATTGCTAGGAAGCTTCCTAACCTTGCTGCTGCTGATGTGGCGACACTGTCCAGTCAGCTGACGCACTAGCAAGCAAGCAGGTGCAAGAAACAGCAAGGATCAGGCTAGGGAGACGCGCAAAGTCTCATAAGCTCCAATAGCTTAGTAATGCAGAGAGAGATGACAACTGACAAGCACACAGCATAAATACCTGCCGCGGCACACGGCGGGTGACGCACGCGGCAGTGTCAGTTTGTCCTAAAACCGGCTCAAAAACCACTGTTTTGGCCGTAACTCTGCGCACAGGCATCCAAACGCAACACCGTCTGAACCTAGAGATGCAGAATCTCGAGCCGGACGCTACNGCGCAGCTCAGCGAGAGGGGTCTCGCTGCTCTGATACCATGAGAAATTGCTAGGAAGCTTCCTAACCTTGCTGCTGCTGATGTGGCGACACTGTCCAGTCAGCTGACGCACTAGCAAGCAAGCAGGTGCAAGAAACAGCAAGGATCAGGCTAGGGAGACGCGCAAAGTCTCATAAGCTTCAATAGCTTAGTAATGCAGAGAGAAATGACAACTGACAAGCACACAGCATGAATACCTGCCGCGGCACACGACGGGTGACGCACGCGGCAGTGTCAGTTTGTCCTGAAACCGGCTCAAAAACCACTGTTTTGGCCGTAACTCTACGCACATGCATCCAAACGCAACACCGTCTGAACCTAGAGATGTAGAATCTTGAGCCGGACGCTACGACTGGTCACACGCACAAGTCCGGCATCGATCGATGGACGGACAATACAAAACATGCAAATCGGGCTCCAGAGCCAGTCCACCGAGAAAACTCTAGCACATGTAGAAAAACTGCAGAGCACCCCAGCAAGCACCCGGAACGTCGTGGCAATCGTGTGGCAGCCGCTCGTGGCTGGATCCACCAACCGTCAGTGCTCCGGTGCCAGCTGGGCTCGCATCAGGGATCTACACGAGCATGGACACGGCCGAGTGGTCACAGTAAGCTGTACAAATGGATGGAAACATCTCACACCACAACACTCCCCCATGACCCGATGGTACGCATGTCCATACACGTGCATAACTGACACAGGTGCACAACAAGATGCTCAACAGTCCATGCTCACACACCCCACTCTCAGCCACTCTCAGGCAAGGGGCGTAGCCCGACAGAATAAATGGCCACCATGAACTTTCCACGCGCAAGTGCCTTGGTCAAGAAGTCAGCCCGTTGCATGTCCGTGCCGACCCAGATGATGGATATAACCTGTCGCTCCACAAGATCACGCACAAAGTGATGCTCAACAGCAATGTGCTTCGTGCGTTCATGAAACACACCAGAGTTCTCTGCAATGGCAAGAGCACTCTGGTTGTCACAGCGCAGAACGATGCAAGGCACAGACTGACGCAACTCACGAAATAGACGCTGCAGCCACACCGCCTCAGCAGCCCCAGCCCCTAGAGCAACATACTCAGCCTCTGATGAGCTACGTGTGATACAACCCTGCTTGCCACTCCGCCACGACACAGCCATGCCACCAAGCAGGAACACGTAGCCTGTCCGACTGCGCCCATCAGGACTCCACGCCCAATCACTGTCTGTGTAGCCGTCGACTACGACCGAACACTGCCGTCGAAAGCATAGTCCGAGGTACGGTGTGGACACCACGTACCGCACCACTCGCACAGCCGCATGAAGGGCTCTCGCCCGAGGACACTGTGAGAACTGTGCAAGGAGGTTGACGGCAAAGGCAATGATGAGTCGTGTGGTAGTGGCCAAGTGCATCAAGGAACCAATCAGACGCAAGTACAGGGTCACGTCCACTGTCTCCCCCAGGTCTACGAGGTCATTCACCTTCGGAGCATCCTGTCCGTCAAGTGTAATGGGGATGGACGCTGTAGGAACTACACCCAGGAGGTCAGCAAACCGCTCCCCCACAACGTGGGCGTAACGTGCCTGATGCAACAAGAGTGTCCGTCGCTGACGATCACACACGATCTCCATCCCGAGAAATACAGCTGCAGGACCAAGGTCCTTCATCCTCTAGGCAGCTTGGAGAACTGCCTTGGCCTCCTTCACGGCCTCCATAGAAGGAGACGCAATCAGGAGGTCGTCCATGTAGACCAGGATGGCGGTGAAACTCTCAGCTGTCTGTCTGAGAAAGAGGGACGGGTCAGCGTCACTCTGTACGTAACCGGCACGTGTCAGTGTACCAGTGATCTCCAAGTTCCAGCATCTCGGTGACTGTTTCGGGCCGTACAAGGCCTTGCGCAAGCGCCAGACCTTGTCACCGACGTCGAATCCAGGTGGCTGGACCATGTAGATCTCCTCCTCTAAGGTGCCATGGAGGAACGCGTTGTTCACATCCATCTGGTGCAGCTCCCAGTCGTGGTGAGCAACAACCCCGAACAGAGCGCGAGCGGTGGTCATGCGGCCAACGGGTGCAAAGGTGTCAGTGAAATATACTCCCTCAACCTGCGAGAACCCCTTGGTCGTCAAGCGAGCCTTGTAGCGATCCAGTGCGCCATCAGGCTTCACCTTCTTGCGAAAGACCCACTTGGCCTGTATAGCCTTCCGCCCAGGCGGGAGGTCGACAAGCTCATAGACACCGTGCTCACGGATAGCTCTCAGCTCATCCTCACAAGCAGCACGCCACAGGTCTGCATCGTGAGCTAAGAGTGCCTCCTTCAACGTGCCTGGATCAGGCATCGTCGAGGGAGTACTCCGGGTGGCTAAGACACACGCCTCCGGACTCGGTCTGACCACGACAAGGTCGGCTGCGGCATCGCAAGCGATCAAGAACTCTCGAGAGACCAACTCGTGGCCGACAGGACATGCTGGGTGCACCTCAGTGTAGTCTTCCTGGACACTCAGGCCAAGGGCCTTCGTGCCAGGCTCGCCGCTCTGAACACTACGAGTCGGGCGTCTGGGCGCAGAGTCAGCAGTCCGCTGAGTCCTAGAGGCCAATGGTCGAAGGCGACCGCCGGGCTTGCAGGAGTAGCCCGATGCAGCGCTCACCTTAGGCTGTGGGGAAGGCTGCTGAGCTAGAGCCGTAGGGGATATGGGTGCATGCACGGGAGTGGGTGTGACGGAGGGGACTGACACTGGTACGAGATCGGGTGTGCCAGATGGGACCGACACCGGTACGAGATCAGGTGTGCCAGAGGGATCTGACACCGGCACGGGATCAGGTGTGCCAGAGGGATCTGACACCGGCACGGGATCAGGTGTGCCAGAGGGGACTGACGCTCGTACGGGATCAGGTGTGGTACAAGGGACCGGCACAGGCGCGAGATCGGGTGCACCAGAGGGGTCTGACACTGGCACGGGATCAGGTGTGCCAGAGGGTACTGATGAGGCGACTGGACCCACAGCCACGATGGCCGGATCGTCAGCAGCCGGAGACCGGACCACAGGTGAGGAGGCCCGGCCGGATCCATCCGCAGGACTAGACTCCCCCATCCGCCGGGAGGCCACACAAGTAGGAACGTGGTCGGCGGCCAGCGACAGAATGCTGGACAAGT
>SZWC01000167.1:508484-548924 GCA_023375785.1 Penium margaritaceum | reverse complement strand
GACTTTGGGGGGGGGGGGGGAAACCCCTCAAGAGGTCCTGCTCATGATTCCCGTGGAACCATGAAACTCACACTTTTGAACTCGAACAGTCAAATTTTCGCGGTTCGCCGCGGGAGAAAATCCCGAGGACGCCCCAATTGCCCGTGGAGTCGTCGGCGTTGGCTACGTCTTCAACCGCAAGTTTTTCCACAGCCTTCTGTGGAAACACGCTGTGGACAAGAACCTTTCGTTCTTGTCCATGGAAAGTTTCTGGCTTGCCCGGGCCTTTGCTCACTGCAACCCTGCAGCAGCAGTTCCTGGCCGCATGACGATTGCGCGCAACATCAAGATTGGCGCCCGTGCTTGCCGTGCGCGCATCAAGAAGCAGTTGTTGGAGGTGAAGTCTGCCATCTCCTTCACCAACGACGGATGGAAGGCGGACAACAACGTGAAACACCTGGGATTCACCACGCACTTGGTCTACGAGGGCTACAACATGCGCGCCATGGCCTTTGCCTTCCCGGAAATCAACGGTGGCGCCACAGCCGAGAACATCTTCTCGCTGTTGAAGACGTCACTACAGCAGTGGGCCTTGTGGGACCGGATATTCTATATCACCATGGACAACGAGTCCACCAACGACTCGATGGTGGACAACTTCATTGTGCCCAGCAACGACAGTTTCAACAAGGCCGGGCATATTCGTTGCCTCGGCCATGTTATGAACCTGGCCGTTGGCGACCTGCTGAAGCAACCTCGTGTGATGCAGATCATCCAGCAAGTCCGCGCCATCGCCGACTTCGTCACGCGCACTCCAACCCGTGAGGAGTCCTTGCAGGCAGCCGTTGAAGCAGCGGGGTTCCAGTACAAGTCTCTCCACCTGGACATGGAGACCCGGTGGAACAGTGCCCTTGACATGAGTGAGCGTGTGATCGCTGTGAAATTCGTACTTGACACGTGGCTGGACGGCTATGGCAGGGATGGCGCACACCTGAAGCCCACGTTCGAAGACTGGGAGCTCATTGCCAGGATGACGGTCATCCTAAAGCCCTACAAGGGCTTCACGGAGGACATCTCCGGCTCCTCATATCCCACCCTGTCGAGGGTCATCCCATTTTACTCATCTCTGCTTGACAAGATGCAGGCATGGGTTGTGAAGGCTGTGGCTGCAGAGCGCAAGAGCAAGCGGCGTGGAGCTGCGGGCCGGCTGGACTGCAAGGAGCAGCTGCTCCTGGAGCTCAAGCCAGGCCTGGCGGCTAGCATAGCCAAGCTCGACAAATATGCCAAGCTGTGTACCGAGCGCCACGTGTTGGCCAAAGCACTCGATCCGCATTAATGGCTGCGCTACTATGCCAACGTACATCCAAAGGTCGGCGTTGCATCACCTGCTGAGCTCCAGGTCAAAGTTGTGGAGCTGTTGCGGCCCTAAAACGAGCGGGTGCAGCTGTGCCAGGCTGCCGAGGAGGCTACAGCAGAGATTTGCGCAACCAACGTCGTCACCTCGGCAATGAACAACGTCGGACGTTCTCGGGCAACACATTCAGCCATTGCAGCTGCCTCCAGCACGTCAACAGTTACTCTAGGTTTGTTTCACAACTTTCAATGTCGTTATAGCAGTTCACTTCACTTGAGTGAAGGCTTCTTTACATAGTCATTCGTGTTCTATCTGTGCTCCAGCGGCAACACCAGTGGCGGCAGGAACGCCACCAACGCAGGCACACCGAAGCTCGAGGCTCCACACAGAAGGAGACGTTATGGAGACTGCGCTGGAAGACGCGGGGGCCGACATGTTTGCAGGACCAGAGGCCCCCGCACAGGCTCAGACTGCTCCCTCCACTCTGGAGGTTGAGGTGGACAATTGGGCCAAGGACGAGAAGAAACCACGAAAGTGCAGAATCCTGCACTACCTGTGCAAGTACAAGACGAAGTACCCTACTTTGCACCTCGCGGCCCTTGACCACCTTGCAGTCCCGGCAACCATCACTCCATCAGAGCGTCTGTTCTCTCTTGGACGCCACATCATTACTGACTTCCGTCAGTCGCTCGTCGACCTGACAGTGGAGAACCTGATGCTCTTGAAGTCATGGATCAATGACCCTACTTTAGTCAACTTCCCGGTCGCACCGACTGGGGAGGTTGCCCCAGAGTTAGAGGCCGAAGAAGCTTGGGTCAATGAACGTCGTCGTGCAGGTCCTGCTTTTGAGGAGTTGCTGGAAGAAGAAGAGGGTGAAGATGAGGGGGCAGAAGATGGTGTAGAGCATGGTGCAGAGAATGGTGCAGAGGATGGTGCAGATGGGGGGGAGGGTCAGGGAGCATGATAGGAGGGGGGGCTAGACTTGGGCTTACCATTAGGACTGACATGTGAGTCACAGTTTGTGAACAATGGAATATTCAGTGTGTGCGCCATGCCATGTGTCTGCATGTACTACTTGGCTTACCTTGACGGTTGACTTGTATGTGATAGTTTTTGACAATGTCTCCACAAAGTCAATTTTACACAATGGATGTTACAGTAACAAGTGTTGAAAAGCTTATGGATCCGTGTCCTGGAACCAAATATCCGGAACCAGGATCCGTGAATCCATGGATCCGTGAATACCAGGATCCGTCACCTCGGTTCCGGATCCAGTGGAACCATGCTGCGGATCCGGATCCATCTCAAGATCCGCGGATAAGAACCGTGTGCAGCCTTAAGTGCGCCTGAGTGCACCTGAGTGCGCCTGAGTGCGCCTGAGTGCGCCTGAGTGCGCCTGAGTGCGCATAAATGCTCTTGAGTGCACCTGAGTGCGCCTGAGTACGCCTGAGTGTACCTGAGTGCGCCTGACTGCGCCTGACTGCGCCTGATTGAGCCTGAGTGCGCCTGAGTACGCCTGAGCGCGCCTGACTGGGCCTGAGTGCGCCTGAGTGCGCCTGAGTACACCTGACTGCGCCTGACTGCGCCTGAGTGCGCCTGACTGCGCCTGAGTGCGCCTGACTGCGCCTGACTGCGCCTATCTGCGCCTGAGTGGGCCTGAGTGCGCCTGAGTGCGCCTGACTGGGCCTGAGTGTGCCTGAGTGCGCCTGAGTACGCCTGAGTGTGCCTGAGAGCACCTGAGAGCGCCTGAGAGCGCCTGAGAGTGCCTGAGAGCACCTGAGTGTGCCTGAGTGTGCCTGAGTGCGCCTGAGTGCGCCTGAGTGCGCCTGAGTGCGCCTGAGTGCGCCTGAGTGCACCTGAGTGCGCCTGAGTCCACCTGAGTGAGCCTGAGTGCGCCTGAGTGCGCCTAAGTGCGACAGAGTGCTCCTGACTGCGCCTGATGGCGCCTGACTGCACCTTACTGCGCCTGACTGCGCCTGACTGGCCCTGAGTGCTTCTGAGTTCGCCTGAGTGCGCCTGAGTGCGCCTGAGTGTGCCTGAGTGCGCCTGAGCACGCTTGAGTGTGCCTGAGTGCGCCTGAGTGTGCCTCAGTGTGCCTGAGTGCGCTTGAGTGCGCCTGTGTGCACCTGAGTGCGCCTGAGTTCGCCTGAATGCGCCTGAGTACGCCTGAGTGCGCTTGAGTGCGCCTGAGTGCGCCTGACTGAGCCTGACTGCGCCTGACTGCACCTGAGTGCGCCTGACTGCGCCTGAGTGCGCCTGAGTGCGTCTAAGTGCGCCTGACTGCGCCTGAGTGTGCCTGAGAGCGCCTGAATGCGCCTGAGTTTGCCTGAGTGCACCTGAGTGCGCCTGACTATGTCTGACTGCGCGTGAGTGCGCCTGACTGTGCCTTAGTGCGCCTGAGTGCGCCTGACTGTGCCTGACTGCGCCTGACTCTGCCTGAGTGCGCCTGAGTGCGCCTGAATCAACCTGAGTGCGCCTGAGTGCGCTTGAGTGCGCCTGAGTGCACCTGACTGCGCCCGACTGCGACTAAATGTGCCTGACTCCGCCTGAGTGCGCCTGAGTGCGCCTGACTACCTCTGAGTGCGCCTGAGTGCGCTTGAGTGCGCCTAACTGCGCGTGACTATGCCTAACTGCGCCTGATTCCGCCTGACTGCGCCTGACTGCACCTGACTGCGCCTGACTGCGCCTGACTGCGCCTGACTGCGCCTGACTGCGCCTGACTGCGCCTTAGTACGCCTGACTGCGCCTGACTGCGCCTGACTGCGCCTGAGTGCGCCTGAGGACGCGAGAGTGCGCCTGAGTGCGCCTGATTGCACCTGAGTGGGCCTGAGTGTGCCTGAGTGCGCCTGAGTGCACCTGAGTGCGCCTGAGTGTGCCTGAGTGCGCCTGAATACGCCAGAGTGAACCTGAGTACGCCTGAGGGCGCCTGACTGCGCCTGACAACGCCTGATTGCGCCTTAGTGCGCCTTAGTGCGCCTGAGTGCGCGTGAGTGCCCCTGAGTGCGCATCGAGAGACCCTGAGAGCGCATGAGTGCACCTAAGTCCGCCTGCGTGCGCCTGAGTGCGCCTGACTGCGCTTGAGTGCGCCTGACTACGCCTGACTGCGCCTGACTTGCGCCTGACTGCGCCTGACTGCGCTTGACTGCGCCTGACTGCGCCTGAGTGCACCTGACTGTGTCTGAGTGAGCTTGAGTGCGCCTGAGTGTGCCTGAGTGCGCCTGAGTGGAACTGAGTGCACCTGAGTGCGCCTGAGAGCGCCTGAGTGCGCTTGGGTGTGCCTGAGTGCGCCTGAGTGCGCCTGAGAGCGCCTGAGACCGCCTGAGAGCGCCTGAGTGCGCCTGAGTGCCCCTGAGTGCGCCTGAGTGTGCCTGAGTGTGCCTGAGTGCACCTGACTGCGCCTGACTGCGCCTGACTGCGCCTAACTGCGCCTGACTGCGCCTGACTGCGCCTAACTGCGCCTGACTGCGCCTGACTGCGCCTGAGTGCGCCTGAGTGCGCCTGAGAGCGCCTGAGACCGCCTGAGAGCGCCTGAGTGCGCCTGAGTGCCCCTGAGTGCGCCTGAGTGTGCCTGAGTGTGCCTGAGTGCACCTGACTGCGCCTGACTGCGCCTGACTGCGCCTAACTGCGCCTGACTGCGCCTGACTGCGCCTGACTGTGCCTGACTGCGCCTGACTGCGCCTGAGTGTGCCTGAGTGCGCCTGAGTGCGCCTGACTGCGCCTGACTGCGCCTGAGTGTGCCTGAATGCCCCTGAGTGAGCCTGAATGCGCCTGAGGGCGCCTGAGGGCGCCTGACTGTGCCTGACTGCGCCTGACTGTGCCTGACTGCGCCTGACTGTGCCTGAGTGCACCTGAGTGCGCCTGAGTGTGCCTGAGTGCGCCTGACTGGGCCTGAGTGCGCCTGAGTCTGCCTGAGTGCGCCTGAGTGTGCCTGAGTGCGCCTGACTGCGCCTGAGTGTGCCTGAGTGCGCCTGACTGGGCCTGAGTGCGCCTGAGTCTGCCTGAGTGCGCCTGAGTGTGCCTGAGTGCGCCTGACTGCTCCTGACTGCGCCTCAGTGTGCCTGATTGTCCCTGAGTGCGCTTGAGTCACCTGAGTGCGCTTGAGATATACTGAGAGCGCCTGAGAGCGCCTGAGAGCGCCTGACTGCCCCAGAGTGTACCTGAGTGCGCCTGACTGCGCTTGAGTGCACCTGAGTGCGCTTGAGTGCGCCTGAGAGTGCCTGAGTGTGCCTGACTGTGCCTGACTGCGCCTTAGTGCGCCTGATTGTGCCTGAGTGCGCCTGAGTGCACCTGAGTGCGCTTGAGAGAGCCTGAGAGGGCCGGAGACCGCTTGAGAGCGCCTGAGAGCGCCTGAGTGCACCTGAGTGCGCCTGAGTGCGCCTGAGTGCGCCTGAGTGCACCTAAGTGTGCCTGAGTGTGTGTGAGTGTGCCTGAGTGCGCCTATGTACGCCTGAGTCGCCTGAGTGCGCCTGAGTGTGCCTGAGTGCGCCTGAGTGCGCCTGAGTGCGCCTGAGTGCGCCTGAGTGCGCCTCAGCGTGCCTGAGTGTGCCTCAGTGTGCCTGAGTGCACCTGTGTGCACTTGAGTGTGCTTTAGTGCACCTGAGTGCGTGTGAGTGCGCCTGAGTGCGTGTGAGTGCGCCTGAAAGCGCCTGAGAGCGCCTGAGAGCGCCTGAGTGCGCCTAAGTGCACCTGAGTGCCCCTGAGTGCGCCTGAGAGTGCCTGAGTGTACCTGAGTGCGCCTGACAGCGCCTGAGTGCGCCAAACTGTGCCTGACCGCGCCTGACTGCGCCTGACTGCGACTGACTGCGCCTGACTGCGCCTGACTGCGCCTGACTGCGCCTAGTGGGCCTGACTGCGCCTGAATGCGCCTGATTGCGCCTGACTGCGCCTGAGTGCGCCTGACTGCGCGTGAGTGCGCCTGAAAGCGCCTGAGAGCGCCTGACTGCGCCTGAGTGCGCCTGACTGCGCGTGAGTGCGCCTGAAAGCGCCTGAGAGCGCCTGACTGCGCCTGAGTGCGCCTGACTGCGCGTGAGTGCGCCTGAAAGCGCCTGAGAGCGCCTGACTGCGCCTGAGTGCGCCTGACTGCGCGTGAGTGCGCCTGAAAGCGCCTGAGAGCGCCTGACTGCGCCTGAGTGCGCCTGACTGCGCGTGAGTGCGCCTGAAAGCGCCTGAGAGCGCCTGACTGCGCCTGAGTGCGCCTGACTGCGCGTGAGTGCGCCTGAAAGCGCCTGAGAGCGCCTGACTGCGCCTGAGTGCGCCTGACTGCGCGTGAGTGCGCCTGAAAGCGCCTGAGAGCGCCTGACTGCGCCTGAGTGCGCCTGACTGCGCGTGAGTGCGCCTGAAAGCGCCTGAGAGCGCCTGACTGCGCCTGAGTGCGCCTGACTGCGCGTGAGTGCGCCTGAAAGCGCCTGAGAGCGCCTGACTGCGCCTGAGTGCGCCTGACTGCGCGTGAGTGCGCCTGAAAGCGCCTGAGAGCGCCTGACTGCGCCTGAGTGCGCCTGACTGCGCCTGAGTGCGCCTTAGTGCGCCTGAGTGCGCCTGACTGCGCCTGAGTGCGCCTGACTGCGCCTGAGTGCGCCTGTGTGCGCCTGAGTGCGCCTGACTCCGCCTGACTACGCCTAACTGCGCCTGACTGCACCTGACTGCGCCTGACCGCACCTGACTGCGCCTGACTGCGCCTGACTGCGCCCTAGTGCGCCTGACTGCGCCTGACTGCGCCTGACTGCGCCTGTCTGCGCCTGTCTGCGCCTGAGTGTGCCTGAGTGCCCCCGAGTGCGCCTGAGTTGGCCTGACTGCGCCTGACTGCGCCTGACTGCGCCTGAATGCGCCTGACTGCGCCTGACTGCGCCTGAGTGCGCCTGAGTGCCCCTGAGTACGCCTGAGTTGGCCTGACTACGCCTGACTGCACCTGACTGCGCCTGACTGCGACTGAATGCGCCTGACTGCGCCTGAGTGCGCCTGAGTGGGCCTGAGTGGGCCTGAGTGCGCCCGAGTGCACCTGAGTGCGCCTGAGTGCGCCTGAGTGCGCCTGAGTGCGCCTGACTACGCCTGACTGCGCTTGACTGCGCCTGACTGCACCTGACTGCACCTGACCCCGCCTGACTGCGCCTGAGTGCGCCTTAGTGCGCCTGACTGGGCCTTACTGTGCCTGACTGCGCCTGACTGTGCGTGAGTGCGCCTGAGTACCCCTGAGTGCGCCTGAGTAGGCCTGACTAGGCCTGACTGCGCCTGATTGCGCCTGACTGCGCCTGACTTCGCCTGACTGCGCGTGACCGCGCTTGAGTGCGTCTGAGTGCACCTGAGTGCGCCTGAGTGCGCCTGAGTGCGCCTGAGTGCGCCTGAGTGCACTTGAGTGCGCCTGAGTGCGCCTGAGTGCGCCTGACTGCGCCTGACTGCGATGGACTGCGCCTGACTGTGCCTGACTCTGCCTGAGTGCGCTTGAGTGCGCCTGAAAGCGCCTGACTGCGCCTGACTGCGCCTGACTTCGCCTGACTTCGCCTGACTGCGCCTGACAGCGCCTGACTGCGCCTGAGAGCACCTGAGTGTTCCTGAGTGCGCCTGAGTACGTCTGAGTGTGCCTGAGTGCGGCTGAATGTGCCTGAGTGTGCCTTAGTGTGCCTGAGTACCCCTGAGTGTGCATTGAGAGCCCCTAAGAGCGCCTGAGTGCGCCTGAGTGCGCCTGAGTGCGCCTCAGTGCGCCTGACTGCGCTTGAGTGCGCCTGACTGCGCCTCACTGCGCATGACTTGCGCCTGACTACGCCTGACTCGCGCCTGACTGCGCCTGACTGCGCATGACTGTGCCTGACTGAGCCTGACTGCGCCTGACTGCACCTGAGTGCGCCTGAGTGCGCCTGAGTGTGCCTGCGTGTGCCTGAGTGCGCCTGAGTTCGCCTGAAAACACGTGAGTGTGCCTGAGTGCGCCTGAGTGCGCCTGAGTACGCCTGAGTGCGCCTGAGTACGCCTGAGTGGGCCTGAGAGCGCCTGAGACCGCCTTAGACTGCCTGAGTGCACCTGAGTGCACCTGAGTGCGCCTGAGTGCGCCTGAGTGTGCCTGAGTGTGCCTGACTGCACCTGACTGCGCGTGACTGCGCCTGACTGCGCCTGATTGTGCCTGACTGTGCTAGACTGCGCCTGAGTGCGCCTGACTGCGCCTGACTGCATGTGACTGCGCCTGACTGCGCCTGACTGCGCCTGACTGCGCCTGACTGACTAGACGGGGCCTGACTGCGCTTGAGTGCGCCTGAGTACGCCTGAGTTACTGCATGCGCCTGAGTGCGCCCGCGTGCGCCTGCGTGTGCCTGCGTGCGCCTGCGTGTGCCTGTGTGCGCCTGAATGCGCCTGAGTGCGCCTGACTGAAGAAAGAAATGGATCGTTAAATGTCTTTGAAAGTTTCTCTTGGTAATTGCACCAGTCACAAATTTTCTGCTCTTAAGTAACCAGTTGTCAGACACAACACCAGAGAGCGACCCAGTGACACCAGAGGGAAGAATATAGTCTTGAGGAAGAAACTTGTAAATAAAAGAGAACAGACAATGAACTAAACTACAGCTGACTTTAATACTAGAGCTCGCTTGGCTACTCCTCGCTTCGCCTGTCTTAGTGGCCTCCCACTGGTTAGCGCAGTACCAGTCGGCTGGATGCCGTCTCGAGCCCGCTGTCCCGTAGTGATATGTCATTGGGGTGCGGTCATACCGGGTCTTGATATTGTTCTTTGGAACCTCCCCTGATCCTGGCTTGTACTCCTTAATTATAGCTTGGTCGTGTGTCGTCGATGTAGATATGTTGAGCCATGTGGATCGTTGATTAATCGATCAATAGATCGATAATCGATAATGGTCGGAGAGTTGTCCGGAGTCTTCGTGTGTGTCGCTTCGGTGTTAGCTGTCGATGGTCCACGTCAGCACACCTCGCTCCTCCCCTTGTCTCGGAACCACTTTTCGGTTATGTGCATTCCGATACAGGATTAATACTGAGCATCAACAACTGTTTCTCGAATCACAGGTACACAGTGGACAGGGCGAGGCATGGGATTGCCCTCTCTCCTGATCCCAACAGACAGAGTACTGTAGAGTAGAGTAGGGTAAAGTAGACAGGCAGAGGGTCAGGGGAGAGAGTGGCGCCTCTCTCCTGGCCCTCTGTTTTGCCCTTTTCTACTTTACTGATTTTTCCCATTGAGCACACAACTACCAAACCCACTTTTCAACATTCCTCCAATTGTGTGTCAATGGACTAATCTATCAACGAAACAGCAGGAAAAGAAAGCAAGCATAAAATCCTATCCCTGTGCCTCCCCTATTCCTGAATTTTTTGTTCTCTCTTTCCTCACGCATGGCTACATCTTTGCATTGAGTGCACCATGTTACATGGACGCTACGCTCCATCTCCACTCAATCCTCTCATGGTGTTTTGATCCATGCGTCCGTGTAGCATGCATCAATCAAGTGTGCGGTGTGTGTGTGTGTCCATGCTCTCGGTTGCCACCTCGCATTGGGGGTCCGAGTTACACAAGTCATTCCTCACGTGCTCATTCCCATGCGTTCACACAGCACATCGTGCTGCTTGTGATCAAGTGCCTTTGTGAACAGATCTGCCACCTGCTCTTTCGTACCGACGTGCTCCAGGCGCACTTCGCCCGCAGCCACAGCGTCTCGCACATAGTGGTACTCGCGTTTCACGTGCTTAGTCCTGTCGTGTAGGACTGGATCTTCACTTAGTGCAATTGTGCCTTCGTTGTCGCAGTACGTTGTTGTTGGTTCGAGCTGGTCAAAGCCAAGTTTGCCCAACAGCATGCGCAGCCATACTGCTTCTCACGTCGCCTCACTTGCCGTAATGTATTCTGCTTCTGTAGAGGATAGCGCCACAACAGACTGCTTTTTTGATCGCAAGCTCACGGGTCCTCCTGCAAGTAAGAACACGTAGCCTGACGTCGACTTGCTTGTTGTCTTGTTGCCAGAGAGATCTGAGTCGCAGTAACCAGTGAGAGTCACATGCGAGTTTGGTGTGTAGCGAATCTTCATGGCAGATGAGCAACGAAGATATTTGACACATCGCTTGGCTTGAAGGACGTGAGCCTTGGTTGGCGCCTTGCACCCTTGGCTGAGTAGGCCGACAGCATACGACAGGTCTGGCCTTGTCCCCACAGATGCATACATCAGAGACCCCACGATGCTTGGATATTGCTAAGCATCCTGAACTTCAGCGAGCATGTCTGAGGTGACCACGTTGGTGAGACCATGGTCCAGCTGAAGAGGTGTTGCTGTGGGCCGAGGGTCAGCTAGGTCAAACTTGGATGCCATGCGCTTGACATACAAATCCTGCGAGAGCGTGATGTCAGCAGGAGCTTGACAGACCTGAATGCCGAGATAAAACGTGAGCGGACCCATGTCCGTCATCTTAAAGGTGGTGGACAGCACAAAATTGAAGGCAGTGATATCAGCCATAGCACCGCCGAACAGGATGAGATCGTCAACGTAGATGATGACACCGAAGTGGCCGTTGTAGTACACGGAGTGGTCGCAGTGTAGTTGCCGGAGGTGATGCTGTAGAAAGAAGTCATGAATCTTTTTCTTCCACTGCCGTGGCGCCTGCTTTAGACCATAGAGGGCTTTGTGCAGCCTATACACTAGATGTTCCTCCCCTGGCTGCGTAAAACCCTCTCGCTGCTGCATAAACACCTCCTCCTCAAGATCACCGTTGAGGAAGGCGGACTTGACATCCATTTGATGATGCCAGCCCTGACTGGCCGCAAGAGCCATAATGACACTGATCAAGGAGTACTTTGCCACCGGGGCAAAGGTGTCGCTGTAGTTGATGCCACGGACTTGACTGAAGCCACGTGCCACAAGTCGGGCTTTGTAGCGGCAGGGTTTTCCATCTGCATCCACCTTGGTTTTGAAGACCCATTTGTAGGTGAAAATGGGTGCTCCTGGGGGAGGGGGGACAAGGTCCCAGGTCTGCTGCTTGAGAAGCTGTTCGTACTCTTCAACAGCAGCACTACGCCACTCAGCAGCCTCTAGACGAGTAAGGGCATCACGGTAGTTGACAGGATCCACAATCTGAGTGATGAAAGCTGCTTCTGGAGCGTCTACTTCAGTGGTGAGTAGGGCAGCCTCCAAGAGTTTAGCCAGACCCGCATGTTGGCCAAGACGCGCGGAGCGCCGTGGCGGTTGCCCAGATTGCCAATCCGGGGGAAGGCGAGGATTTGGACGAGGAGCATGGGGCTGCTGTTGTTGTTCTTGTTGTTGGAGAACCAGAGGGTCAACCACCAGATGTGGAACAACAGGGGGAATCACACCGTCATGTTCATCTGGTTCAAGGTCCAATTGCACCTTCTGAAAATCAGAAGGAGGGTCACCAAGGGGTATCGTGTCCCAGATAGGCTTGGGAAGCACAGCATGAGCTGCAAACCCAGGGTGACGATGTTCATCAAACTTCACACTGCGGCTGTGAAAGACAGTTTTGGTGATGGGATCATAGAGACAATATGCTTGTCCTGCTGCTTCGTAGCCAACCAATATGCCCTTGCGATAGTGAGAGGATAACTTGTCTCTGCGAGATGGGTGCACCCAAGCATAGCTTGGACACCCGAAGACACGGAGATAGCTGACATCTGGGCGATGTCCAGAGTAGGCCTTGTAGGGTGAGATCCAGTGTGGAAGCTGGCGGCACGAGACGAGGTTGGAGATGTGTGCAGCTGTATTTACTGCTTCAGCCCAGAATGAAGGCGGAAGTTGGGCATCATGAAGCATAGCTCGTGCCTTGTCCAGGAGAGTCCTGTTCATCCTTTCAGCCTTTCCATTCTGCTTCGGGGTTAGGGGCACGGTGGATTCTTGAAGAATGCCCTTGGCTTTGCAGAAGGACCTGAGGGTCTGGTTGAGAAATTCAGTGCCGTTGTCAGATTTGAAACACTTGATGGTGAGGCCAGTTTCATTCTCAACCATCTTTGTCCAGGCAATGATAATATTTGCAGCTTCAGACTTGTGACGCAAAAACTTCACCCATGTGAAATGAATCTGGTCATTGATGAGGACAAGAAAGTATCGTTTCCCAGACAAGGATTGTGTTAGGATCTAACAGAGATCCATGTGAATGAGGTCCAGCTTCTGTGTTGTCCGCTCTGCAGGATGACTTGGAAAGGAGTCCTGGGATTGACGGCCTGCAAGACACCCTTCACATACTGCGTCGGCTGCTGGAGCAGTGATGCAGTTGGGTAGGCTGTGGGCCAGTCGCTTTTGTGCCATGCAAGCCAGTGTGCTGTAACCGGTGTGCCCCAATCTGCGATGCCATAATTCACTCAGTGTCTGAGTGTGGGATGGGACATCAATCTGTGGCTCTGCTTCTGATGCCGAAGCAAAGAAGAGTTCTGGTTCGGAAGTATCAGCTGCACTGTCGACTGTGTGAAGGATTGTGACATTTCCTTTCCACTTGGCAGCAGCAGCGAGATCTCCTGATGAGGTAAAGATTTTGCAGCTCTTGTCCAGGTCCAATATCACTCTGAAGCCTTTTTTGTTGAGTTTGGTCACAGAGAGTAGGTTTGCTGACAGTTCTGGGACATAAAGCACATCCTCCAGGAGACGAGAGACAGGTTTTCCTTTCAGCATGATAGTGATGCGCACAGAGCCGGTGCCTGTTGCTGGTATTATCCTGCCATCTCCCATGCAAACAGCCTTGGGAGGCTGTAATGGCTTGAATGTTGTAAACCAGGTCTTGTTACTGGTCATATGTGTGGTGCATCTAGAGTCTATAATCCATGCTAGTATCCCAGCGGCCATTAGGAAAGCGCTCTCAATGGAACAGAAGACCAGTTCTTCCATGGCCACCTTCCCCGAAGGTTTGAACTCCGTGTTGTTCTGAGTTGTGTCGGGTTGATCCAGACAGTCAAGTTTGAGGTCATCTTGCTCCAGACCTGCTGCCATACCTGCTGCCTGACTGTGGTGAGAAAAATGGTGATGCTGATGAAGAGCTCCTGGTGTCTTGAGCCATCATTGCCTGTTGTTGGGTCCCGGGCTTGAACCTTGCTCGCTTTGGACAGAACCTGTTGATGTGGCTGAGTTCACCACAGTTCCAGCATTGTGTGTTGACAAAAGCTTTGGTTCCAGGAGAGCCAAATGGCCTTTGTCGCTGTTGATGCTGTCTTGGTGGTGATACAGCACTGTGATGGTTGTTCACTAGATGGTTCATAGAGGCAAGACGTCCTTGTCCATATCCGGGAGGCCCAGAGTAGAACTTTTTGGGTCCTCCTTTTTGGAATCGTGTGTACAGAGCAGAATCAGCTGAGCCAGATTCTCTGCTGAATTTCTCTTCTGCTCTGAAAATGGAGTCGCAGACGCGTTCAAGGGTTAGTGTAAATGATGGTACTGGGACAGGTGCTGCTGCTTGGGGGACAACTTGGTTTCCTTGAGCCCCTCCCTGTTGGCCTCCTCCGCCATTAGGATTCTCAAGAAGTTAGAGTCTGAGTTCCTGTTGTTGTAGTACTCGTGCTTGTTCTTGAATCTGTTTGTCAACGGCCAGACCCTGCTCCTGTGAGACCAGCAGCTGCTCAACTGTGCGATTGAAACGTTCAGGGAGGCTCCCAAGGAGTTTGTGAACGACTTGAGCCTCCGGAATGATGTGTCCCATGACACCAACACGTTCCACCAGTGCATTGAGATGAGACACATGGTCGTCGATTTTTGTTTCGGCCTCCGTCTTCAAGGAGTAGAACTTGTTGAGCAGCGCCATTTTTTCTTGTTTGCTGACCTTGTCATACCTGATTTTCAAGATCTTCCAAGCTTGCCCAGGGTTCAGATCTGGGTTGCCGTCTCTGATAAGGAACTTCAGCCGTTCTGAAACTTGCATTGCCAGGTGGGCAAATGCCTGCTCTTCCTTGCGTCATCATGTTGCTTTTTCTTCTGCTGTGGCATTTGCTGGTAGTTGTTCGGTTGGTGGATCAGACACCACACCCCAGAGTCCCTTGGCCAGAAACACCATGCGCATGTTAAAACTGAATTCATGATACTTGTCACCGCCAAAAACCTCCACCTTGAAGTGATCTACGACAGATCCGCCTGCCATGACTGGCAGCACCAGTAGCAGAAGCAGTTGGCGTTTGCAGCTGTTTGTCGTCCTCTTGGTTGAAGACATTGTCTGGCCTCAACCAGCGATCTTTGTCCAAGTTTGGCTTTCAAATGACACACCTGCTCTGATACCAAATGAAGAAAAAAATGGATCGTTAAATGTCTTTGAAAGTTTCTCTTGGTAATCGCACCAGTCACAGTTTTTCTTCTCTCAAGTAACCAGTTGTCAGACACAACACCAGAGAGCAACCCAGTGACACCAGAGGGAAGAAAATAGTCTTGAAGAAGAAACTCGTAAATAAAAGAGAACAGAGAATGAACTAAACTACAGCTGAATTTTATACTAGAGCTCACTCGGCTACTCCTCGCTTCGCCTGTCTTAGTGACCCCCCAATGGTTAGCACAGTACCAGTCGGCAGGATGCCGACTCGAACCGGCTGTCCCGTAGTGATATGTCATTGGGGTGCGGTCACACCGGGTCTTGATATTGTTCTTCGGAACCTCCCCTGATCCTGGCTTGTACTCCAAATTTATAGCTTGGCCGTGTGTCGTCGATGTAGATATGTTGAGCCATGTGGATCGTTGATTAATCGATCAATAGATCGATAATCGAAAATGGTCCGAGAGCTGTCCGGAGTCTTCGTGTGTGTCGCTTCAGTGTTAGCTGTCGATGATCCACGTCAGCACACCTCCCTCCTCCCCTTGTCTCGGAACTGCTGCTCGCTTATGTGCATTCCGAAACAGGATTAATAGTGAGCATCAGCAACTACCTCTCGAATCACAGGTCCACAGTGGACAGGGCGAGGCATGGGATTACCCTCTCTCCTGATCCCAGCAGACAGAGTAGACTAGAGTAGAGTAGGGTAAATTAGACAGGAAGGGGGTCAGGGGAGAGAGTGGCGCCTCTCCCCTGGCCCTCTGTTTTGCCCTTTTCTACTTTACTGATTTTTCCCATTGAGCACACAACTACCAAACCCCCTTTTCAACACTGACTGCGCCTGACTGCGCCTGACTGCGCCTGACTGCGCCTGACTGCACCTAACTGCTCCTGACTGCGCCTGACTGCGCCTGAGTGTGCTTGAGTGCGCCTCAGTGCGCCTGAGTGGGCCTGACTGCCCTTGACACCTCCTGACTGTGCCTGACTGCGCCTGAGTGCGCCTGAGTGCGCCTGAGTGCGCGTGAGTGCGCCTGAGTGCGCCTGAATGCGCCTGAGTGCGCCTGAAAGCGCCTGAAAGCGCTTGACTGCGCCTCACTGCTCCTGACTGCACCTGACTGCGCCTGACTGTGCCTGACTGCGCCTGACTGAGCCTGACTGCGCCTGACTGCGCCTGAGTGCGCCTGATTGCGCCTGAGTACGCCTGAGTGGGCCTTAGTGTGCCTGAGTGCGCCCAAGTGCTCCTGACTGCGTCTGAGTGCCCCTGAGGGCGCATTAAGAGCCTCTGAGAGCGCCTGAGTGCGCCTGAGTGTGCCTGAGTGCGCCTGAGTGCGCCTGAGTGCGCCTAAGTGCGCCTAACTGCGCTTGAGTGCGCCTGACTGCGCCTGACTGCACCTGACTTGCGACTGACTGCGCCTGACTGTGCCTGACTGCGCCTGACTGCCCCTGACTGCACCT
Source organism: Penium margaritaceum (assembly GCA_023375785.1). Taxonomy (NCBI): domain Eukaryota; kingdom Viridiplantae; phylum Streptophyta; class Zygnematophyceae; order Desmidiales; family Peniaceae; genus Penium; species Penium margaritaceum. The sequence continues at coordinate 532,927 of SZWC01000167.1, read as the reverse complement.
GACTGCGCCTCACTGCGCCTGACTGCGCCTGAGTGTCCCTGACTGTGCCTGAGTTCTCCTGAGTGCGCCTGAGTGCACCTGAGTGCGCCTGAGTGCGCCTGAGTGCGCCTGAGTGCGCCTGAGTGCGCCTGAGTGTGCCTGAGGGCACCTGAGACCGCTTGAGAGCGCCCGAGTGCGCCTGAGTGCGCCTGAGTGTGCCTGAGTGTGCCTGAGTGCGCCTGACTGTGCCTGACAGCACCTGACTGCACCTCACTGCGCCTGACTGCGCCTGACTGCGCATGACTGCGCCTGACTGTGCCTGACTGTGCCTGACTGCGCCTGAATTTTCCTGAGTGTGCCTGAGTGCGCCTGAGTGGGCCTGAGTACGCCTGAGTGAGCCTGATGTTGGAAAAAGGGCAACCGTCCGATCCTCTTAATCTACTGATCTACAGGGCTCGGCACAACATCAACAAAAGGAAAAAGCAAGAGGGCCGAGAGAGAGATCCCCATCTCTCTCTCGACCCTTCCTGTCTATCCTACTTGGCGGGTCATGGTATGGCTGTGGGCAGGCCTCTTTAGGCGTCCCACTGATCCATCCATCCGCAGCCCTACTCTCTCTACTCATCCTATGGGAGCTCCAGAGAGCTGACAGAACAACTCTACCGGACGACATATATCTGGACAGGTTTTGGACAAACAGGGCGTGTGGTTCGGCAGACGAAGCGAGAGTGCGAGCATGAGCTCCTCACGACCCTGAGTCTGCTGACGTGGCAAAGAACAGCAGCACGCGCAAGACACTGCTCTTTCTAAAGATGGATCCTGCGCTCATGAATCACGCAAAGGCAGTGGGGAGAATCGCGGCCGTCCCCGAGTCAAGAGGTGCCGTCCCTTCGTCATCTCAAGACGACCGGCCGAGAGATCGGCGACTACGAAGAGGCTACCGCAGATCCGGATGATCTCGTCCGTGGATCGCACCGAGGGCGCTGAGCATTTTCCAACCTCGGTCTGCCGATGATCGGAGATCATCGCGCGGTGTCCGGCAGATCTTGTGGCTGAGAACCCGAAGACACAAGGATACCGGACTGCTCAACACTTGTACTTTTCTGCTCTTAGTTAGTACAGACATACAAGTAGCCGTAGTTTTGTATTTGCTATTACTTCGTCTGTATGTAATCATTCAGAGCAAGCTTGGTACCGTTGGAAAGCTTGTGAGACGAGTCGTGTAACTCTGCCTTCAGCTCACCTTCTTGAATCGCACAGTCAGTGACATTATTCAGGCAAGAGTGCCTGTGTGTGTGAGANACCGAGGGCGCTGAGCATTTTCCAACCTCGGTCTGCCGATGATCGGAGATCATCGCGCGGTGTCCGGCAGATCTTGTGGCTGAGAACCCGAAGACACAAGGATACCGGACTGCTCAACACTTGTACTTTTCTGCTCTTAGTTAGTACAGACATACAAGTAGCCGTAGTTTTGTATTTGCTATTACTTCGTCTGTATGTAATCATTCAGAGCAAGCTTGGTACCGTTGGAAAGCTTGTGAGACGAGTCGTGTAACTCTGCCTTCAGCTCACCTTCTTGAATCGCACAGTCAGTGACATTATTCAGGAAAGAGTGCCTGTGTGTGTGAGAGTAGCAACACATGTATGAGAGAGTATTACCGACAGTTCAGTAGAGGATTGAGAAAGTTGACCCATCAGGGTACTGTATCTGAAGACTCCTAAAGATCCTGGAATGTAAATTTCAACACCTGAGTACGCCTGAGTGCAGCTTCGTGCGCCTGCGTGCGCCTCTGTGTGCCTGCGTGCACCTGAGTGCACCTAACTGCGCCTGACTGCGCCTGACTGCGCCTGACTCCGCCTGACTGCGTCTGACTACACTTAACTGCGCCTGACTGCACCTGACTGCGCCTGACTGCGCGTGACTGCACCTGACTGCGCCTGAGTGCGCCTGAGTTTGCCTGAGTGTGCCTTAGTGCGCCTGAGTGTGCCTGAATGCGCCTGACTGCACCTGAGTGCGCCTGAGGGCGCCAGAGGGTGCCTGACTGCGCTAGACTGTGCCTCACTACGCCTGACTGTGCCTGAGTGCGCCACAGTGCGCCTGAGTGCGCCTGAGTGCGCCTGAGTGCGCCTGACTGCGCCTGAGTGCGCCTCAGTGCGCCTAAGTGCGCCCGAGTGCGCCTGAGTGCGCCTGAGTGCGCCTCTATGCGCTTGACTGTGCTTGAGTGCACCTGACTGCGCCTGAGTGCGCCTGAGAGAGCCTAAGAGCGCCTCAGAACACCTGAGAGTGCCTAAGAGTGCATGAGTGTGCATGAGTGTGCCTAAGTGCGCCTGAGTGCGCTTGAGTGCGCATGAGTGCGCCTGAATGCGCCTGACTGCGCCTGACTGCGCCTGAGTACGCCTGAGTGCGCTTGAGTGCGCCTGAGTGCGCCTGAGTCCGCCTGAGTGCGCCTGGGCACGCCTCAGTGCGCCTGAGTGTGCCTGAATGCGCCTATCTGCGCCTGACTGCCTCTGACTGCGCCTGATTGCGCCTGATTGCGCATGACTGCACCTGACTATGCCTGAGTGCGCCTGAGTGTGCCTGAGTGCGTCAGAGTGCACCTGTGTGCGCCTGAGTGCGCCTGAGTGCGCCTGTGTGCGCCTGAGTGCGCCTGAGTGCGCCTGCGTGTGCTTGAGTGGGCCTGAGTGCGCGTGAGTACGCCTGACTGCGCCTGACTGCGCCTGACTGCGCCTGACTGCGCCTGACTATGCCTGACTGCGCCTGACTGCGCCTGTCTGCGCTTGAGCGTGCCTGAGTGCGCTTGAGTGCTCCAGAGTGTGCCTGAGTGCGCCTGCATGCGCTTGAGTGTGCCCTAGTGCGCCAGGGTGCGCCTGAGTGTGCCTGAGTGCGCCTGAGTGCGGCTGAGAGCGCCTGAGAGCGCCTGAAAGCGCCTGAGTGCGCGTGAGTGCGCCTGAGTGCGCATGACTGCGCCAGAGTGCGCCTGACTGCGCCTGACTGCGCCTGACTGCGCTTGACAGCGCCTGACTGCGCCTGACGGCGCCTGACTATGCCTGACTGCACCTGACTGCGCCTCACTGCGCCTGACTGCGCCTTAGTGCGCCTGACTGCGCCTGACTACGCCTGACTGCGCCTGAGTGCGCCTGAGTGGGCCTGAGTGCGCCTGCCTTCGCCTGAGTGCGCCTGAGTGCGCCTGAGTGTGCTTGAGTGCGCCTGCATGCGCTTGAGTGTGCCCTAGTGCGCCAGGGTGCGCCTGAGTGTGCCTGAGTGCGCCTGAGTGCGGCTGAGAGCGCCTGAGAGCGCCTGAGAGCGCCTGAAAGCGCCTGAGTGCGCGTGAGTGCGCCTGAGACGCATGAGTGCGCCAGAGTACGCCTTACTGCGCCTGACTGCGCTTGACAGCGCCTGACTGCGCCTGACGGCGCCTGACTACGCCTGACTGCACCTGACTGCGCCTCACTGCGCCTGACTGCGCCTTAGTGCGCCTGACTGCGCCTGACTACGCCTGACTGCGCCTGAGTGCGCCTGAGTGGGCGTGAGTGCGCCTGACTTCGCCTGAGTGCGCCTGAGTGCGCCTGAGTGTGCCTGAGTGCACCTGAGTGCACCTGAATACGCTTAAGTGCACCTGAGTACACCTGAGGGCGCGTGACTGCGCCTGACTGCGCTTGACTACGCCTGAGTGCGCCTGAGTGGGCCCGAGTGCGCCTGAGAACGCCTGAGTGCGCCTGACTGCGCCGGACTGCGCCTGAGTGCGCCTGAGTGCGCCTAAGTGCGCCTGAGTGCGCCTGAGTGCGCCTACCTGGGCCTAAGTGCGCCTGAGTGCGCCTGAGTGTGCCTGAGTGCGTCTCAGAGCGCCTGAGAGCGCCTGAGAGCGCCTGAGAGTGCCTGAAAGCACTTGAAAGCGCCTAAGTGCGCGTGAGTGCGCCTAAGTGTGCCTGAGTGCGCCAGAGTGCGCCTGACTGTGGCTGACTGCGCCTGACTGCACTTGAGAGCGCCTGACTGCGCCTCACGGCGCCTGACTATGCCTGACTGCATCTGACTGCGCCTCACTGCGCCTGATTGCGCCTTAGTGCGCCTGACTGCGCCTGACTACGCCTGACTGCGCCTAAGTGCGCCTGAATGGGCCTGAGTGCGCCTGAGTGCGCCTGAGTGCGCCTGAGTGCGCCTGAGTGTGCCTGAGTGTGCCTGAGTGCACCTGAATGTGCTTAAGTGCACCTGAGTACACCTGAGGGCGCGTGACTGCGCCTGACTGCGCCTGGGGGGCCTGAGTGCGCCTCAGTGCGACTGAGTGCACGTGACTGCGCCGGACTGCGCCTGAGTGCGCCTCAGTGCGCCTGAGTGCACCTAAGTACGCCTGAGTGCGCCTAACTGGGCCTAAGTGCGCCTGAGTGCGCATGAGTGTGCCTGAGTGTGTCTCAGAGTGCCTGAGAGCGCCTGAGAGCGCCTGAGAGTGCCTGAGTGTGCCTGAGTGCGCCTGAGTGCGCCTGAGTGCACCTGAGTGCGCTCGAGTGCACCTACGTGCGCCTCCATGTGCTTGCATGCGCCTGCGTGCACCTGAGTGCGCCTGAGTGCGCTTGACTGTGCCTGACTGCGCCTGACTGCGTCAGATTACGCTTGCCTGCGCCTGACTGCGCCTGACTACACCTGAGTGCGCCTGACTGCACCTGACTGCGCCTGACTGCGCCTTAGTGAGCCTGAGTGCACCTGAGTGCACCTGAGTGCGCCTGAGTGTGCCTGAATGTACCGGAGTGCACCTGAGTGTGCCCGAGGGCGCCTGAGGGCACCTGACGGCGCCTGATTGTGCCTGACTGCGCCTGACTGCGCCTGAGTCCGCCTGAGTGCGCCTGAATGCGCCTGAGTACGCCCGAGTGCGCCTGACTCCGCTTTTGCGCGCCTGACTGCGCCTGAGTGCACCTGACTGTGCCTGAGTGCGCCTGAAAGAGCCTGAGAGCGCCTGAGAACGCCTGAGAGCGCCTAAGAGTGCCTGAGTGAGCCTGAGTACGCCTGAGTGCGCCTGCGTGCGCCTACGTACGTCGAAGTGCGCCTGAGTGCGCGTGAGTGCGCCTGAGTGCCTGTGAGTGCGTCTGAGTGCACCTGAGTGCGCCTGAGTGCGCCTGACTGCACCTGATTGCTCCTGACTGCGCCTGACTGCGCCTGATTGTCCCAAAGTGCGCCCGAGTGCGCCTGAGTGCGCCTGAGTACGCCTGAGTGCGCCTGAGTGTGCCTGAGTGCGCTTGAGTGCTCCTGAGTGATCCTGACTGCGCTTAACTACACCTGACTGCGCCTGACTTCGCCTGAGTGTGCCTGAGTGCGCCTGAGTGCACCTGACAGCGTCTGACTACGCCTGAGTGCATCTGACTGCGCCTAACTGCGCTTCACTGCGCCAGACTGCGCCTGAATGTGCCTGAGTGCGCCTGAGTGCGCCTGAGTGCGCCTAAGAGCGCCTGAGTGCGCCTGAGTGCCCCTAAGAGCGCCTGAGTACGCCTGAGTGCGTGTGAGTGCCCCTGAGTGCACCTGAGTGTGCCTGAGTGCGCCTGAGTGCGCCTCAGTGCGCCTGAGAGCACCTGAGAGCGCCTAAGAGCTCCTGACTACGCCTGACTGTGCCTGACTGCGCCTGACTGCGCCTGACTGCAACTGACTACGCCTGACTGCGCCTGACTGCGCCTGACTATGCCTGACTGTGCCTGACTGCGCCTGTCTGCGCTTGAGTGTGCCTGAGTGTGCCTCAGTGTGCCTGAGTGCGCCTGAGTGCACCTGCATGCGCTTGAGTGTGCCTGAGTGCGCCAGGGTGCGCCTGAGTGTACCTGAGTGCACCTGAGTGCGCCTGAGAGTGCCTGAGAGCGCGTGAAAGCGCTTGAGTGCGCGTGAGTGCGCGTGAGTGCGCCTGAGTGTGCCTGAGTGTGCCAGAGTGCGCATGACTATGCCTGACTGCGCCTGACTGCGCTTGACAGCGCCAGACTACGCCTTACGGCGCCTGACTACGCCTGACTGCACCTGACTGCGCCTCACTGCGCCCGACTGCGCCTTAGTGCGCCTGACTGCGCCTGACTACGCCTGACTGCGCCTGAGTGCGCCTGTGTGAGCCTGAGTGCGCCTGACTTCGCCTGAGTGTGCCTGTGTGCGCCTGAGTGTGCCTGAGTGCGCCTTAGTGGACCTGAATGCGCTTACGTGCACCTGAGTACGCCTGAGGGCGCCTGACTGCGCCTGAATGCGCTTGACTGCGCCTGTGTGCGACTGAGTGCGCCTGAGTGCGCCTGAGACCGCCTGAGTGCGCCTGACTGCGCCGGACTGCGCCTGAGTGCGCCTGAGTGCGCCTGAGTGCCCTAAGTGTGCCTGAGTGCACCTAACTGGGCCTAAGTGCGCGTGAGTACACCTGAGTGCGCCTGAGTGCGCCTGAGAGAGCTTGAGAGCGCCTGAGAGCGCACGTGGTCTCGCCCCTGTGCCCACTCATTCAATCGCCTCCTCCGCTTCCGCATCAACTTCAGCCTGGCACAAGGATCCGTCCGGTTGCATCGCTCGAGTCGCGACGACCTGCGCCCACGCCAAAACTTCCATCAGCGCATGAGATTCGCCCCTGCACCCATTTCATCATCCATCATTCCTCCATCTTCCTCGTCATCACCTGCCTCACTCAAAGATCTGCTTAACCTCCTTACTGCTCAACAATCTGCACTCACGACAAAGCGCGCCCGTCGCACATACAACTCTGTCCCAGCATTCACCCAACCATCAGCCTCCTCAATCCGTCAGTCGCATCAAGCTGATTGATCACCTCCCAAACCAATCAAAACCATGTTTGCACCCGCAGAACCCGCAAACCATGCTGCATGGTGGCCCACCATAGTTCTCGCACAATGACTTCCACTCCTCTACTTCAATGATGATGACACCACCAACTTTGGAGTCTGGCTCGATGCCCTTGGCTCAACCGCCGCCAACATCGTTCTATGAGGATTCTCCTATCTTGCCCTCATGAATGATGAACGAGAATATCCACGACAAGATAACCCCTTCATGCATCGTCCAGATCAAGCATACTGGGGAAATTACTTTTACGTCACGCACCAGGTCCGAGCCCTCCTCTACATCATCACAGACAAAACCTTCCACTGCATCATCCAATCGCACAAATACTCCATTAGGAGAATCACCCGCGACATTGGACTACAATGCTCAAGAGGAAGGCCAAGACCACTCAACGATCCTACAATACCAGTCACTCGGCCAATAAGACTGGTGCCATCCGAGATTCCAGCATCTGCTCCCAGACCTCATCGACTCCCAAGACCTCCTCCTCCAAGAAGAAGACCGGAGGCTCCTCCATTTGTCTCCTCGGATGATAAGGATCAAAGCAACTAAAAGATCCTGATGAGTCTGGTTCAGGGGGAATGTTGGAAATAAGTGAGAACCAGCCTCACCTCTCCTATCCCTCGGAGAAATCCGAGTCTTAGAAGTAAAAGGTTCAAGACTCCGTCCGAACCAACTTGACCGAACGACTCTTTGTTCGACCGTTCTGCCAACGGGTCAAGTGATCCCCTAATAAAGTGACATCTGTCACCCACGTCCGGCTAGTGGAAATAAAGCCGTTGTACATGCCTTTGTCCTGTTCTGCTGATATATACCGAGGATGTTCATTCCCTCGAGTTATCCAGAACAGTTCTACTCATCCTGTTCCCCTTTGGTTCCGCGGCTTCGCCGCCGAGTCTTCGCTCTGCTCGTCCCTCGCACTTTCTGTCTTCGCCAACCCCTCTCAACGCTTTGCTCCGTCACTCTCGCTCCTTCGCTCAGCTCTCATACTCCGCCAACCATCACTCGCCTCGCAAGCACTCTCTCTCACATCAACCTGTCTACCTCGGTTACGTCGCATCTCAGCCTCTATCTGCTCCTGCGACTAACTCCTCGGACCGCTCTCACTTACGTCACTCTGCTGACGTACACTTGCATGTCTGATGCTTCTGCTTGCTTCTACTGCCGCTGTTCTCGTGTCTGCATTCTTCTGAAATGCCTGAGTGTGCCTGAGTGCGCCTTAGTGCGCCTGAATGAGCCTGAGAGCACCTGAGTGTGCCTGAGTGCGCCTGAGTGCGCCTGAGTGCGCCTGAGTGCGCCTGACTATGCCAGACTGCGCCTGACTGCGCCCTAGAGTGCCTGACTGCGCCTGACTACGCCTGACTGCGCTTGAGTGCGCCTGAGTGCACCTTAGTGCGCTTGACTGCGCCTGACTGCGCCTGAGTGCGCCTGAGTGCGCCTGAGTGCTCTTGAGTGCGCCTGAGTGCGCCTGACTAGGCCTGAGTGCACCTAAGTGCGCCTGAGTACACCTGAGTGTGCCTGAGAGCACCTGAGAGCGCCTGAGTGGACCTGAGTGCGCCCGAGTACGCCTGAGTGCGCCTGAGTGTGCCTGAGTACACCTGAGTGCGCCTGAGTGCGCCTGAGTGCGCCTGAGTGTGCCTGACTGGGCCTGAGTGCGCGTGAGTGCGCCTCAGTGCGCCTGAGTATGCCTGACGGCGCCTGACTGCGCCTGACTGCGCCTGACTGCCCCTGAGTGCGCCTGAGTGTGCCTGAGTGTGCCTGAGTGTGCTTGAGTGTGCTTGAGTGCGTCTGAGTGTGCCTGAGTGCGCCTGAGTGCGCCTGAGTGATTTAGTGCTCCTGAGAGCATTTGAGTGCGCCTGAGTGTCGACTATGCCTGACTGCGCCTTAGTACGCCTGAGTAGGCGTGAGTGCACCTGAGTGCGCCTGACTACGCCTGATTGCGTCTGACTGCGTTTTACTATGCCTAACTGTGCCTGAATGCGCCAGACTGCCCCTGACTGTGTCTGAGTACGCCTGGGTGCGCCTGAGTGCGCCGGAGTGCCCCTGAGTGCGCCGGAGTGCGCCTGAGTGTGCCTGAGTGCCCTTGATTACGCCTGAGTACGTTTGAGTGCGCCTGACTGCACCTAAGTGCGCCTGAGTGCGCCTGACGGCGCCTAGCGGCGTCTGACTGCGCCTGACTGCGCTTGACTACCCTTGAGTGTGCCTGAGTGCGCCGGAGTGTGCCTGAGTGCGCCTGAGTACGCATGAGTGCTTCTAAGTGCTCCTGAGTGTGCTTGAGTGCGCCTGAGTGCGCCTGAGTGCGCCTGAGTGCGCCTGAGTATGCCTGAGTGCGCCTGAGTGCGCCTGACAGCGCCTAATTGCACCTGACTGCGCCTGACTACGTCTGACTCCGCCTGACTGCGCCTGACTGCGCCTGACTGTGCCTGACTGCGTCTGAGTGCGCCTGAGTGCACCTGAGTGCTCCTGAGTGCGCCTGAGTACCCCTGAGTGTGCCTGAGTGCGCCTGAGTGCTCTTGAGAATGCCTGAGTGTGCTTGAGTGCGCCTGAGTGCGCTTGAGTGCACCTGACTGAGCCTGACTGTGTTTGACTGCGCCTGAGTGTGCCTAAATGCGCCTGAGTGCGCCTGACTGCGCCTGACTGCGCCTGACTGCGCCTGACTGCGCCTGAGTGCGCCTGAGTGCACCTGAGTGCTCCTGAGTGCGCCTGAGTACCCCTGAGTGTGCCTGAGTGCGCCTGAGTGCTCTTGAGAATGCCTGAGTGTGCTTGAGTGCGCCTGAGTGCGCTTGAGTGCACCTGACTGAGTCTGACTGTGTTTGACTGCGCCTGAGTGTGCCTAAATGCGCCTGAGTGCGCCTGACTGCGCCAGACTGCGCCCGACTCCGCTTGAGTGCGTCTGAGTGCGCCTGAGTGCGCCTGAGTGCGACTGAGTATGCCTGAGTGTGCTTGAGTGCGCCAGAGAGCGCTTGAGTGTGCCTAAGTGTGCCTGAGTGTGCCTGAGAGCGCTTGAGAGCGCCTGAGTGTGCCTGAGTGCGCATGAGTGCACCTGAGTGGGCCTGAGTGCGCCTAAGTGCGTCTGAGTGCACCTGAGTGTGCCTGAGTGCGCCTGAGTAAGCGTGAGTGCGCTTGAGTGCGCCTGAGTGCGCCTGACGGTGCCTGACTGCGCCTGACTGCGCCTGACTGCCCCTGAGTGTGCCTGAGTGTCCCTGAGTGTACCTGAGTGAGCCTGAGTGCGTCTGAGTTCGCCTGAGTGTTCCTGAGTGCGCCTGAGTGCGCCTGAGAGCACCTGAGTGTGCCTGAGCGAGCTTGACTACGCCTTACTGTGCCTGAGTGTGCATGAGTGCACCTGAGTGCGCCTGAGTATACCTTAGTGCGCCTGAGTGCGCCTGACTATGCTTGACTGCGCCTGACTGCGTCTGACTGTGCCTGACTGCACCTGACTGCACCAGACTGCCCCTGACTGCGTCTGAGTGCGCCTGAGTGTGCCTGAGTGTGCCTGAGTGCGCCTGAGTAAGCCTGAGTGCGCCTGAGTGCGCCTGAGTGCGCCTGAGTGCGCCTGAGTGCGCCTGACGGCGCCTAACGGCGTCTGACTGCGCCTGACTGGGCCTGACTACCCCTGAGTGTGCTTGAGTTTGCCTAAGTGCGCTGAGTCCGCCTGAGAGCGCCTGAGTGCGCCTGAGTGCGCCTGAGCGCTTCTGAGTGCGCCTGTGTGCGCATGAGTGCGCGTGAGTGCGCCTGAGTGTGCCCAAGTACGCCTGGGTGCGCCTGAGTGCGCCTCAGTGCGCCTGAGTATGCCTGAGTACGCCTGAGTGTGCCTAACAACGTCTGACTGCACCTAAGTGCATGTGACTTCGTCTGACTACGCTTGACTGCGCCTGAGTGTGCCTGAGTGCGCCTGAGTGCGCGTGAGTGCGCCTGAGTGCGCCTGAGTGCGCCTGAGTGCGCCTGAATGCGCCTGAGTGAGCCTAAGTGCGCTTGAAAGCGCCTGACTGTGTCTGACTGTGTCTGAATGCGCCTGACTGCACCAGACTGCGCCTGAGTGCGCCTTACTGCGCCGGACTTTGCCTGACTCCGCCTGAGTGCGCCTGAGTCCGCCTGAGTGCACCTTAGTGCGCCTGAGTGCGCCCGAGTGTGCATGAGTGTGCCTGAGTGCGCTTGAGTGCGGCTGAGTACGCCTAAGTGTACCTGAGTGCGCCTGAGTGTGCCTTAGTGCGCCTGAATGCGCCTGAGTGCATGTGAGTGTGCCTGAGTGCGCCTGAGTACGCCTGACTATGTCTGACTGCGCCTGAGTGTGCCTGACTGAGCCTGAGTGCGCCTGACTGCGCCTGACTGTGCCTGACTGCGCCTGACTGCGCCTGACTCCGCCTTAGTGTGCCTAAAAGCGCCGTGGTCCTGCCTGAGTGCGCCTGAGTGCGCCTGAGTGCGCCTGAGTTCACCTAAGTGCTTGTGAGTGCGCCTGAGTGTGCCTGAGTGTGCTTGAGTGCGCCTGAGTGCGCGTGAGTGCGCCTCAGTGCGCTTCAGTGCGCCTGTGTGCGCCTGAGTGCGCCTGAGTGCGCCTGAGTGCGCCTGAGTACGCCTGAGTGCGCCTGAGTGTGCCTCACTGCGCAAGACTGCGCTTGACTGCGCCTGACTGCGTCTGACTCTGCCTTGTCAGAATGATGCAGAGAAGAGAATTGCAGGAGCAAAAGCAGGCAGAAGCACGGGAACATGCATGAGTACGTTACTGAAGTAACGAAGGTGAAGGCCGTCCGAAGGAGTTTAGTCGCAGGAGTTGGGACCAACCGAGGTGTTAGGGAAGCGAGGTAGGCAAGTAGCTAGGAGCGAGATGAGTGGTGACTGGCTGAGAGAGAAAGCTGAGCGAAGGAGCGGTAGTGACGGAGCGAAGCGCTAAGAGCAGTGAGAGGCTGGCGAAGTCAGGACATGTGAGGAGCAAGCAGAGCGAAGACACGGCGGCAAAGCCGCGGAACCAAGAAGGGAACCGAATGGGAAGAACTGTTCTGGTTAATCGAGGAGGGAATGAACATCCTCCATATGTACGACTGAACAGGATAACAGGAGAGACATGAGCAATTGCTTCTTCTGCGCTAGCCGGACGCGCTTGCGGTGATTCCACTTATTAGGGGATGTCTCGGTAGAAGAGTCGTTGGTCGGTCAAGGACCGTTAACGGCTAGTGAGTGATGTCCGAGATGGTTCTGGCTGGAGCTGAACCATTATTGAGAGCTCGGGATATCCGAGGGGTAATGAGGCAGGCCTTGTCCGAGTCAAGCTTTCTGATAGTCCCCCTGAGTCCGAGAAGATGTAGGGTCTTGATTGCCCTTAGTTTTAGAGAGCAATGGTGTCTTGGTGGCGTTGTCTCGTGGGAGGTGTTTCCACTCGATGGAGGTTGGGATTCCACGCTGCTACTACCAGAGTGTGCCACATGGCCGCCACTGGGGATACTTCATTTATGATCCTGTGGTAGACAGGGTGGGTAGTGCAGCGAAGACATTTCTTGATGTGTCGGAGGCTTGTTATGTAGGCCCTTGGAGGACATCCGGGATTGTCATAAATTCCTTCTAAAAAGAGGGAGAGCTGATATCCATGAAGAAATGACTGTTTCGTTTGGATGAGTACGCCACCATACCAGTCGTGGATGTTTTCTCCGAACTGATCGAGATTTGGGACGTGTGTCCAATCGAGGGCATAAACTGCCATGTTGATGTTCTTGGTGGCGCGTGGCAATTTTGTGGGTGAAGGACGAACAATGACGGTTGAACAGCTTAGTGGCTCCAGATAGTCACAACGCGAGTGGAGTGACTTTGATTGTGTTGGAAGAGGGTGTGGAGAAGATGATTGAATGGGTTCAAGGGTGACACCTTGTGTACAGTGGAGGCTTCGACGTGGGTGCTGGTCGTTGCGGAGAAGGCGATATGACTGAGGCCGATTCGAGTACCGAGTCAGAGGATGATGCAGAAGGCGGAGAAGCGATTGATGATTTGAGTGGGCGCAGGGGCGAGACCACGTGCGCTGCGGGAGGTTGCGGCGTGGGTGCAGGTCGTTGCGCAATGGGTCATACGACCGGGCAGATCCTTGGACCGACCAGAGGTCGATGCGGATAACAAAGGAAGATTTTGATAATTGAGTGGACGCAGGGGCAAAACCACGCGTGCTGCTGAAATAGGGGAACAAGATGCGGCAAGGGGAAGGCAGGAGCCAACGCGTCGCAAGAAATCTGCTACCGGCGTGGGTGCAGGCTGCTGCGAAGCTGGCAGCTAGCTCGTACAGGTCCTTGTGCTGTCGACAGATGCTGATGATGCGGAGGCTGAAGCTGATGATGATGTCGGAGTGGGCGCAGGGGCGAGCCACGTGCACTGCAGAAGTTTTCAGCGTGGGCGCAGGTCGTCGCGGAACGGGCGATGCGACCGGGCGAATCCTTGTGTCGAGCGGAAGAACGATTTGAAGAAATGAGGAGGCGACTGATGGCTGAGTGGGCGCAGGGGCAAAACCACGTGCGCTGCGAAATGATGACCAATGAAGAGGACTGATGCGGAGGCTGCACAGATGATGATGAGGCGTGATTTGAGGAGTCGAGAAGAGGCTGATGAAGTTGATGAGAGAAACTCGGAGGATGCAAATGAAGGAAGATGATGAATGATGCGTTGGAGATGAAGGTGGAGATGACACGGAGAGGAATGGAGGCTGATGATGATGCTGGAGGCGAAAGGTGAAGAGGACGGCTGGCAGAGGACTGTTCCGGTGCTGTAGGGAGCAAGAGTGAGACAACTACTTACTCTAATTTCAGGAGAGTGACGGCTTGTTCCCAGTTGGCCCTTGATGGGCAGGAAGACTGGTGGTGTCCGATATCCCGACGACGGTAGTTCTGCTGCTGCTGTTGACGAAGTGAGAAGGCGATGATTCGAGATGAAGAATGCAGGGAAGCTGAGGAGGTCAATGGAAGGAGGGGACATGGAGGCTTGATGCAGAGGGATGTGAGAGGCAGAGGTGCTTTGCAGAGCCTGAGGAGATGAGAGGCAGTGGATGGCTGAAGTTAGGAAGTTTTCAGGAAGTTGATGGCAAATGGCGACTCGAGAGCAGCTTGCGGCTGTTGCGGACGACAGGTCACCAATTGTGGGCCACGGGCGCGGAAATGGGCGCAGGGCTCTGTCAGGGTGATGAGACGTTTCTCCAGTGCGAGGAGTACTTCAAGCGGTAATGCTGATGTCAGCTGCTGACAAAGTGGCGGCGACGGCGGCAGAACAACGCAGATCAAACTGGTGAAGTACGGATGGCAGCAGAGCGATGACGAGGTCACGAGGCACCACGAGATGTCACCTGATGCTCTGATACCATGTCAAAATAATGAAGAGAAGAGAATTGCAGGAGCAGAAGCAGGCACAAGCACCGGAACATGAATGAGTACGTCACTGAAGTAACGCAGGTGAAGGCGGTCCGAAGGAGTTTAGTCGCAGGAGTTGGGACCAACCGAGGTGTTAGGGAAGCGAGGTAGGCAAGTAGCTAGGAGCGAGATGAGTGGTGACTGGCTGAGAGAGAAAGCTGAGCGAAGGAGCGGGAGTGACGGAGCGAAGCGCTAAGAGCAGTGAGAGGCTGGCAAAGTCAAGACATGTGAGGAGCAAGCATAGCGAAGACATGGCGGCGAAGCCGCGGAACCAAGAAGGGAACAGAATGGGAAGAACTGTTCTGGTTAATCGAGGAGGGAATGAACATCCTCCATATGTACGACAGAACAGGATAACGGGAGAGACATGAGCAACGGCTTCTTCTGCCCTAGCCAGACGCGCTTGCGGTGATTCCGCTTATTAGGGGATGTCTCGGTAGAAGAGCCGTTGGTCGGTCAAGGACCGTTAATGGCTAGTGAGTGATGTCCGAGGTGGTTCTGGCCGGAGCTGAACCATTATTGAGAGCTCGGGATATCCGAGGGGTAATGAGGCAGACCTTGTGGGAGTCAAGCTTTCTGACACGCCTGACTAAGCCTGACTGCGCCTGACTGCGCCTTAGTACACCTGAGTGCGCCTAAGTACGCCTGAGTGTGCCTGAGTGTGCCTGACTACACCTCAGTGCGCCTGAGTATGCCTGCGTGTGCCAGAATGCGCCTGAGTGCGCCTGAGTGCACCGAAGTGCGCCTGAGTGTGCCTGAGTGCGCCTGTGTGCGCCTGACTATGTCTGACTGCCCCTAAGTGTGCATGAGTGTGCCTGAGTGCGCCTGAGTGCGCCTGACTACGCCTGACTCCGCCTGACTCCGCCTGACTCCGCCTGAGTGCGCCTGAGTGCGCCTGAGTCCGCCTGAGTGCGCCTGAGTGCTCCTGAGTGCACCTTAGTGCGCCTGACTGTGCCTTACTGCGCCTGACTCTTCCTGAGTGCGCTTGAGTGCGCCTGAGTGCGCCTGAGTGCGCCTGAGTCCGCCTGACTGTGCCTGACTGCGCCTGACTGCGCCTGATTGTGCCTGACTGTGCTTGACTGCGCCTTAGTGTGCCTAACTGTGCCTGACTGCGCCTGAGTGCGCCTGAGTGCGCCTGAGTGCGCATGAGTGCGCCTGAGTGCGCCTGAGTGCGCCTGAGTGTGCCTGAGTGCGCTTGAAAGTGCCTGACTGTGTCTGACTGTGTCTGATTGTGTCTGACTGCGCCTGAGTGCGCCTGACTGCGCCGGACTGCGTCTGACTCCGCCTGAGTGCGCCTGAGTGCGCCTGAGTGTGCCTGAATGCGCCTGAGTGGGCCCGAGTGTGCCTGAGTGCGCCTGAGTGCACTTGAGTGCGCCTGAGTACGCCTGAGTGCGCCTGAGTGTGCCTGAGTGCGCCTGAGTTCGCCTGAGTGCGCCTCAGTGCGCCTGAGTGTGCCTGAGTGCGTCTGAGTGCGCCTGACTATGTGTGACTGCGCCTGAGTGCACCTGACTGTGCCTGAGTGCGCCTGAGTGCGCCTGAGTGTGCCTGAGTGCGCCTGAGTGCACTTGAGTGCGCCTGAGTACGCCTGAGTGCGCCTGAGTGTGCCTGAGTGCGCCTGAGTTCGCCTGAGTGCGCCTCAGTGCGCCTGAGTGTGCCTGAGTGCGTCTGAGTGCGCCTGACTATGTGTGACTGCGCCTGAGTGCACCTGACTGTGCCTGAGTGCACCTGAGTGCGCTTGACTGCGCCTGACTGCGCCTGACTGTGCCTGACTGCGTCTGACTCCGCCTGAGTGTGCCTGAGTGTGCCTTGGTCCGCCTTAGTGCGCCTGAGTGCGCCTGAGTGCGCCTGAGTGCTCCTGAGTTCTTCTGAGTGCGCCTGAGTGCGCCTGAGTGCCCCTGAGTGTGCTTGAGTGCGCCTGAGTGCGCCTGAGTGCGCTTGAGTGCGCCTGTGTGCGCCTGCGTGTGCCTGAGTGTGGCTGAGTGTGCCTGAGTACGCCTGAGTGCGCCTGAGTGTGCCTGACTGCGCTCGACTGCGCCTGACTGCGCCTGACTGCGTCTGACTGCGCCTGACTGCGCCTGACTGCGCCTGACTGCGCCGGACTGCGCCTGACTGCGCCTGACTGCGCCTGAGTGCGCCTGAGTGCGCCTGAGTGCGCCTGAGTGCGCCTGAGTGCGCCTGAGTGTGCCTGAGTACGCCTGAGTGTGCCAGAATGCGCCTGAGTGCGCCTGAGTGCGCCTGAGTGCGCCTGAGTATGCTTGAGTGCGCCTGTGTGCGCCTGCCTATGTCTGACTGCCCCTAAGTGTGCATGAGTGTGCCTGAATGCGCCTGAGTGCGCCTGACTACGCCTGACTCCGCCTGACTCCGCCTAAGTGCGCCTGAGTGGGCCTGAGTGCGCCTGAGTGCGCCTGAGTGCTCCTGAGTGCGCCTGAGTGTGCCTGACTGTGCCTGACTGAGCCTAACTGCGCCTGACTCTGCCTTAGTGCGCTTGAGTGTGCCTGAGTGTGCCTGAGTGCGCCTGAGTGTGCCTTAGTGCGCCTGACTGTGCCTGACTGCGCCTGACTGCACCTGATCGCGCCTGACTGCGCCTGTCTGCGCCTTATTGTGCCTAACTGCGCCTGACTATGCCTGACTGGGCCTGAGTGTGCCTGAGTGTGCCTGAGTGCGCATGAGTGCGCTTGAGTGCGCCTGAGTGGGCCTGAGTGTGCCTGAGTGCGCCTGAGTGTGCCTGAGTGCGCCTGAGTGCGCCTGAATGCGCCTGAGTGCGCCTGAATGCGCCTGAGTGCGTGTGAGTGCGCCTGAGGGCGCCTGACTGCGCCTGAGAATGCCTGACTGCGCCTGAGTGAGTCTGAGTGTGCCTCGGTGTGCCTGACTGCACTTGACTGCGCCTGAGTGCGCCTGAGTGTGCCTGAGTGCGCCTGAGTGTGCCTGAGAGCGCCTGACTGGGCCTGAGTGCGCCTGAGTGCGCTTGAGTGCGCCTGAGTGCGCCGGAGTGCGCCTGAGAGCACCTGAGAGCGCCTGCGTGTGCCTCAGTGCGCCTGAGTGCGCCTGAGTGCTCCTGAGTGCGCCTGAGTGCGCCTGAGTATGCCTGAGTGTGCCTGAGTGCGCCTGAGGGCGCGTGAGTGCGCCTGAGTGCGCCTTAGTGCGCCTGACGGGGCCTGACTATGCCTCACTGCGCCTGACTGTCCCTGAGTGCGCCTGATGTTGGATTTGCCAGGTTCAAATTCACGAATACAGTCCATGGGAGTGAGAGAAATGTTGATAAAGATTTTACAAGAGCAAAGGGGACATAGACCGACGGACAGATCGATGGGATTAATGGTGGGCATCGATCTGCCAACGGAAGTGATCCAACTTCCGGTACGCGACTTTCTCTCACCACCAAGCAACAGGGTGGAGTTGACCGCCAGACAACTATGGGCAAACGGCAGGTAGTTCGATGGACGGAGATTGATGTGGCAGCAAGACACCGTCCAACGAATCTACGGCGGGTGAAAATCAACAACTGACGGTCAGATCGTAGCCGTCCACTACTGACAACCGGAGCAAGAACTCATATGCTTGACGCTGGTAATCTCCGCTCCATGGAGATCATCAGCGCAGGCAGCGAAGCTCGCCACACATCTCAGCACTCACACACATACGCACCGATGCACTAGCATATAGCGTAGAGCTAGACTAGTACTCATTTCTCAACTGTTCCTAGCACACTTGCACGATTCAATACTTGTGATAGATTCTGTAGCTGGAGTTACAGAAGATTCTGTCGGACTCTTGTTCAATGCTTCTGGTGCATGATTCTTCGTGCAATAAATTCAAGAAGATCGCTGACGGCTTGATCCTATTTTTTAACAATTGGTATCAGACCAGGGGTCGTTAAATGTACTTGAATTTGCCTCTCAGCCGTTCTGGGAGGAATAAGGACGTTTAGGAGGTGAAGCCCATCATCTCTGCTGGCGGTATTGCAAATCTGCGCTGAGTGAAGTGAGCCAGCCACTTCAACATTCGAAGCCTGGTTTATGTGGTTGGTACGGGCTGCCACTGTGGCTTCTGGGTCAACATCAAGCGCTGGTAGTTGAACAAGATTCAACTTGGTTCTCTTGCGGGTGAAGATTTGAAGATTTGATTTTCCGCTGATATGAGCAGAAGCAGCAGAAGCAACTTTTCTTTGATTGGGTGAAGCATCATGGATCAAACAGCTGCAGAACTGACAAGTGGCTTTGGTACTCCCATTTTCTATGGAGAATCTTATCATCAGTGGGCATTCTCTATGAAGTTACTGCTGATGTCGCGAGGTCTTTGGAATGTGGTGGAATGTGTGCCGCACAACCTTAACATGCAACAGACATACGAACACAAACGGAGACAAGACGCTGTTTTTTCTCTGATTGGGAAGAATGTGTCCCTCAAGTTCAGAATCCTTCTTCAGGAGAATAATCCAACGAACGACCCTTCTGTGGCCTGGTTCGCTTTGAGGGCATTTTTCCTGAAAACGGATGCAGTTATGATACACGAGCTCCGACAACAATTCAACCTTTTACGGGTCAAGAAACAACAGCGAATCTCTGATCATATTCTACACCTTAAGAACCTTGCTCACCAGCTCCAAGATCTTGGTGAACGGGTATCAGTGATACCCGTTCACCAAGGGAGTTTGCCCTTACACTCCTACAAGCTTTGCCAAACCACCTACATGTCGCCGGACGAGACAACTACATATCATTTGATGCAGTCCAACAATCTTCCAAAGGCACATTCAGAGCGTCAAGACCAGTTGGATCTTGACATGCTCATTGACGAAGTCATCTGTGCAGATAAGCATGATGTTGGACTGACAGGTCCCTTGGACTCAGCACTCAAATTATCTGCTTTTTCTCACAGTTCAAAACATCTTTCACTCTCCAGCTCCTCGGAAAGATCCGAGTTGTTCAAAACGTTCAGCACAGTTTCAAGGGGCCTACTGGAACTGTAAAGGCTATGGGCATGTTCACCATTTTTTTCCTCTTCGGAAAGCCAAACAAAAACGACATCAAAGACCTGAACTGGGACAAGAATTTCCAACAGCGCCCAACGGCAGTAGCAACAGCAGTAGCGGCGGCACCTGCCAACAAGGGCAGCAGCTGTCAGGCGCCTGAGTGCACATGAGGGCGCCTGACTGCGCCTGAGAATGCCTGACTGCGCCTGAGTGCGCCTGAGTGCGCCTCAGTGCGCCTGACTGCGCTTGACTGCGCCTGAGTGCGCCTGAGTGCGCCTGAGTGTGCCTGACTGCGCCTGACTGCGCCTGAGTGCGCCTTAGTGCACCTGAGTGCGCCTGAGTGCGCCTGAGTGTGCCTGAGTGCGCCTGAGTGCGCCTGATTGCGCCTGAGTGCGCCTGAGTACGCCTGAATGTGCCTGAGTGCGCCTGTGTGCGCCTGAGGGTGCCTGACTGCGCCTGAGAACGCCTGAGTGCGCCTGAGTGCCCCTGACTTGTTAGAATTGGAGATCGTTGAATGCCACAAGAAAACTGTCTAGGAAGCGCAAACCAATCGCTCAGAACCAGAGCAGATCAACACAGGCGCTCACAGTCAGATCTGCTCAACCAGCGATAGAGAAATGAACTCTATTCATCAGAATGTACTAACGCCTGGGTACAGGTGCTACTGATATCTAATCCTCAAAAGAATAAAGAAAATTGGATCAGTTCTGCCTTAAATTCTGCTTTGCTCGCCTTCACTTCCTGTGCGTCTCGCTCCGCAGCCACGGTTCTGCCGTCTCCCGCCTGCACCTGCCGTCTTCGTTGTGTGTACTTGGGTCCCGGTCACACTGGTTCTTTGGTAAGACCTGAATAGTGCTGTTCTTCATTGTCGTTCGATGTGATCCGGTACATGCCATTTATACGTTGGTCGTGCGCCGTTGATCTTGGATCAGATGGCCTCCGAGTTTCTGTGTCATCGATATTTATCGATGCCACATCCCCCCCACTTGTCCGCACTGCCTTCCCTCCATATCAACCAGACTGGTAGTCCGGTACTCTGTTCTCTTTTTGCTCCTTTCGAGATGCCATGTCAGCCTCCTGCCAGAGCTCCGCTCAGGTTACAGCTTCCAGACCACTTCGCACAGGAGCGCAAAGGTCTACACAATATATGCTGCTCGTGGTCATGCCTCTCTCGAAGAACAGGTACATATGAATCGGCAGGGGAGGCATGGAACTACCCTCTCTCCTGATCCAGCAGTAGACATGAGGCATAGTGTAGATCAGGGTAGAACATAGGTGGCGGAGGGTCAGGGGAGAGAGTGGCGCCTCTCCGCTGGCCCTCTGCGTTATGCCATTTTGGAGCATACTCCATTGTATCATTTTAACAACATGACTGCGCTTGACTGCGCCTGAGTGCGCCTGAGTGCGCCTGACTGCACCTGACTGGGCCTGAGTGTGCCTGAGTGCGCCTGAGTGCGCCTGAGTGCGCCTGAGTGCACCTGAGAGCGCCTGAGAGCGCCTGAGTGTGCCTGAGTGCGCCTGAGTGCGCCTGAGTGCGCCTGAGTGCGCCTGAGTGTGCCTGAGTACGCCTGAGTGCGCCTAAGTGCGCCTGAGTGCGCGTGAGTGCGCCTAAGTGCGCCTGAGTGCGCCTGACTACGCCTCACTGCGCCTGACTGCCCCTGAGTGCGCCTGAGTGCGCCTGAGTGCGCCTAAGTGCGCTTTAGTGCACCTGAGTGCGCCTGAGTGAACCTGAGTGCGCCTGAGTGCGCTTGAGTGCGCCCGAGTGCGCCTGAGTGCGCTTGAGTGTGCCTGACTGCGCCTGACTACGCCTGACTGCGCCTGACTGCGTCTGTCTGTGCCTGACTGTGCCTGACTGCGCCTGACTGCACCAGACTGCCCCTGACTGCGCCTGAGTGCGCCTGAGTGCGCCTGAATGTGCCTGAATGCGCCTGAGTGCGCCTGAGAGCGCCCTAGTACGCCTCAGTGCGTTTGAGTGCGCCTGAGTGCGCCTGAGTGCACCTAAGTGCGCCTGAGTGTGCCTGAATGCGCCTGAAGGCGCCTGACGGCGCCTGACTGCGCCTGACTGTGCCAGACTGCCCCTGAGTACGCCTGAGTGCACCTGAGTGTGGGTGAGTGCGCCTGAGTGCGCCTGAGTGTGCCTGAGTGCTTCAATGTGTGCCTGAGTGCTTCTATGTGCGCCTGAGTGTGCCTGAGTGCACCTGAGTGTGCCTGATTGCGCCTGAGTACGCCTGAGTGCGCCTGAGTACGCCTGAGTATGGCTGAGTGCGCCTGACTGCGCCTGACTGCGCCTGACTGCGCCTGACTGCAGCTGACTGTGTCTGACTGTGCCTGACTGCGCATGACTGCGCCTGACTGCGCCTGACTGCGTCTGAGTACGCCTGAGTGCGCCAGAGTGCGCATGAGTGTGCCTGAGTGCGCCTGAGTGCACCTACGTGCGCCTGAGTGCGCCTGAGTGCGCCTGACTGCGCCTGACTGCGCCTGAGTGCGCCTGACTGTGCCTGACTGTGTTTGACTGCGCCTGAGTGCGCCGGACTGCGCCTGATTGCGCCTGAATGCGCCTGACTGCGCCTGACTGCGCCGGACTGCGCCTGACTCCGCCTGAGTGCGCCTGAGTGTGCCTGAGTGCACTTCAGTGCGCCTGAGTGCGCCTGAGTGCGCCTGAGTGCACCTGAGTGTGCCTGAGTGCGCCTGAGTGCGCCTGAGTGCGCCTGAGTGTACCTGAGTGCGCCTAAGTGTGCCCAAGTGTGCCTGAGTGCGCCTGAGTGCGCCTTAGTGCGCCTGCATGCGCCTGCGTGCGCCTACATGCGCCTGAGTGCGCCTGTGTGCGCCTGAGTGCACCTGAGTGCGCCTGAGTGCGCCTGAGTGCGCCTGAGTACGCCGAAGTGCGCCTGAATGCACCTGACTACGCCTGACTGCGCCTGACTGCGCCTGACTGTGCCTGAGTGCACCTGAGTGCGCCTGAGTGCGCCTGAGTGCGCCTGAGTGCGCCTGAGTGCGCCTGACTGTTCCAGAGTGCGCCTGAGTGCGCCTAAGTGCGCCTGAGTACGCCTGAGTGTGGCTGAGTGTGCCTGAGTGTGCCTGAGTGTGCCTGAGTGGGTCTGACTGCGCCTGAGTGCACTTGAGTGTGCCTGAGTGTGCCTGACTGCGCCTGACTGCGCCTGACTGCGACTGACTATGCCTGACTGCGCCTGACTGCGCCTGATTGCGCCTGACTGCGCCTGAGTGCGCCTGACTGCGCCTGACTGCGCCTGAGTGCGCCTGAGTGCGCTTGAGTGTGCCTGAGTGCGCCTGAGTGCGCCTGAGTGCGCCTGAGTATGCCTGAGTGCGCCTGAATGCGCCTGAGTACGCCTGAGTGTCTGAGTGCGCCTGAGTATGCCTGAGTACGCTTGAGTGCGCCTGACTATGTCTGACTGCGCCTGACTGCGCCAGACTGCGCCTGAGTGCGCCTGAGTGCGCCTGAGTACGCCTAAGTGCGCCTGAATGCACCTGACTGCGCCTGACTGCGCCTGACTGCGCCTGAGTGCGCCTGAGTGCGCTTGAGTGCGCCTGAGTGCGCCTGAGTGCGCCTGAGTACGCCTAAGTGCGCCTGAATGCACCTGACTGCGCCTGACTGCGCCTGACTGCGCCTGAGTGCGCCTGAGTGCGCTTGAGTGTGCCTGAGTGCGCCTGAGTGCGCCTGAGTGCGCCTGAGTATGCCTGAGTGCGCCTGAATGCGCCTGAGTACGCCTGAGTGTCTGAGTGCGCCTGAGTATGCCTGAGTACGCTTGAGTGCGCCTGACTATGTCTGACTGCGCCTGACTGCGCCAGACTGCGCCTGAGTGCGCCTGAGTTCGCCTGACTGCGCCTGACTGCACCTGACTGCCCCTGACTGTGCCTGACTCCGCCTGAGTGCACCTGAGTGCGCCTGAGTCCGCCTGAGTGCGCCTCAGTGCGCCTGAGTGCGCCTGAGTGCGCCTGAGTGCGCCTTACTGTCCCTGACTGCGCCTAACTGCACCTGACTCCACCTGAGTGCGCCTGAGTGCGCTTGAGTGCGTCTGAGTGCGCCTGAGTACACCTGAAAGCACTTAACTGTGCCTGACTGCGCTTGAATGCGCCTGACTGCACCTGACTGCGCCTGACTGTGCCTGACTGCGCCTGACTTTGCCTAACTGCGCCTTAGTGCGCCTGTCTGCGCCTGATTGCGCCTGAGTGCGCCTGAGTGCGCCTGAGGGTGCCTGAGTGCATCTGAGTACGCCTGAGTGTGTCTGAGTGGGCCTAAGTGCGCCTGAGTGCGCCTAAGTGCGCATGAGTGCGCCTGAGTGCGCATGAGTGCGCCTGAGTGCGCCTGAGTGCGTGTGAGTGCGCCTGAGGGTGCCTAACTGCGCCTGACAACGCCTGACTCCGCCAGATTGCACCTGAGTGCGCCTAAGTGCGCTTGACTGTGCCTTGCTAGGCCAGAGTGCGCCTGAGTGCGCCTGACTGGGCGTGAGTGCACCTAAGTGTGCCTGAGTGCGCCTGAGTGCACCTGAGTGTGCCTGAGAGAGCCTGAGAGCGCCTAAATGGACCTGAGTGCACCTGAGTGTGCCTGAGTGCGCCAAAGTGCGCCCGAGTGCACCTGAGAGCGCCTGAGTGCGCCTGAGTGCGCCTGACTACGCCTGAATGCGCCTGAGTGCGCTTGAGTGCGCCTGTGTCCGCCTGAGTACGCCTGATTGCGCCTGACTACGCCTGACTGTGCCTGACTGCGTCTGACTGTCCCTAACTGCACCTGACTGCGCCAGACTGACCGTGACTGCATCTGAGTGCGCCTGAGTGCGCCTGAGTGCGCATGAGTGTGCCTGAGTGCGCCTGAGTGCGCGTGAGTGCGCCTGAGTGCGCCTGCGTGCGCATGAGTATGCCTGAGTGCGCCTGAGTGTGCCTGACAGTGCCTGACTGCGCCTGAGTGCGCATGACTGCGTCTGACTGTGCCTGACTGCGCCAGACTACGCCTGACTGCGCCTGACTGCGCCTGAGTGCGCCTGAGTGCGCCTGAGTGCGCTTGAGCGCGCCCAAGCGCGCCTGAGTGCGCCTGAGTGCGCCTGAGTGTGCCTGAGTGCGCTTGAGTGCGGCTCACTGTGACTGACTGTGTCTGACTGCGCCTGAGTGTGCCTGACTGGGCCTGAGTGTGCCTGACTGCGCCGGACTGCGCCTGACTCCGCCTGAGTGCGCTTGAGTGTGCCTGAGTGCGCCTGAGTGCGCCTTAGTGCGCCTGAGTGTGCCTGAGAGCGCATGAGAGCGGCTGACTGTGCCTGAGTGCGCCTGAATGCGCCTGAGTGCGCCTGAGTGCGCCTGAGTGCGCCTGAGA
>SZWC01000167.1:489067-501035 GCA_023375785.1 Penium margaritaceum | reverse complement strand
ACCTGAGTGCGCCTGAGTGCGCCTGAGTGCGCCTGAGTGCGATTGAGTGCGCCTGAGTGCGCCTGAATGCGCCTGAGTGCGCCTGAGTGTGCCTGAGTGCGCCTAAGTGCCCCTGACTGTGTTTGACTGTGTCTGACTGCGCCTGAGTTCGCCTGACTGCACCTGAGTGTGCCTGAGTGCGCCTGAGTGCTCCTGACTGCGCTGGACTGCACCTGACTCTGCCTGAGTGCGCCTAAGTACGCCTGAGTGCGCCTGAGTGCGCCTGAGTGCACCTGAGTGCACCTGAGTGCGTCTGAGTGCGCCTGAGTTCGCCTGAGTGTGCCTGAGTGTGCCTGAGTGCGCCTGACTGCGCCTGACTGTGCCCGACTGCGCTTGACTACGTCTGACTGCGTTTGATTGCGCCTGATTGCGCCTGACTGCGCCTCACTGGGCCTGACTACACCTGACTGCGCCTAACTGCGCCTGACTGCCCCTTAATGCGCCTGACTGCGCCTGAATGCGCCTGACTGCCCCTCAGTGCGCCTGAGTGTGCCTGAGTGCACCTGAGTACGCCTGAGTGGGCCTGAGTGTGCGTGAGTACGCCTAAGTGCGCCTGAGTGTGCCTGAGTGCGCCTGAGTGCGCCTGACTACGCCTGAGTGCGCCTGAGTGCGCCTGAGTACTCGTGAGTGCGCCTGAGTACACCTGACTATGCCTGACTACACCTGACTGCGTCTGACTTTGCCTGACTGCGCCTGACTGCGCCATACTGCCCCTGACTGCGTCTGAGTGCGCCTGAGTGTGCCTGAGTGCGCCTAAGTGTGCCTGAGTGCGCGTGAGTGCCCCTGAGTGCGCCTAAGTGCGCCTGAGTGCGCCTGACGGCGCCTGACGGCACCTGACTGCGCCTGACTACCCCTGAGTGTGTCTGAGTGCACCTGAGTGCGCCTGAGTGCGCCTGAGTGCGCCTAAGTGCTTCTGAGTGCGCCTGAGTGCGCCTGAGTGCGCCTGAGTGCGCCTGAGTGCGCCTGAGTGCGCCTTAGTGTGCCTGAGTGCGCTTGAGTGCACCTGAATGCGCTTGAGTGCGCCTGAGTGCGCCCAAAGCCGCCAGACTGCGCCTGACTGCGCCTGACTGCCCCTGACTGCGCCTGAGTGCGCCTGACTGCGCCTGACTGCTCCTGACTACGCCTGCCTGCGCTTGAGTGCGCTTGAGTGTGCCTGAGTGCGCATGAGTGCGCCTGACTGGGCTTGAGTATGCCCGAGTGCGCCTGAGTGCGCCTGAGTGCGCCTGAGCACGCCAGAGAGTGCCTGAGAGTGCCTGAGTGCGCCTGAGTGCGCTTGAGTGCGCCCGAGTGTGACTGAGTGCGCCTGAGTGCGCTTGAGTGCGCCCGAGTGCGCCTGAGTGCGCCTGAGTGCACCTGAGTGCACCTGAGTGCACCCGAGTGCGCCTGACGGCGCCTGACTGCGCCTCACTGCGCCCGACTGCCCCTGAGTGCGCCTGAATGCGCCTGAGTGCGCTTGAGTGCGCCTGAGTGCGCATGAGTGTGCCTGAGTGCGCCTGAGTGCACCTGAGTGCGCCTGAGGGCACCTGAGTGCGCCTGAGTGCGCCTGAGTGCTCCTGAGTGCGCACGAGTCCGCCTGAGTGCGCCTGAGTACGCCTGAGTGTGCCTGAGTGCGCCTGACTGCGCGTGACTGTGCCTGACTGCGCCTGACTGTGTATGACTGTGCCTGACTGCGCCTGACTGCGCCTGACTTCGCCTGACTGCGCCTGATTGCGTGTGAGTGCGCTTGAGTGCGCCTGAGTGCGCCTGTGTACGCCTGAAAGTGCCTGAGTGCGCCTCAGTGTGCCTGAGTGCGCCTGAGTGTGCCTGAGTGCGCTTGAGTGCGCCTGAGTACGCGTGAGTGCGCCTGATTGCACCTGACTGCGCCTGACTGCGCCTGACTGCGCCTCACTGCGTCTGACTGCGCCTGACTGCGCATGACTATGCCTGACTGCGCCTGACTGCGCCTGTCTGCCTCATAGTGCGCCTGAGTGCGCCTGACTATGCCTGACTGCGTCTGACTGCGTCTGAGTGTGCCTCAGTGCGCTTGAGTGCGACTGAGTGCGCCTGAGTGCGCCTGAGTGCGCCTGAGTGCGCCTGAATGTGCCTGAGTGCTCCTGAGTGCGCCTGAATGCGCTTGAGTGTGGCTGAGCGCGCCTTAGTGCGCGTGACTGTGTCTGACCGTGTCTGACTGCGCCTAAGTGCGCGTGACTTCACCTGAGTGCGCCTGAGGGCGCCTGAGTACGCCTGACTGCGCCAGACTGTCCTGAGTGTGCCTGAGTGCGCCTGAGTATGCCTGAGTGCGCCTGAGTGCGCCTGAGTGTGCCTGAGTGCGCCTGAGTGCACCTGAGTGCGCTTGAGTGTGCCTGAATGCGCCTCAGTGCGCCTGACTATGTCTGACTCCGCCTGAGTGTGCCTGAGTGCGCCTGAGTGCGTCTGAGTGCGCCTGAGTGCTACTGAGTGCACCTGAGTGCGCCTGAGCGTGCCTGAGTGCGCCTGAGTGCGCCTGAGTGCGCCTGAGTGCACCTGAGTGCGCCTGAGTACGCCTGAGTGTGCCTGAGTGCGCTTGACAAAGCCTGACTGCGCGTGACTGCGCCTGACTGCGCCTGACTACGCCTGACTCTGCCTAACTGCACCTGACTGTGCCTGAGTGCGCCAGAGTACGCCTGAGTGCGCCAGAGTGCGCCTGAGTGCGCCTGAGTGCGCCTGAGTGCCCCTGAGTGCGCTTGATTGCGCCTGAGTGCGCCTGAGTGTGTCTGACTGTGTCTAACTGCGCCTTAGTGCGCCTGACTGCGCCTGAGTGTGCTTGAGTCTGCCTGAGTGCGCGTGACTGCGCCGGACTGCGCCTAACTCCACGTGAGTGCGCTTGAGTGCGCCTGAGTGCGCCTTGGTGCGCCTGAGTGCGCCTGAGTGTGCCTGACTGTGCCTGACTGCGCCTGAGTGCGCCTGAGTGCGCCTGAGTGTGCCTGAGTGCGCCTGAGTGCGCCTGAGTACGACAGCGTGCGCCTGAGTGCGCCTGAGTGCACCTGAGTGCGCCTCAGTGTGCCTGCATTCGCCTGCGTACGCCTGCGTGCGCCTGAGTGTGCTGTCGTGCGCCTGAGTGCGCTCGAGTGTGCCTGAGTGCGCCTGAGTGCGCCTCAGTGCGCCTGAGTGCGCCTGAGTGTGCGTGAGTGCGCTTGAGTGCGCGTGAATGCGCTTGTGTGCCTGAGTGCCCCTATAGGTGCCCGACTGCGCCTGACTGCGCCTGACTGCCCCTGACTGCGCCTGAGTGCGCCTGAGTGCGCCTGACTGCGACTGACTGCGCCTGACTGCGCTTGAGTGTGCCTGAGTGTATCTGAGTGCGCATGAGTGCGCCTGACTGGGCCTGAGTACGCCTGAGTGTGCCTGAGTACGCCAGAGAGTGCCTGAGAGCACCTGAGTGTGCCTGAGTGCGCTTGAGTGCGTCCGAGTGCAACTGAGTGCGCCTGAGTGCGCTTGAGTGCGCCTCAGTGCGCCTGAGTGCGCGTGAGTGCGCCTGAGTGCGCTTGAGTGCACCTGAGTGCGCCTGACGGCGCCTGACAGCGCCTGGCTGCGCCTCACTGCGCCTGACTGTCCCTGAGTGCGCTTGAATGCGCCTGAGTGCGCTTGAGTGCGCCTGAGTGCGCATGAGTGCGCTTGAGTGCGCCTGAGTGCACCTGAGTGCGCCTGAGTGCACCTGAGTGCGCCTGAGTGCGCACGAGTCCGCCTGAGTGCGCCTGAGTACGCCTGAGTACGCCTGACTCCGCCTGACTGCGCCTGACTGTGCCTGACTGCGCCTGACTGCGTATAACTGTGCCTGACTGCGCCTCACTGCGCCTGACTTCGCCTGACTTCGCCTGACTGCGCCTGACTGCGTGTAAGTGCGCCTGAGTGCGCCTGAGTGTGCCTGTGTACGCCTGAGTGTGCCTGAGTGCGCCTCAGTGTGCCTGAGTGCGCCTGAGTGCGCCTAAGTGCGCCTGAGTGCGCCTGAGTACGCGTGAGTGCGCTTGATTGCACCTGACTGCGCCTGACCGCGCCTGACTGCGCCTGACTGCGTCTGACTGCGCCTGACTGCGCCTGACTGCGCCTGACTGCGCATGACTATGCCTGAATGCGCCTGACTACGCCTGACTGCCTCATAGTGCACCTGAGTGTGCCTGACTGTGCCTGACTGCGTCTGACTGCGCCTGACTGCATCTGAGTGTGCCTCAGTGCGCTTAAGTGTGACTGAGTGCCCCTGAGTGCGCCTGAGTGCGCCTGAATGCGCCTGAGTGCGGCTGAGCGCGCCTGAGTACGCCTGACAATGTCTGATGGTGTCTGACTGCGCCTAAGTGCGCATGACTGCACCTTAGTGCGCCTGAGGGCGCCTGAGTGCACCTGAGTACGCCTGAGTACGCCTGGATGCGCCTGAGTGCGTCTCAGTGCGGCTGAGTGCGCCTGAGTGTGCCTGAGTGCGCCTGAGTGCGCCTGACTATGTCTGACTCCGCCTGAGTGCGCCTGAGTGCGCCTGAGTGCTACTGAGTGCGCCTGAGTCCGCCTGAGTGTGCCTGAGTGCGCCTGAGTGCGCCTGAGTGCGCCTGAGTGCGCCTGAGCGCGCCTGAGTACGCCTGAGTGCGCCTGAGTGCGCTTGACAAAGCCTGACTGCGCCTGACTGCGCCTGACTGCGCCTGACTACGCCTGACTCTGCCTGACTGCGCCTGACTGCGTCTGAGTGCGCCTGAGTGCGCCTGAGTGTGCCTTAGTGCGCCTGAGTGCGCCTGAGTGCGCCTGAGTGCCCCTGAGTGTGCATGAGTGCGCCTGAGTGCGCCTGAGTGCGCCTGACTGTGTCTCACTGTGTCTAACTGTGCCTGAGTGCGCCTGACTGCGCCTGAGTGCGCGTGAGTGCGCCTGAGTGCGCCTGACTGCGCCGGACTGCCCCTAACTCCACGAAAGTGCACTTGAGTGCGCCTGAGTGCGCCTGACTGCATCTGACTGCGCCTGAGTGCGCCTGAGTGCGCCTGAGTGCGCCTGAGTGCGCCTGAGTATGACAGTGTGCGCCTGAGTGCGCCTGAGTGCACCTGAGTGCGCCTCAGTGTGCCTACGTTGGCCTGCGTACGCCTGCGTGCGCCTGAGTGCGCTTGCTTGCGCCTGAGTGCGCCTGAGTGCGCCTAAGTGCTTCTGAGAGCGCCTGAGTGTGCCTGAGTGCGCCTGAGTGCGCCTGAGTGCGCCTGAGTGCGCTTGAGTGCGCCTGAATGCGCTTGTGTGCCTGACTGCGCCTAAAGGCACCCAACTGCGCCTGACTGCGCGTGACTGGCCCCGACTGTGCCTGATTACGCCCGAGTGCGCCTTAGTGCGCCTGACTGCGCCTGACTGCGCTTGAGTGCGCCTAAGTGTGCTTGAGTGCGCATGAGTGCGCCTGACTGGGCCTGAGTACGCCTGAGTGCGCCTGAGTGCACCTGAGTGCGCCTGAGTACGCCAGAGAGTGCCTGAGAGCGCCTGAGTGTGCCTGAGTGCGCTTGAGCGCGCCCGAGTGCGACTGAGTGCACCTGAGTGCGCTTGAGTGTGCCTGAGTGCGCCTGAGTGCGCCTGAGTGCGCCTGAGTGCGCCTGAGTGCACCTGAGTGCTCCTGACGGCGCCTGACGGCGCCTGACTGCGCTCCACTGCGCCTGACTCTCCCTGAGTGCGCCTGAATGCGCCTGAGTGCGCTTGAGTGCGCCTGAGTGCGCATGAGTGCGCCTGAGTGCGCCTGAGTGCACCTCAGTGCGCCTGAGTGCACCTGAGTGCGCCTGACTGCGCCTAACTATGTCTGACTCCGCCTGAGTGTGCCTGAGTGCGCCTGAGTGCGCCTGAGTGTGCCTGAGTGCGCCTGAGTGCGCCTGAATGCGCCTGAGTGCGCCTGAGAACGCCTGAGTGCGCCTGAGTGCGCTTGACAAAGCCTGACTGCGCCTGACTGCGCCCGACTGCGCCTGACTACGTCTGACTCTGCCTGACTGCGCCTGACTGCGCCTGAATGCGCCTGAGTGCGCCTTAGTGCGCCTGAGTGCGCCTGAGTGCGCCTGAGTGCCCCTGAGTGCGCTTGAGTGCGCCTGAGTGCGCCTGAGTGCGCCGGACTGTGTCTGACTGTGTCTAACTGCGCCTGAGTGCGCCTGACTGTGCCTGAGTGCGCGAGAGTGCGCCTGAGTGCGCCAGACTGCGCCGGACTGCGCCTATCTCCACGTGAGTGCGCTTGAGTACGCCTGAGTGTGCCTGAGTGCGCCTGAGTGCGCCTGACTGCGCCTGACTGCGCCTGAGTGCGCCTGAGTACGCCTGAGTGCGCCTAAGTGTGCCTGAGTACGACAGTGTGCGCCTCAGTGCGCCTGAGTGCACAAGAGTGCGCCTCAGTGTGCCTGCGTTCGCCTGCGTACGCCTGCGTGCGCCTGAGTGCGCCTAAGTGCTTCTGAGTGCGCCTGAGTGTGCCTGAGTGCGCCTGAGTGCGCCTGAGTGCGCCTGAGTGCCCCTGAGTGCGCTTGAATGCGCCTGAATGCGCTTGTGTGCCTGAGTGTGCCTATAGGCGCCCGACTGCGCCTGACTGCGCCAGACTGCCCCTGACTGCGCCTGAGTGCGCCTGACTGCGCCTGACTGCGCCTGACTGCGCTTGAGTGCGCCTGAGTGTGCCTCAGTGTGCATGAGTGCGCCTGACTGGGCCTGAATACGCCTCAGTGCGCCTGAGTGCGCCTGAGTGCGCCTGAGTACGCCAGAGAGTGCCTGAGTGCGCCTGAGTGCGCCTGAGTGCGCTTGAGTGCGCCCGAGTGCGACTGAGTGCGCCTGAGTGCGCTTGAGTGCGCCTGAGTGCGCCTGAGTGCGCCTGAGTGCACCTGAGTGCGCCTCATGGCGCCTGACGGCGCCTGGCTGCGCCTCACTACGCCTGACTGTCCCTGAGTGCGCCTCAATGCGCCTGAGTGCGCATGAGTGCACCTGAGTGCGCCTGAGTGCACCTGAGTGCGCCTGAGTGCGCTTGAGTGCGCACAAGTCTGCTTGAGTGCGCCTGAGTACGCCTGACTGCGCCTGACTGCGCCTGACTGTGCCTGACTGCGCATGACTGCGTATGACTGTGCCTGACTGCGCCTGACTGCGTCTGACTTCTCCTGACTGCGCCTGACTGCGTGTGAGTGCGCCTGAGTGCGCCTGAGTGTGCCTGAGTGCGCCTCAGTGTGCCTGAGTACGCCTCAGTGTGCCTAAGTGCGCCTGAGTGTGCCTGAGCACGCCTGAGTGCGCCTGACTGCACCTGACTGCGCCTGACTGCGCCTGACTGCGTCTGACTGTGCCTGACTGCGCCTGACTGCGCCTGACTGCGCATGACTTTTCCTGACTGCGCCTAACTGCGCCTGACTGCCTCATAATGCGCCTGAGTGTGCCTGACTGTGCCTGACTGCGTCTGACTGCGCCTGACTGCATCTGGGTGTGCCTCAGTGCGCTTGAGTGCGACTGAGTGCGTCTGAGTGCGCCTGAGTGCGCCTGAATGCGCCTGAGTGCGCCTGAGTGCGCCTGAATGTGCTTGAGTGCGCCTGAGTGCGCCTGATTGTGTCTGATGGTGTCTGACTGCGCCTAAGTGCGCGTGACTGCACCTCAGTGCACCTGAGGGCGCCTGAGTACGCCTGACTGCGCCGAACTGGCCTGAGTGTGCCTGAGTGCGCCTGAGTGCGCCTGAGTGCGCCTGAGTGCGCCTGAGTGTGCCTGAGTGCGCCTGAGTGCGCCTGAGTGCACCTGAGTAGGCCTGAGTGCGCCTGGATGCGCCTGAGTGCATCTAAGTGCGGCTGAGTGTGCCTGAGTGTGCCTGAGTGCGCCTGAGTGCGCCTAACTATGTCTGACTCCGCCTGAGTGCGCCTGAGTGCGCCTGAGTGCTACTGAGTGCGCCTGAGTGCGCCTGAGTCCACCTGAGTGTGCCTGAGTGCGCCTGAGTGCGCCTGAGTGCGCCTGAGTGCGCCTGAGTGCGCCTGAGTACGCCTGAGTGCGCCTGAGTGCGCTTGACAAAGCCTGACTGCGCCTGACTGCGCCTGACTGCACCTGACTACGCCTGACTCTGCCTGACTGCGCTTGACTGCTTCTGAGTGCGCCTGAGTGCGCCTAAGTGCGCCTTAGTGCGCCTGAGTGCACCTGAGTGCGCCTGAGTGCCCCTGAGTGCGCTTGAGTGCTCCTGAGTGCGCCTGAGTGCGCCTGACTGTGTTTGACTGTGTCTAACTGGGCTTGATTGCGCCTGACTGCGTCTGAGTGCGCATGAGTGTGCCTGACTGGGCCAGACTGCGCCGGACTGTGCCTAACTCCACGTGAGTGCGCTTGAGTGCGCCTGAGTGCGCCTGAGTGCGCCTGAGTGCGCCTGACTGCACCTGACTGCGCCTGAGTGCGCCTGACTGCGCCTGAGTGCGCCTGAGTATGACAGTGTGCACCTGAGTGCGCCTGAGTGCACCTGAGTGCGCCTGAGTGCACCTGAGTGCGCCTCAGTGTGCCTGCGTTCGCCTGCGTACGCCTGCGTGCGCCTGAGTGCGCTTGCGTGCGCCTGAGTGCGCCTGAGTGCGCCTAAGTGCTTCTGAGTGGGCCTGAGTGTGCCTGAGTGCGCCTGAGTGCGCCTGAGTGCGCCTGAGTGCGCTTGAGTGTGCCTGAATGCGCTTGTGTGCTTGTGTGCGCCTATAGGCGCCTGACTGCGCCTGACTGCGCCTGAATGCCCCTGATTGCGCCTGAGTGCGCCTGACTGCGCCTGACTGCGCCTGACTGCGCCTGACTGCGCTTGAGTGCGCCTGAGTGTGCCTGAGTGCGCATGAGTGTGCCTGACTGGGCCTGAGTACGCCTGAGTGCGCCAGAGTGCGCCTGAGTGTGCCTAAGTACGCCAGAGAGTGCCTGAGAGCGCCTGAGTGTGCCTGAGTGCACTTGAGTGCGCTCGAGTGCGACTGAGTGCGCCTGAGTGCGCTTGAGTGCGCCTGAGTGCGTCTGAGTGCGCCTGAGTGCACCTGAGTGCGCCTGAGTGCACCCGAGTGCGCCTGACGGCGCCTGACGGCGCCTGACTGTACCTCACTGCGCCTGACTGTCCCTGAGTGCGCCTGAATGCGCCTGAGTGCGCTTGAGTGCGCCTGAGTGCGCATAAGTGCGCCTGAG
Organism: Penium margaritaceum; assembly: GCA_023375785.1. NCBI lineage: Eukaryota > Viridiplantae > Streptophyta > Zygnematophyceae > Desmidiales > Peniaceae > Penium > Penium margaritaceum. The sequence continues at coordinate 491,918 of SZWC01000167.1, read as the reverse complement.
TGCACCTGAGTTCACCTGAGTGCGCCTGAGTGCACCTGAGTGCGCCTGAGTGCACCTGAGTGCGCACGAGTCCGCCTGAGTGCGCCTGAGTACGCCTGAGTGCGCCTGAGTGTGCCTGACTGCGCCTGACTGTGCCTGACTACGCCTGACTGCATATGACTTTGCCTGACTGCGCCTGACTGCGCTTGACTTCGCCTGACTGCGCCTGACTGCGTGTGAGTGCACCTGAGTGCGCCTGAGTGCGCCTGTGTATGCCTGAGTGTGCCTGAGTGCGCCTCAGTGTGCCTGAGTTCGCCTGAGTGCGCCTGAGTGCGCTTGAGTGCGCCTGGGTACGCGTGAGTGCGCCTGATTGCACCTGACTGTGCCTGACTGCGCCTGACTGTGCCTGACTGCCTCATAGTGCGCCTGAGTGGGCTTGAGTGCGCCTGAGTGCGCATGAGTGCGCCTGAGTGCGCCTGAGTGCACCTGAGTGCGCCTGAGTGCGCCGGAGTACGCCTGAGTACGCCTGAGTGCGCCTGAGTATGCTTGACAAAGCCTGACTGCGCCTCACTGCGCCTGACTGCGCCTGACTACGCCTGACTCTGCCTGACTGCGCTTGACAGCGTCTGAGTGCGCCTGAGTGCACCTGAGTGCGCCTCAGTGTGCCTGCGTTCGCCTGCGTACGCCTGTGTGCACCTGAGTGCGCTTGCGTGCGCCTGAGTGTGCCTGAGTGCGCCTAAGTGCTTCTGAGTGAACCTGAGTGTGCCTGAGTGCGCCTGAGTGCGCCTGAGTGCGCCTGAGTGCGCCTGAGTGCGCCTGAATGCGCTTGTGTGCCTGAGTGCGCCTATAGGCGCCCGACTGCGTCTGACTGTGCCTGAATGCCCCTGACTGCGCCTGAGTGCGCCTGACTGCGCCTGACTGCGCCTGACTGCGCCAGACTGCGCTTGAGTGCGCCTGAGTGTGCCTGAGTGCGCATGAGTGCACCTGACTGGGCCTGAGTACGCCTGAGTGCGCCCGAGTGCGCCTGAGTGCGCCTGAGTATGCCAGAGAGTGCCTGAGAGCGCCTGAGTGTGCATGAGTGCGCTTGAGGGCGTCCGAGTGCGACTGGGTGCGCCTGAGTGTGCTTGGGTGCGCCTGAGTGCGCCTGAGTGCGCCTGAGTGCACCTGAGTGCGCCTTAGTGCACCCGAGTGCGCCTGACGGTGCCTGACGGCGCCTGGCTGCGCCTCACTGCGCCTGACTGTCCCTGAGTGCGCCTGAATGCGCCTGAGTGCGCTTGAATGCGCCTCAGTGCGCATGAGTGCGCCTGAGTGCACCTGAGTGCGCCTGAGTGAACCTGAGTGCGCCTGAGTGCTCCTGAATGCGCACGAGTCCGCCTGAGTGCGCCTGAGTACGCCTGAGTGCGCCTGAGTGCGCCTGACTGCGCCTGACTGTGCCTGACTGCGCCTGACTGCGTATGACTTTGCCTGACTGCGCCTGACTGCGCTTGACTTCGCCTGACTGCGCCTGACTGCGTGTGAGTGCACCTCAGTGCGCCTGAGTGCGCCTGTGTATGCCTGAGTGTGCCTGAGTGCGCCTCAGTGTGCCTTGTTAGAATGTCAGATCGTTGAATACCACAAGAACTTGTATGGAAAGCGCAAAACCAATCGCTTAAACCAGAGTAGATCAACACAGGCGCTCACAGCCAGATCTGCTCAACCAGCGATAGAGGAAGTGAACACCATGAACTCCATTCATCAGAAGTCACTAACTCCTGGGTACATGATCTACTGGATTCTAGCACTTAACAAGAATAAGAAATAGAGATCTACAGCTGACTTAAAAAAACCTGCTCCGCTCGCCTTCACCTCTGGTCCGTCTCGCTCCGCACCAGCTATTCTGCCGTCTGGCGTCGGCACCTGCCGTCTTGATTTGTCCCTGTTTGACGGGCTTGGGTTCCGGTCACACAGGGTCTTCGATATCCTTGAATAGTACCTTTTTCTGTTGTCTTTCGGCGTAGCCCAATCCTGCTGTTTATGTGTTGGTCGTGTGCCGTCGATCTGTGATCGGACCGTCTTCGACTTTTGTGTCATCGATATCGATCGATGCCACATCCCCCCCCCAGATGTCCGCACTAGCTCCCTTCTGCTCCAGGACGGACTGGTGGTCCGGTACTCTGTTCCTTTGTCTGTTCTTGTTCAAGATGCCACGTCAGCCTCGCCAGAGCTCCGCTCAGGCTGCTACCTCCAAACCACTCTGCTCCAAAGTGCAATGCCTTCCGAAACATATGCTGCTTGTGATCATCATACTCTCGAATAACAGGTACACATGAATGGGCAGGGGAGGCATGGGTAGACCCTCTCTCCTGACCCAACGGCAGATAGGAGGCATAGTGTAGGGTAGCATAGGTGGCGGAGGGTCAGGGGAGAGAGTGGCGCCTCTCCCCTGGCCCTCTGCGTTATGCCATTTTGGAGCATACCCTTTTATGCCTTTTTCCAACATTCCCCCCCATATGCTCCAATCACCTTGTGCACATAGAGGACCAGTGTGAGAGAGAAGACTAAACTACTTTTTCTATCGACTGATTGTCCCCCCCCAAAACTGTGGATCTATCTATTCCTAACTGCTGGAACCCGAGACACACACACAAAATAAGATATGTTTGTTTTTCACTGTGGCCCTCAATCCTCACCCTCGATCCAATCCTCGCATTGGGGGATGAGGGTATCGCTCGTCATTCCCTCCCTTGGTTTGCTTGTTTTGTTTATATTTATTCTAGAACCAGTCCCATGCCGCTGCATAGTGCATCATGCTGGCGATGCTCCAGAGCCTTTGTGAAGACATCTGCGATCTGCTCTTTTGTTCCCACATAGTCCAACTGCACTTCTCCCTCAG
>SZWC01000167.1:460538-478838 GCA_023375785.1 Penium margaritaceum | reverse complement strand
CTGAGTGCGCCTGAGTGTACCTTGTCGGATATTATCTCGGAGATCGCCTCAAGGGGTGCAGCCACTGAGAAAATAAAGAGTGACAATGCAGGTTCATCTCCGGAGTCACAAGATCAACACACGAACGGTCCCACGACCGACAAACTGTGCGAACCTCGCCAAGACCAAGACCAACGGCCGCATACCACAACGGCCCAGGCGAAACGCACCTGCGAAGATCGTGCCTGCACTCACCACTCCTCTATGCGTACGGCTAGCAAAGCCGAATCGTGGTCTCGAGGCGCTCTCTAGTCTCTCACTTGCCCGAGCCGCCATCTCTATGCCCGCTCGACGAAGCGCGCTAGGCTAGACCATTCCTATTTGTATTGCTTGTACTACAGTTTATAATCAATCCATTGGATTCTCCTTCAGGCTCGCCCTTTGGGCCGCCTCCAGTCCCTCTTGCCTTCAGTCCCTGCTCAGCGCCCGTGCTCCCGCACTGCGCCCTCTCACTTCTGCTAAGCATCACTCACACGTCAGCAATGCCCGCACCTTCAAGGAAGCTTCCATCCTTCCCTCAAAGTGCTGCGTCCACTCCCTTCCTACAAAGATCTCAGCGCTCGCACCTTCGGTGCTACGGCCAGGCCTCTCCTTATCATCCTACATCATTATCCGCTTCCGCTTCATCCTTCTATCACCGTTTCCGCTTCGCTTCTACTCGTGCTTCTGTCCACCATTGAAACGCTCGTCTCTACGACCGCGTCCACTCTACGGCAGCACTTGCAATCTTCTGACATGGTATCAGAGCTCAAGTAACACCCCTGGCTCCGTCGTGCTCGCCGCCATCGGCCGCACCCACTCCTATCAAACTTCTCCGCCTCGAAGAACTGTGGTCGCCAGAAGAACTGCGGTGGCAGCGCTTCTTCTGACTAAGGTGTCGTGGAAGCACCACTCCACTTCCTCTTGGTAATTGCGTGCACGAGGTTCTGCCCCTGCGCACACTCCATCAGCAAGCAAATTCCGCTCATTCATCGTCTCCGCCGTCAGTGCACGAGGTTCTGCCCCTGCACCCAGTTCCATCTTCCCTTCCGCAGCATTTCCGCAATCGAAACTCATCATCACCAACATCTTGGTGTCTCCCTTCACAGGATCAGAAGTCATCAGCACACTCTCATTGCCGCAGCAAACATATTCTCAAGCACCTCCATCCACCCACCTCTTTTCGTTGTCTCACCGTCAACTCCATCATGGCATCCTCTCTCACTCTGACTGGTCTTCCCAAGCTCACTGTAAAGCCGGATGGTACCAGCAACTACAAGCTGTGGAGCTACTCAGTGTCACTTTTCTTTGGAACACAAAAGGTTGAGGGAGTCACCCTCAGTCATCTGATCACCAACACGGACACTGGGATAGAACCACCTGACGCCACTTCCTCCTCCTCAACTGCATCTGTATCAACCACTCCCGGTGGAGACCCCTCCGGTGGATCTGTGTCTCACCCCGCTCCTTCAAATGCCTCTTCCTCCTCTACTCCCGTTGCCCCCGCCACTACCATCAGCCGCGCCTCCTGGGAAGTCGCCAACAGCACTGCTCTCATGACCATCATGACCACCTCCTCTCCTGAACTGCATGAAGACATCCGCACTCTTGGCGGGAAGACTCACGAAGTGTGGAAAGCCCTTGAAGATCGCTTCAGTAACAACACCTCGACCGCCTGCGGAATCAAGATCATGTCACTCTTCTCCGTGCCCTTCGCCGCCCATACCAACATGGGCAGCTACATTGCAGCCGTCAGCACCATCGCTCGCGATCTCAAAGAAATGAAGATTGATCTTCCCCTTGCTGTCGTCTGCACCGGCATCATCTCCGGCCTCCCTGGTCAGTATGATATCATCCGCCAAATCTTGCTGCAGCTGCCTGTTGATCAACTGACCCTCGTTGTCATCAGCCCCAAACTCATGGCAGCAGAACAGGACTACGTCGCCAAGCAAGCACGCGAGACTACCATTACCACCAACTCGTTTGAAACCATGGCCGCCACCACTGACAACCGCATGTTCAACCGCTTCCCTGCCTGCTCCTACACCATCCGTCACGGACCATTCAAAGGAACTAAGTGTGGGCGTCGCAACCACCCGCCTCAGGTCTGTGATCATCGTGCTACGGACGAGTGGCTGGATCAGAACCCTGGCAAGTCCTATGGTGAACAACCCAACTGGGCGGAGGAGCGTCGTCAGCGCTACTACAACCGGATGGGAAGCTCAAGCTGGCGTTCAACCCCAGCCAACAGCATGGAAACTTCATCTTCTCCTGCCGTCCCTGCTGCTGTGAATCCTGCTCCTAACAATGTTGTCATGTTTGGAGTAGTTGAGCCCATGACTGAGATTGGATCTGAGGAGTATGGTCTTGAGATGTAAACCGCGTCCTCCTCTCCTCCTCTCTCTTCTCACCCCTCTCTGTGCAGCTTTGACTCCCTACACATCGCCCTCATCCAGCCTCCGACAACATACTCCACTGCCCGTCACAGCCATTTCCTCTTCATTCACGACCAATACTCACAACACTGCACTATTCTCTCCCTTCGCACACTGACCGGGGCTGTTCCTGCACTTAGGGACTGGCTGAAGCAACAGACCAAGTACTTTGACCGACCACCCCGCCTCATCCTCTCCAATACCTCTTACGCACCTCTCTGCACCTTTCTCACAAGCTACTACACAACTCACGGAACACTGCTAACCGCAGCTCCCGTCCACGGCAAGTTTCTCATCAACCGCCTACTGCAGGAAGCAGACTAATCATGAAGACGCATCACATGACCTCACAGATCTGGACTGCCTGTCTTTGCAGGGTTGTCACCGCCCATAACTTGCGCAGATCCAAGTATGGCCCAAGTCCAAGAACTGTATGGATACGTGATCGGAACCAGTCGACTTCCTACTGCAAGCCCACACTGCCTCACTGCAACTCAACTGAACCCTCCTCCACACTACTGACAAACTGTTCCTTCCCCTTCACTGAAGATCCCTCCGCCACCACACTTACCGACAGAACTAAAAAACTACTGCATCGCACAGGTTTTCTCTCTTCCCTTTAAAACCTGGTGCTAAGGCGTCCACCACCTCCAAAAGCTCCCAAGCTCTCTCTGTGCTGCGCTCCCACAGAAGCAGGACTCGCAGGCCTACCATTCAAGGCTTGCACCCCTCTCCCCATCTAAGGGGGGTGTCGGATATTATCTCGGAGATCGCCTCAAGGGGTGCAGCCACTGAGAAAATAAAGAGTGACAATGCAGGTTCATCTCCGGAGTCACAAGATCAACACACGAACGGTCCCACGACCGACAAACTGTGCGAACTTCGCCAAGACCAAGACCAGCGGCCGCATACCACAACGGCCCAGGTGAAACGCACCTGCAAAGATCGTGCCTCCACTCACCACTCCTCTATGCNNGCACCCCTCTCCCCATCTAAGGGGGGTGTCGGATATTATCTCGGAGATCGCCTCAAGGGGTGCAGCCACTGAGAAAATAAAGAGTGACAATGCAGGTTCATCTCCGGAGTCACAAGATCAACACACGAACGGTCCCACGACCGACAAACTGTGCGAACTTCGCCAAGACCAAGACCAGCGGCCGCATACCACAACGGCCCAGGTGAAACGCACCTGCAAAGATCGTGCCTCCACTCACCACTCCTCTATGCGTACGGCTAGCAAAGCCGAATCGTGATCTCGAGGCGCTCTCTAGTCTCTCACTTGCCCGAGCCGCCATCTCTATGCCCGCTCGACGAAGCGCTCTAGGCTAGACCATTCCTATTTGTATTGCTTGTACTACAGTCTATAATCAATCCATTGGATTCTCCTTCAGGCTCGCCCTTTGGGCCGCCTCCAGTCCCTCTTGCCTTCAATCCCTGCTCAGCGCCCGTGCTCCCGCACTTCGCCCTCTCACTTCTGCTAAGCATCACTCACACGTCAGCAATGCCCGCACCTTCAAGGAAGCTTCCATCCTTCCCTCAAAGTGCTGCGTCCACTCCCTTCCTGCAAAGATCTCAGCGCTCGCACCTTCGGTGCTACGCCCAGGCCTCTCCTTATCATCCTACATCATCATCTGCTTCCGCTTCATCCTTCTATCGCCGTTTCCGCTTCGCTTCTGCTCGTGCTTCTATCCACCATTGAAACGCTCGTCTCTACGACCGCGTCCACTCTACGGCAGCACTTGCAATCTTCTGACATACCTGAGTGTGCCTGAGTGCACGTGACTACGTCTGACTGCGCCTTAGTGCGCCTGACTGCGCCTCAGTGCGCCTGACTGCGCCTGACAACGCCTGAGTGCGCCTGACTCCGCCTGAGTGCGCCTGACTCCGCCTGAGTGCGCCGGAGCGCGCCTGAGTGCGCCTGAGTGCGCGTGACTGCGCCTGAGTGCGCTTGAGTGCGCTTGAGTGCGCCTGAGTGTGCCTGACTGCGCCTGACTGCACCTGACTGCGCCTGAATACGCCTGACTGCGCCTGACTGCGCCTGATTGCGCCTGACTGCGCCTGACTGCACCTGACTGCGCCTTAGTGCGCCTGACTGTGCCTGACTGCGCCTGACTGCGCTTGACTGCACTTGAGTGCGCCTGAGAGCACCTGAGTGGGCCAGAGTGCGCCTGAGTGCGCCTGAATGCCCCTGAGTGTGCCTGAGTGCCCCTGAGTGCGCCTGAGTGGGCCTGACTGCGCTTGAGTGCGCCTGAGTGCGCGTGCGTACGCCTGAGTGCGCCTGAGTGCACTTGAGTTTGCCTGACTGTGTCTTACTATGTCGGACTGGGCCTGAGTGCACCCGACAACGCCTGAGTGCGCCTGAGTACGCCTGAGTGCGCCTTACTGCGCCAGACTGCGCCTGACACCACCTGAGTGCGCCTGAGTGCGCCTGAGTCCGCATGAGTGCGCCTGAGTGCGCCTGAGTGTGCCTGAGTGCGCCTGAGTGTGCCTGACTACGCCTGACTGCGCCTGAGTGCGCCTGAGTGCGCCTGAGTACTTCTGAGTGCGCCGGAGTGCACCTGACTACGCCTGACTACGCCTGACTGCGTTTGACTTTGCCTGACTGCGCCTAACTGCGCCTGACTACGCCTGACTGCGCCTGACTGCCCCTGACTGCGTTTGAGTGTGCCTGAGTGTGCCTGAGTGCGCCTAAGTGCGCCTGAGTGTGCGTGAGTGCGCCTGAGTACGCCTGAGTACGCCTGACGACGCCTGACAGCACCTGACTGCGCCTGACTGCACCTGACTACCCCTGAGTGTGCCTGAGTGCGCCTAAGTGCGCCTGAGTGCGCGTGAGTGCGCCTGAGTACGCCTGAGTACGCCTGACGACGCCTGACAGCACCTGACTGCGCCTGACTGCGCCTGACTACCCCTGAGTGTGCCTGAGTGCGCCTAAGTGCGCCTGAGTGTGCGTGAGTGCGCCTGAGTACGCCTGAGTACGCCTGACGACGCCTGACAGCACCTGACTGCGCCTGACTGCACCTGACTACCCCTGAGTGTGCATGAGTGCGCCTGAGTGCGCCTGAGTGCGCCTGAGTGCGCCTGAGTGCGCCTGAGTGCTTCTGAGAGTCCCTAAGTGCGCCAGAGTGCACCTGAGTGCGCCTGAGTGCGCCTGAGTGTGCCAGAGTGCGCCTGAGTGCCCCTTAGTGCACCTAAGTACACCTAAGTGCGCCTGGTGCGCCTGACAGCGCCTGACTGCGCCTGAGTACGCGTGACTGCGTCTGACTGCACCTGACTGCGCCTGACTGCGCCTTACTGTGCCTGACTGCTCCAGACTGCGCCTGACTTCTCCTGAGTGCGCCTGAGTGCGCCGGAGTGCGCCTGAGTGCGCCTAAGTGCGCCTGAGTGCGCCTGAGTGCGCCTAAGTGCGCCTGACTGTCATTGACTGTGTGTGACTGTGCCTGAGTGCGCCTGAATGCATCTGAGTGCGCCTGAGTGCGCCTGAGTGCACCTGACTGCGCCGGACTGCGCCTGACTCCGCCTGAGTGTGCCTAAGTATGTCTGAGTGCGCGTGAGTGCGCTTGAGTGCGCCTGAATGCGCCTGAGTGCACCTAAGTGTGCCTGAGTGCACCTGAGTGCGCCTGAATGCACGTGACTACGCCTGATTGCGCCTGACTGCGCCTGACTTCGCCTGACTTCGCCTGACTGCGCCTGACTGCGCCTGACTGCGCCTCACTGGGCCTGACTATGCCTGACTGCGCCTGACTGCGCCTGAGTGCGCCTGAGTGCGCCTAAGTGCGCCTGAGTGCGCCTGAGTGTGCCTGAGTGCGCTTGAGTGCGCCTGAGTCCGCCTGAGTGAGCCTGAATATGCCTGAGTGTGCCTGAGTGTGCCTGATTGCGCCTGACTGCGCCTGACAGCGCTTGACTACATCTGAGTGCGCCTGACTGCGCCTGACTGCGCCTGACTACGCCTGACTGCGCCTGACTGCGCCTGACTGCGCCTCACTGGGCCTAACTGCGCCTGACTGCGCCTGAATGCGCCTGACTGCCCCTGAGTGCGCCTGAGTGCACCTGAGTGCGCCTGAGTACGCCTGAGTGGTCCTGAGTGCGTGTGAGTGCGCCTGAGTGCGCCTGAGTGCGCCTGAGTGCGCCTGAGTACGCCTGAGTGCGCCTGACTACGCCTGACTGCGCCTGAGTGCGCCTGAGTGTGCCTGAGTCCGCCCGAGTTCTCTTGAGTGCACCTGAGTGCGCCTCACTACGCCTGACTATGCCTGAGTGCGTCTGACTTTGCCTGTTTGCGCCTGACTTTTCCAGACTGCCCATGACTGCGTCTGAGTGGGCCTCAGTGCGCCTTAGTGCGCCTAAGTGCGCCAGAGTGCGCCCGAGTGCGCCTGAGTGCGCCTGAGTGCTTCTGAGTGCGCCTGAGTACGTTTGAGTGTGCCTGAGTGCCCCCGAGTATGCCAGAGAGCGCCTGAGACCGCCTGAATGCGCCTGAGTGCCCTTGAGTGAGCCCGAGTGCGCTTGAGTGCGCCTGAGTGTGCTTGAGTGCCCCAGAGTGCACCTGAGTGCGCCTGAGTGCGCCTGAGTGTGCCTAACTGCGCCTCACTGCGCCTGACTGCCCCTGAGTGCGCCTGAGTGCGCCTGAGTGCGCCTGAGTGCGCTTGAGTGCGCCTGAGTGCGCCTGACTGCGCCTGAGTGCACCTGAGTGCGCCTGAGTGTGCCTGAGTGTGCACGAGTGCGCCTGAGTGCGCCTGAGTACGCCTGAGTGCGCCCGACTGCACCTGACTGCACCTGACTGCGCCCAACTGCGCCTGACTGCGTATGATTGTGCGTGATTGCGCCTGACTGCACCTGACTTCGCCTGACTGCGCTTGACTGCGTCTGACTGTACCTGAGTGCGCCTGAGTGTGCCTGAGTACACCTGAGTGCGCCTAAGTGCGCCTCAGTGTGCCTGAGTGCGCCTGAGTGTTCCTGAGTACGCGTGAGTGCGCCTGATTGTACCTGACTGCGCCTGACTGCGCATGACTATGCCTGACTGCGCCTGACTGCACCTGACTGCCTCATAGTGCGCCTGAGTGCGCCTGACTGCGCCTGACTGCGTCTGACTGTGCCTGACTCTGTCTTAGTGTGCCTCAGTGCGCCTGAGTGCACCTGAGTGCGCCTTAGTGCGCCTGAGTGCGCCTGAGTACGCCTGAGTTCGCCTACGTGCGCCTGAGTGCGCCTGAATGCGCATGAGTGCGCCTGAGTGCGCTTGACTGTGTCTGACTGTGTCTGACTGTGCCTAAGTGCGCGTGACTGCACCTGAGTGCGCCTGAGTGCGCCTGAGTACGCCTGACTGCGCCGGACTGGCCTGACTCCGCCTGAGGGCGCCTGAGTGCGCCTGAGTGCGCCTGAGTGCGCCTGAGTGCGCCTGAGTGTGCCTGAGTGTGCCTGAGTGCGCCTGAGTGTGCCTGACTATGTCTGACCGCGCCTCAGAGTGCCTGATTACGCCTGAGTGCGCCTGAGTGCGCCTGACTGCGCCTCACTGCGCCTGACTACGCCTGACTGCGCCTGACTCTGCTTGAGTGCGCCTGAGTGCGCCTAAGTCCGCCTGAGTGTGCCTGAGTGCGCCTGAGTACGCCTGAGTGCTAGTGAGTGCGCCTGAGTGCGCCTGACTGCGCCTCACTGCGTCTGATTGCGCCTGACTCCGCCTGACTGTGCCTGATTACGCCTGACTGCGCCTGCGTGCGCCTGAGTGCGCTTGAGTGCGCCTGAGTGCGCCTGAGTGCACCTGAGTGTGCCTGAGTGCGCCTGAGTGCGCCTGAGTGCGCCTGAGTGCGCCTGAGTACGCGTGAGTGCGCCTGAGGGCGCCTGACTGCGCCTAGCTGCGCCTGACTGCGCCAAACTGCGTATGACTATGCCTGACTGCGCCTGACTACGCTTGACTTCGCCTGACTGGCCCTGACTGCGTCTGAGTGCGCCTGAGTACGCCTGACTGCGCCTGAGTACACCTGAGTGCGCCTGAGTGCGCCTGAGTGTGCCTGAGTGCGCCTGAGTACGCCTGAGTGCGCCTGAGAGCGCCTGAGTGGACCTGAGTATGCGTGAGGCCACCTGATTGCACCTGACTGCGCCTGACTGCGCCTGACAGCACCTAACCGTGTCTGACTGCGCCTGACTGCGCCTGATTGCACCTGACTGCGTCTGACTATGCCTGACTGTGCCTGACTGCGCCTGACTGCATCTGAGTGTGCCTGACTGCGCCTGACTGCGCTTGACTGCGCCTGACTGCGTCTGAGTGCGCCTGAGTGCACCTGAGAGCGCCTGAGTGCTCCTGAGTGCGCCTGAGTGCGCCTGAGTGCGCCTGAGTGCGCCTTAGTGCTCCTGAGTGCGCCTGACTGTGTCTGACTGTGTCTGACTGCGCCTGAGTGCGCGTGACTGCACCTGAGTGCGTCTGAGTGCGCCTGACTGCGCCGGACTGTGCCTGACTCTGCCACATTGCGCCTGAGTGCGCTTGAGTGCGCCTGAGTGCCTGAGTGCGCTTGAGTACGCTTGAGTGCGCCTCAGTGCACCTGAGTGTGCCTGAGTGCACATGAGTGTGCCTGACTATGTCTGACTGCGGCTGAGTGCGCGTGATTGCGCCTGAGTGCGCATGACTGCGTTTGACTGCGCCTGACTGCGCCTGACTACGCCTGATTGCGCCTGACTTCTCCTGAGTGCGCCTGAGTGGGCCTAAGTCCACCTGAGTGCACCGGAGTGCGCCTTAGTGCGCCTGAGTGCGCCTGAGTGCGCCTGAGTGCGCCTGAGTGCGCCTGAGTACACCTGAGTGCGTTTGAGTGCGCCTGACAAAGCCTGACAACGCCTGACTGTGCCTGACTGCGCCTGACTACGCCTGCTTCTGCCTGACTGTGCCTGACTGCGTCTGAGTGCGCCTAAGTGCGCCTGAGTGCGCCTTAGTGCGCCTGAGTGCGCCTGAGTGCGCCTAAGTACCCCTGACTGCGCCCAAGTGCGCCTGAGTGCGCCTGAGTGCGCCTGACTGTGTCTGACTGTGTCTGACTGCACCTGACTGCGCCTGACTGCGCCTGAATGTGCTTGAGTGCACCTGACTGCGCCGGACTGCACCTGACTCCACCTGAGTGCACCTGAGTGCGCCTGAGTGCGCCTGAGTGTGCCTCAGTGCGCCTGAGTGCGCCTGAGTACGCCTGACTGTGTTTGACTGTGTCTGACTGCGCCTGAGTGCGCCTGAATGCACCTGAGTGCGCCTGACTGCGCCTGACTGCGCCGGACTGCGCCTGACTCCGCCTGAATGAGCATGAGTGCGCCTGAGTACACCTGAGTGCGCCTGAGTACGCCAGAGTGCACCTGAGTGCATCTGAGTGCGCCTGAGTGCGCCTGAGTGTGCCTGATTGCGCGTGAGTGCGCCTGAGTGCGCCTGAGTGCGCCTGAGTGCGCCTGAGTGCACCTGAGTACGCCTCAGTGCGCCTGCGTGTGCCTGCGTGCGCCCACGTGTGCCTGAGTGCGCTTCAGTGCGCCTGAGTGCGCCTAAGAGCGACTTAGTGCGCCTGAGTGCGCCTGAGTGCGCTTGAGTGCACCTGAGTGTGCGTGAGTACGCCTGAGTGTGCCTGCATGCACCTGACTATGCCCGACTGTGCCTGGCTCGCCTGAGTGTGCTTCAGTGCGCTTGAGTGTGCTTCAGTGTGCCTTAGTGCGCCTGAACGTGCCTGAGTGTGCCTGAGTGCGCCTGAGTGTGCCTGACTACGCCTGAGTACGCCTGAGTGCGCCTGAGTGCGCTTGACTGCGCTTGACTGCGCCTGACTGCGTCTGACTGCGCCTGACTGCGCCTGACTGCGCCTGACTGCGCCTGACTGCGCCTGACTGCGCTCGACTGCGCCTGAGTGCGCCTAAGTACGCCTGAGTGCGCCTGGGTGCGCCTGAGTGCGCCTGAGTGCGTCTGAGTGTGCCTGAGTGCGCCTGAGTGCGCCTGAGTGCGCCTGAGTACACCTAAGTGCGTCTTAGTGCGCCTGAGTGTACCTGAGTGTGCCTGAGTGCGCCTGACTGCGTCTGACTACGCCTGAGTGAGCCTGACTACGCTTGAGTGCGCCTGACTGCGCCAGACAACGCCTGACTCCGCATGACTCCGCCTGAGTGCGCCTGACTCAGCCTGAGTGCGCTTGAGTGCGCCTGAGTGTGCCTGAGTGTGCGTGACTGCGCCTGAGTGTGCCTGAGTGCGCCTGAGTGTGCGTGACGGTGCCTGACTGCAGCTGACTGCGCCTGACTATGCCTGACTGCGCCCGACTGCGCCTGATTGCGCCTGACTGCGCCTAATTATGCCTGACTGCGCCTTAGTGGGCCTGAGTGTGCCTGATTGCGCCTGACTGTGCTTGACAGCACTTGAGTGCACCTGAGAGCACTTGAGTGGGGCTGAGTGCGCCTGAGTGCGCCTGACTACGCCTGAGTGCACCTGAGTGCGCCTGAGTGCGCCTAAGTGCGCCTGAGTGTGCCAGAGTGCGCCTGAATTCGCCTAAGTGCGCCTGAGGGCGCCCGACTGCGCGTGACTGCGCCTGACTGTGCCTGAATGCGCCTGAATGCACCTGAGTGCGCCTGACTGCGCCTGACTACGCCTGACCACGCCTGAGTGCGCCTAAGTGCGCCTGAGTGCGCCTGAGTGCGCCTGACTGGGCCTGAGTGCGCTTGAGTGCGCCTGAGTGCGCCTGAGTGCGCCTGACTGTGACTGAGTACGCCAGAGAGCGCCTGAGAGCGCTTGAGTGTGCATGAGTGCACCTGAGTGCGCCTCAGTGCGCCAGAGCGCGGCTGAGTGCGCGTGAATGCGCCGGAGTGTGCCTGAGTGCGCCTGAGTGCGCCTGAGTGCGCCTGAATGCGCCTGAGTACGCCAGAGAGCACCTGAGTCGGCCTGAGTGCGCCTGAGTACGCCTGAGTGCGCCTGAGTACGCCAGAGAGCGCATGAGAGCGCCTGAGTGTGCCTGAGTGCGCCTGAGTGCGCCTGAGTGCGCCTGAGTGCGCCTGAGTGCACCTGAGTGTGCCTGACTGCGCCTGAGTGCGCCTGAGTGCGCCTGAGTGCGCCTGACTGGGCCTGAGTGTGCCTTAGTGCGCCTGAGTGCGCCTCAGTGCGCCTGAGTGCGCCTGACTGCGCCTGACTGCACTTGAACGCGCCTGACTGCGCCTGACTACGCCTGACTGCGCCTTAGTGCGCCTAACTGCGCCTGACTGTGCCTGACTGCACCTGAGTGCACCTGAGTACGCCTGAGTGTGCCTGAGTGTGCTTGAGTGTGCCTAATGTGCCTGAGTGTGCTTGAGTGCGCCTCAGAGCGCCTGAGTGCGCCTGAGTGCGCCTGAGTGTGCCTGAGTGCACCTGAATGCGCCTAAGTGCCCCTGAGTGCGCCTGAGGGCGCCCGACTGCACCTTACTGCACCTGACTGCACATGAGTGCGCCTGAGTACACCTCAGTGCGCCTGACTGCGCCTAACTGCGCCTGACTGCGCCTGAGTGCGCCTGAGTGCCCCTGAGTGCGCCTGAGTGCGCCTGAGTGGGACTGAATGCACCTGAGTGCGCTTGAGTGTGCCTGAATACACCTGAGTACGCCTGAGAGCGCCTGAGAGCGCCTGCGTGATCCTCAGTGCGCTTGAGTGCACCTGAGTGCGCCTGAGTGCGCCTGAGTGCGCCTGACTGCGCCTGACTGTGCCTAAGTACGCCTGAGTTCGCCTGAGTTCTCCTAACTACGCTTGAGTGCGCCTAAGTGCGCCTGAGTGCGCCTGACGGCGCCTGACTGCACCTGAGTGCGCTTGACTGCAACTGAGTGCGCCTGAGTGCACCTCAGTGCATCTGAGTGCGCCTACATGTGCTTGAGTGCGCCTGAGTGCGCCTAAGTGCGCTTGAGTGCGCCTGAGTGCGCCTGAGTGCGCCTGAGTGCGCCTGAGTGCACCTGAGTGCGGCTGAGTGCACCTGAGTGTGCCTGAGTGCGTCTGAGTGCGCCTGAGTGCGCCTGAGTGCGCCTGAGTGCGCCTGAGTGCGCCTGAGTATGCCTGAGTGCGCCTGACTACGCCTGACTACGCCTAACTGTGCCTGACTACGCCTGACTGCTCCTAACTGCACCAGACTGCGCCTGACTGCGCCTGAATGCGCCTGACTGCGCTTGACTACACCTGAGTGCACCTGAGTGTGCATGAGCAAGCTTGAGTGCGCCTGAGTGTGCCTGAGTGCGCCTAAGTGTTCCTGAGTGTAACTGAGTGAACTTGACTGTGCCGTAGTGCGCCTGAGTGCGCTTGAGTGCGCATGAGTGCGCCTGAGTGTGCATGAGTGCGCATGACTGTGCTTGACTGCGCCTCACTCCGCCTGAGTGCGCCTGAGTGCGCCTGAGTGCGCCTCAGTGCGCCTGAGTGCGCTTGAGTGCGCCTGACTGCGCCTGAGAGCACCTGACTGTGCTTGACTGCGCCTGACTGCGCCTGATTGTGCCTGACTGCGCCTGACTGCGCCTTAGTGCGCCTTTGTGCGCCTGACTGCACCTGACTGCCCCTGACTGCGCGTGAGTGCGCCTGAGTGCGCCAGACCACGCCTTAGTGGGCCTGAGTGCGCCTGAGCGCGCCTGAGTGTGCCTGAGTGCGCCTGAGTACACTTGAGTGCGCCTGAGTGCGCTTGAGTGCACCTGAGTGCGCCAGAATACGCCTGAGTGCGCCTGAGTGCGCTTGAGGGCGCCTGACTGCGCCTGACTGCGCCTGAATGCGCCTGAGTGCGCCTGACTGCGCCTGACTACGCCTCACTGCGTCTGAGTGCGCCCGAGTGCACCTGAGTGCGTCTGAGTGCGCCTGAGTGCGCTGGAGTGCACATGAGAGTGCCTGAGTGCGCCTGACTGAGTCTGACTGCGCTTGACTGCGCCTGACTGCGCCTGAATGCGCCTGACTGCGCCTGACTATGCCTGACTGTGCCTGACTGCGCCTGACTCCGCCTGATGGCGCGTGTGTGCGCCTGATTGCGCCTGAGTGCGCCTGAGTGCGCCTCACTGCGCCTGACTGCGCCTGATTGCGCCTGACTATGCCTGACTGCGCCTGACTGTGCCTGACTGCGCCTGACTGCGCCTGACTGCGCCTGACTGCGCCTTAGTGCGCCTGACTGCGCCTGACTGCGCCTGAGTGCGCCTGAGTGTGCCTGAGTGGGCCAGAGTGTGCCTGAGTACGCCTGAGTGCGCCTGATTGCGCCTGAGTGTGCCTGAGTGCACCTGAGTGCACCTGAGTGCGCCTGACAGCGCTTGACTGTGCCTGACTGCGCCTGACTACGCCTAAATACGCCTAACTGCGCCTGAGTACGCCTGAGTGCGCCTGAGTGCGCTTGAGTGAGCCTGAGTACGCCTGAGTACGCCTGAGTGCGCCTGAGTGCGACTGAGTGCGCCTGAGTGCGACTCAGTGCGCCTGAGTCCGCCTGAGTGCGCATGAGAGTGCCTAAGTGCGCCTCAATGCGCCTGAGTGCGCCTGAGTGCTCCTAAGGGTGACCGACTGCGCCTGACTGCGCCTTACTGCGCCTAAGTGCGCCTGAGTGCGCCTGACTGCGCCTGACTGCGCCTGACTGCGCCTGACTGCGCCTTACTGCGCCTAAGTGCGCCTGAGTGCGCCTGACTGCGCCTGACTGCGCCTGACTTTGCCTGAGTGCGCCTGAGTGCGCATAAGTACGCCTGACTGGGTCTGAGTGCGCCTGAGTGTGCCTGAGTACGCCACAGAGCATTCAGAGTACCTGAGTGTGCCTGAGCTCACTTGAGTGCGCCTGAGTGCGCCGGTGCGCCTTAGTGCGCCTGAGTGCGACTGAGTGCGCCTGAGTCCGCATGAGTGCGCATGAGAGTGCCTAAGTGCGCCTCAATGCGCCTGAGTGCGCCTGAGTGCTCCTAAGGGTGACCGACTGCGCCTGACTGCGCCTTACTGCGCCTAAGTGCGCCTGAGTGCGCCTGACTGCGCCTGACTGCGCCTAAGTGCGCCTGAGTGCGCCTGAGTACGCATAAGTACGCCTGACTGGGTCTGAGTGCGCCTGAGTGTGCCTGAGTACGCCACAGAGCATTCAGAGTACCTGAGTGTGCCTGAGCTCACTTGAGTGCGCCTGAGTGCGCCGGTGCGCCTTAGTGCGCCTGAGTGCGCCTGAGTGTGCCTGAGTGCACCTGAGTGCGCCTAAGTGCGCCAGAGTGCGCCTGAGTGCGCCTGAGTGCGCCTGTCGGCGCCTGACTGCGCCTATCTGCGCCTGACTGCCCTTGAGTGCGCCTGAGTGCCCCTGAGTGCGCCGTAGAACGCCTGAGTGCGCCTGAGTGCGCCAGAGTAGGTGTGAGTGCGCCTGAATGCACCTAAGTGCTCCTGAGTATGCCTGAGTGCGCATGAGTGCGCGTGAGTGCGCCTGAGTGTGCCTGAGTACGCCTAAGTGCCCCTGAGTGCGCATGACTGCGCCTGACTGCGCCTGACTGCGTATGACTGTGCCTGACTGCGCCTGACTGCGCCTGATTGCGCCGGACTGCGCCTGACTGCGCCTGACTGCATCTGAGTGCGCCTGAGTGCACCTGAGTGCGCCTGAGTACACCTGAGTGCGCCTGAGTGCGCCTGAGTGTGCTTGAGTGCGCCTCAGTGCGCCTGACTGCGCTTGAGTGTGCCGGAGTACGCCTGAGTGCGCCTGAGTGCGCCTGACTGCGCCTGACTGCGCTTGACTGCACCTGATGGCGTATGACTGCGCCTGACTATGCCTGACTGCGCCTGACTGCGCCTGACTGCGCTTGACTGCGCCTGAGTGCGGCTGAGTGCGCCTGAGTGCGCCTGAGTGTGCCTGAGTGCGCCTGACTGTGTCTGACTGCGCCTCAGTGCGCCTGACTGCGCCTAAGTATGCCTGAGTGTGCCTGAATGCGCCTCACTTCGCCTGACTGTGCCTGAATCCGCCTGAATGCGCCTTAGTGCACCTGAGTGCGCTTGACTGTGCCTCACTGCGACTGACTGCGCCTAACTCCGCCTGAGTGCGCCTGAGTACGCCTGAGTGCGCCTGAGTGCGCCTGAGTGCGCCTGACTGCGCCTGACTGCGCCTAACTGCGACTGACTGCGCCTGACTGCGCCTGACTACGCCTTAGTGCGCCTGACTGCACCTGACTGCGCCTGACAGCGCCTGAGTGCGCCTGAGTGCGCCTGAGTGCGCCTGAGTGGGCTTGAGTGCGCCTGAGTGCACCTGAGTGCGCCTGAGTGCGCCTGAGTACGCCTGAGTGCGCCTAAGTGCGCCTGAGTGCGCCTGACTGTGCTTGATTGTGCCTGAGTGGGCTTGAGTGCGCCTGAGTGCGCCTGAGTGCGCCTGACTGTGTCTGAATGCGCCTAAGTCCGCTTGAGGGTGCTTGACTGCGCCTGAACGTGCCTGAGTGCGCCTGAGTGTGTCTGAGAGCGCCTGAGTGCGCCTGAGTGCACCCGAGTGTGCCTGAGTGCGCCTGACTGTGTCTGACTGTGCCTGAGTGCGCCTGAGTGCGCCTGATTGCGCCTGACTGCGCCTGACTCCGCCTGACTGCGGCTGACTGCGCCTGACTGCGCCTAACTCTGCCTGAGTGCGCCTGACTCCGCCTGAGTTCGCTTGAGTGCGCCTGAGTGCGCCTGAGTGCGCTTAACTGCACCTGACTGCACCTGACTGCGCCTGACTTCGCCTGAGTGCGCCTGATTGCGCCTGGTTGCGCCTGACTACGCCTGAGTGCGTTTGAGTGCACCTGATTGCGCCTGAGTGTGCCTAATTGCGCCTGAGTGCGCCTGATTCTTCCTGAGTGCGCTTGAGTGCGCCTGAATGCGCCTGAGTGCGCCTGAGTGTACCTAAGGGCACCCGACTGCGCCTGACTGCGCCTGACTGCGCCTGAGTGCGCTTGAGTGCGCATGAGTGTGCTTGACTGTGCCTGAGTGCGCCTGCGTGTGCCTCATTGCGCCTGACTGCGGCTGACTGCGCCTGACTGCGCCTGACTGCGCCTGATTGCGCCTTAGTGCGCCTGACTGCGCCTGACTGCGCCTGACTGCGCCTGAGTGTGCCTGAGTGGGCCTGAGTGCGCCTGAGTACGCCTGAGTGTGCCTGAGTGGGTCTGAGTGCTCCTGAGTCCGCCTGAGTGCGCCTGAGTGCGCCTGAGTGCACCTGACTGCGCCTGACTACGCCTGACTGTGCCAAACTGTGCCTGACTACGCCTGACTGCGCCTGACAGCGCCCGACTGCACCTGAGTGCGCCTGAGTGTGCCTGAGTGCGCTTGAATGGGCCTGAGTGCGCCTGAGTACGCCTGAGTGCACCTGAGTGCGCCTGAATGCGCCTGAGTGCGCCTGAGTGCGCCTGAGTACGCCTGAGTGCACCTAAGCGCGCCCGACTGCGCCTGACTGCCCCTGACTGCGCATGACTGCGCCTAAGTGCGCCTGAGTGTGCCGCGCCTGAGTGCGCCTGAGTGCGCCTGAGTGCGCCTGAGTACGCCTGAGTGCACCTAAGCGCGCCCGACTGCGCCTGACTGCCCCTGACTGCGCATGACTGCGCCTAAGTGCGCCTGAGTGTGCCGCGCCTGAGTGCGCCTGAGTGTGCCGCACCTGAGTGCGCCTGACCGCGCCTGAGTGCGCCTGAGTGCACCTGAGTGCGCCTGAGTGCGCATGAGTACGCCTGAGTGCGCCTGACTGCGCCTGACTACGCCTGACTGTGCCAGACTGCGCCTGACTATACCTGACTGCACATGAGTGCGCCTGACTGCGCCTGAGTGTGCCTGAGTGCGCCTGAGTGCGCTTGAGTGGGCCTGAGTCCGCCTGAGTACGCCTGAGTGCACCTGAGTGTGCCTGAGTGCGCCTGAGTGCGCCTGAGTGCGCCTGAGTGCGCCTGAGTGCGCCTGAGTGCGCCTGAGTGCGCCTAAGGGCGCCCGACTGCGCCTGACTGCGCCTGACAACGCATGAGTGCCCCTGAGTGCGCCTGAGTGTGCCGCGCCTTAGTGCACCTGAGTGCGTTTGAGTGTGCCTGAGTGCGCCAGAGTGCGCCTGAGTGCGCATGAGTACGCCTGAGTGCGCCTGAGTGCGCCTGACTGCGCCTGACTGTGCTTGACTGCGCCTGACGGCGTCTGACTGCACCTGACTATGCCTCACTGCGCCTGAGTGTGCCGTGCCTGAGTGCACCTGAGTGCGCCTGAATGTGCTTGAGTGCGCCTGAGTGCGCCTAAGTGCGTCTGAGTGTGCCTAAGTGTGCCTGACTGTGTCTGACTGCGCCTGAGTGTGCCTAACTGCGCCTAAGTATGCCTGAGTGCGTCTGACTGCGCCTGACTTCGCCTGACTGTGCCTCACTCCGCCTGAATGCGCCTAAGTGCGCTTGAGTGCGCCTGAGTGTGCCTGAGTGTGCCTGAATGCGCCTGAATGTGCCTCAATGCGCCTGACTACGACTGACTCTGCCTGAGTGCGCCTGAATGCGCCTGAGTTCGCCTGAGTGCGCCTGAGTGTGCCTGAGTGTACCTGACTGTGCCCGACTGCGCCTGACTGCACCTGACTGCACCTGACTGCACCTTAGTGCGCCTAACTGAACCTGGCTATGCCAGAGTGCGCCTGAGTGCGCCTGAGTGCGCCTGAGTGCGCCTGAGTGTGCTTGAGTGGGCCTGAGTGCGCCTGAGTGTGCCTGAGTGCGCTTGAGTGCGCCTGACTGCGCCTGACTGCGCCTGAGTGCACCTGAGTGCACCTGAGTACTCCAGAGAGCGCCTGAGAGCGCCTGAGTGCGCCTGAGTGCGCCTGAGTGCGCCTGAGTGCGCCTGAGTGTGCCTCAGTCCGCCTGAGTGCGCCTGAGTGTGCCTGACTGCGCCTGAGTGCGCTGAGTGCGCCTGAGTGTGCCTGAGTGCGACTGAGAGCGCCTGAGTGAGCCTGAGAGTGCCTGAGTGCGCCTGAGTGCGCCTGAGTG
>SZWC01000167.1:428227-460370 GCA_023375785.1 Penium margaritaceum | reverse complement strand
GCCTGAGTGCGCCTGAGTGCGCCTGAGTGTGCCTGAGTGCGCCTGAGTGCGCCTGAGTGTGCCTGAGTGCGCCTGAGTGCGCCTGAGTGGGCCTGAGTGTACCTGAGTGCGCCTGAATCCGCCTCAGTGTGCCTGAGTGAACCTGAGTGCGGTTGAGTGCGCCTGAGTCCGCTTGAGTGCGCCTGAGTGCCCCTGAGTGTGCCTGAGTGCGCCTGAGAGCGCCTGAGAGCGCCTGAATGCGCCTGAGTGTGCCTGAGTGCGCCTAAGTGAGCCTGAGTGCACTGAGTGCGCTTGAATGCGCCTGACTACGCCTGACTGCTCCTGACTGTGCCTGGCTACGCCTGACTGTGCCTGACTGCGCATGAGTGCACCTGAGTGCGCCTGACTGTGCCTGACTGCGCCTGACTGCGCCTGACTGCACCTGACTGCGCCTGATTGCGCTTGACTGCGCCTTAGTGCGCCTGACTGAGCCTGACTGCGGCTGACTGCGCCTGAGTGCGCCTGAGTCAGCCTGAGTGGGCTAGAGTGCGCCTGAGTGGGCCTGAGTGCGCCTGAGTGCGCCAGAGTGCGCCTGAGTGCGGCTATGTGTGCCTGAGAGTGCCTGAGTGCGCCTGAGTGTGCCTGAATGGGCCTGAGTGTGCCCGAGTGTGCCTGCGAGCGCCTGACTGCGCCTGACTTCGTCTGCCTACACCTGAGTGCGCCTGAGTGCGCATGAGTGCGCCTGAGTGGGCCTGACTTTGCCTGACTGCGCCTGACTGCGCCTGAGTGCGCCTGAGTGCGCCTGAGTGTGCCAGAGTGCGCCTGAGTGCGCCTGAATGCGCCTGACTACGCCTTACTGTGCCTGATGGCACCTGACTGCGCCTGACTGCGCCTGAGTACGCCTGAGTGCGCCTGAGTTAGCCTGAGTGCGCCTGACTATTCCTGACTACGCCTAAGTGCGCCTGAGTGCGCCTGACTGCGCCTGACTGCGCCTGACTGCGCCTAACTGCGCCTGACTGCGCCTGACTGCACCTGACTCCGCATGACTGCGCCTGACTGCGCCTTAGTGCGCCTGACTCAGCCTGACTTCACCTGAGTGCGCCTGAGTGCGCCTGAGGGCGCCTTAGTTCGCCTGAGTGCGCCTGACTGGGCCTGAGTGCGCCTGGGTGCCCCTGAGTGCGCCTGAGTGCGCCTAAGTGCGCCTGAGTGCGCCTGAGTACGCCTGAGTGCGTCTGAATCTGCCTGAGTGCGACTGACTGCGCCTGCGACGCCTGACTGCGCCTGACTGCGCCTGACTGCACCTGAGTGCACCTGAGTGCGCCTCACTGCGCCTAACTGCGCCTGACTGCTCCTGACTGCACCTGAGTGCGCCTGAGTGCGCCTGAGTGTACCTGAGTACGCCTCACTGGACCTGAGTGTGCCTGAGTGCGCCTGAGTGCACGTGAGTATGCCAGAGAGCGCCTGAGAGCGCCTGAGTGTGCCTGAGTGCGCCTGAGTGCGCCTGAGTGCACCTGTGTTCACCTGAGTGCGCCTGATTGCCCTTGAGTGTGCCTGAGTGCACCTAAGTGCACCCGAGTGCGCCTGAGTGTGCCTAAGTGCGCCTGAGTGCGCCTGAGTGCGCCTGAGTGCGCCTGAATGCGCCTGACAATGCCTGCCTGCGCCTGATTGCACCTGACTATGCGTGACTGGGCCTGAGTGCGCCTGAGTGCTCCTGAGTGCGCCTGAGTGCGCCTGACTGTGCCTGACTGCGCTTGACTGCGCCTGACTCCGCCTGAGTGCCCTTGACTGCGCCTCACTGTGCCTGACTGGGCTTGACTGCGCCTGACAGCGCCTGACTGCGCCTGACTGCGCCTGACTGCGCCTTAGTGCGCCTGATTGCGCCTGACTACGCGGGACTGCGCCTAAGTCACCTTTGTGTGCCTGAGTGCGCGTGAGTGCGCCTGAGTGGGTCTGAGTGCGCCTGAGTGCGCCTCAGTACGCCTGAGTGAGCTTGAGTGTGCCTGAGTGCGCCTTAGTGTGCCTGAGGGCGCCTGACTACGCCTGACTGTGCCTGACTGCACCTGAGTGCCCGTGAGTGCGCCTGAGTTTGCCTGACTGCGCTTGACTGCGCCTGCTTGCACCTCAGTGCGCCTGAGTGCGCCTGAGTGCACCTGAGTGCACCTGACTGGGCCAGAGTACGCCTGAGTGCGCCTGAGTACACCTGAGTGCTCCAGAGAGTGCATGAGAGCACCTGAGTGTGCCTGAGTGCGCCTGAGTGCGCCTGAGTGCGCGTGAGTACGCCAGAGTGCGCCTGACTGTGCCTGAGTACGCCTGAGCACGCCTAAGTGCGCCTGAGTGCGCTTGAGTGTGCCTGAGTGCGCCTGAGTGCGCCTGAGTGCGCCTGACGGCGCCTGACGGCACCTGACTCCCCCTGACTGCATCTGACTGCCCCTGAGTGTGCCTGAGTGGGCCTGAGTGCGCCTGAGTGCGCCTGAGTGCGCCTGAGTGCGCCTGAGTGTGCCTGAGTGCGCCTGAGTGCACCTGAGTACGCCTGAGTATGTCTGCGTGCGCCTAAGTGCGCCTGAGTGCGCCTGAGTGCGCCTGAGTGCGCCTGAGTGCACCTGAGTGCGCCTCAGTGCGCCTGAGTGCGCCTGAGTGCGCCTGAATGCGCCTGACTACGCCTGATTGCGGCTGACTGCGCCTGACTGCGCCTGAGTGCGCCTGACTGCGCCTGAGTGCGCTTGAGTGCGCCTGAGTGCGCTTGAGTACGCCTGACTGTGCCTGACTGCGCCTGACTCCGCCTGAGTGCGCCTGAGTATGCCTGAGTGCGCCTTGTCAGAAGAATGCAATGAGAAAGGACGGCATGAACAGAAGCAAGCAGAAGCACGTGAAGCATGCAAGAGTGTGTCAGTTGGATGATGGAAGTAGAAGGGCGAGTCCGGTCCGAAGGAGTTAGTCACATGGCCTTGAGAGAGGCGAGACACCGGGGCTCCGAGGTAGACAGAGGGCAGTGAGAGAGAACATGAGAGCGAAGCGGGTGATGTGCTGAGATTGGGCGAAGGGCCGAGAATGACGAAGCGGAGAGTAGGCTGGGAATGGTGAGCGAAGGCAGTAGGAGAGAAGGATGAGCAGAGCGAGGACACGGCGGAACCAAAGGGGAACAGGATGGACAGAACTGTTCTGGTTAAATTCGAGTGAATGAACGTCCTCGGTAATATATCGTAGATCAGGACAAGGGTAACACAACGGCTTCTTTTTCGCTAGCTGGACGCGGTTGCGACGTGGTCGCAGTTATTATGGGCGGCTCGCCTCTCGGTTACTAGTTGTGACCAACAATCCGTTGGCGAGGTGGTCCGTGGTGGCTCAATGCTGAACCTGAACCATTATTGAGAACTCGGATTATCCGAGGGAAGGTGTCGGTGTTGACTTCAATATTCCAACAGCCCCCCTTGAAGTCAACACTGGAAAGGAGGTGATGCACAGGTCAGATACAGGGATTGCCAGATCCCGGGGAATCCTTCATATGGGTGTCGGATAAGTGGGTGAAGGGAGTGGTGAGTGGTGAGGATGAGCGCCTCCTTCAGAAGTGCTTCGACCCAGTCTGTACCAAGAAGGGATATTGAGTCCAGGGACCAAGTAGTACCTGTCGGAGATTGAACTTGGGAAATTGAAGTCTTCCCAGGTTGAGGAGTAGTTCAACCCTCCATTGATGGTAGTTTGTGGAACCATCTCTTTTCCTGTGCAATTGGGGGGAGTCCCGTAGACACTCTGGAAGATGAGTAACAATGTCGATCAGTGTGCTGCTGGACGTTGAACAGTCAATGAAGTGGATCGGCTTCACTGAAGGTTGAACACGAAGAAGAGCATTGATCGTGTTGTTGCTCATGGCTTTTTCCTGTGTAGGGAGTGCCGAGGGGAACCGTTGATTCATCAAGGTCGGTTGTTGAGTTGACCTTGATGCGGATGTTGTTCCAAGGGGAAACCACCGAGAGCTCATTCTCCTTGGTATAATCCCTTAGAGAGGTGGTGGTGGAGATGATGGGTGTAAGATATGGAGGGCGCTGCCACAACGCCACGCTCAAAGAGTGCTCTGCCACAGCAAGCTCTGAGAGTCCAATGGGATGCAGAGAAGTGCAGTGTTTTGAGTAGCCAGATCCACGGATATAACGGCTTGTTGCACCGGTTGGTTTTAGGGAGACTGGTGGAGTCCGGTTCCAGTGGTGCGTTGACGGTACCTCGGTTGACTGCCCTTCTGCTACAAATGCAAGTGGTTGACTGCGGGGTTCGGCCCTCACACGCTGAAGAGAGATTGGAGTGGTGCAGGCCATGTCACAGGCTGATGGTGGTGAAGAAGTGAGTTGAGAGTGCGCTAGAGAGAATTTCGGCGTGGGCGTAGGTCATCGCGGAACAGGCAATGCGACCGGGCCGATCCTTGTGCCGAGCAGACAAGGAAGGCAAATGGTGGCGGAGGACTGATGGATGGCAGAGTGGGCGCAGGGGCGAGACCACGTGCGCTGCAGGAAGTTTCGACGTGGGTGCAGGTCGTCGCGCAACGAGCGATGCGACCGGGCAGATCCTTGCGCCGAGCACAGGAACAATGTGGAAGCAGAGAAATGCGGGGGCGACTGATGACTGCGTGGGCGCAGGGGCTGAACCACGTGCGCTACTGAGATAGGGGGATAGGATGCGGCAAGGGGAAGGCAAGAGCCAATGCGCCGCGAGAAATCTGCTGCCGGCGTGGGAGCAGGCTGCTGCAAAGCGGACAGCTAGCTCGTGCAGGTCCTTGTGCTGGCCACAGATGCTGATGATGCGCAGGCGGAAGTTGATGATCACGGAGTGGACGCAAGGGCAAGCCACGTGTGCTGCAGGAAGTTTCGGCGTGGGTGCAGGCCGTCACACAGCGGGCGATGCGACCGGACAGATCCTTGTGCCAAGAGGAAAGCGATGCGGAGATGAAGGAATGAGGAGGCAGCTGATGACTGAGTGGGCGCAGGGGCGAAACCACGTGCGCTGCGGATGCTGACGATGATGGCGAGGATGATGCTGATGATAAAAGACAACTCGATGGAGGCAGATGAGGCTGAGCTGAGAAAGGAGGCTCGAGCAGAGATGATGAGGAGGGCTGAAGGTAGGGGATGGAGGTGAAGATGACGTGAAGAAAATGAAGGTTGCTGACGATGCTGGAGGCAGAAGGTGGAGCGCATGGCGGGCAGTGGATGGAGAGGTAGGAGGCGACGCGGTGTGGAGCAGTAGCGGTGAAACCGCTTGCTCTACTTTCAGGAGAGTGACGACTTGTTCCCCAGTTGGCCCGGGACTGGTGGACAGGAAGACTGGTGGTGTCCGATATCCTGGGAGCTAGAGGAAACTGGTTGCAGCAGAGGGATTCATGTGGTGAGTAGAGACACTAGTCCGCTAATGTTAGGAGAGTGACGGCTTATTCCCCAGTTTGCTCGCAGTGGGAGCAGGAAGACTGGTGGTGTCCGGTGTCCTGACGGCGGAAGTTATACTGCTGCTGCTAACAGTGCGAGAAGGTGGCGCGAGGATGCGGCTCGAGATGAAGAGTGCAGGGATGCTGAGGAGGTCAAGGAGGATGAAGTAGAAGAGGCAAAGAGCGAGGTGAGGAAAACGGAGGTACTTTGTGGCGGCAGACGTGATGAGAGGTGACAGAAGGCGGATAACAGGAAGCTTCCCGGAAGTTGACGGCAGATGGCGGCTCGAGAGCTGCTTGCAGCTGCTGTGGACGATGACCCACCAAGTGTTGGCCACAGGCGCGTAATGGGCGCAGAGCTTCCTCAGGATGATGTGGCGTTTCTTCAGCGCAAGAACACTCCAGGTGGTGCTGCTGATGTCAGCTGTTGGCAAAGCGGGAAGGGCCGATGTGGCGGAGGGAGCGGCGGAGGATTGCAGAACTGAGAAGTGGAGCGCTGGTGATGGCAAAACAATGACTTGGTTACGGGGCACAAGGTGATGTTGCCTGACGCTCTGATACCATGTCAGAAGAATGCAATGAGCAAGGACGGCATGAGCAGAAGCAAGCAGAAGCACTTGAAGCATGCAAGAGTGTGTCAATGATATGATGGAAGTAGAAGGGCGAGTCCGGTCCCAAGGAGTTAGTCACACGACCTTGAGAGAGGCGAGACACCGGGGCTCCGAGGTAGACAAAGGGCAGTGAGAGAGAACACGAGAGCGAAGCGGGTGATGTGCTGAGATTGGGCGAAGGGCCGAGAATGACGAAGCGAAGAGTGAGCTGGGAATGGTGAGCGAAGGCAGTAGGAGCAAAGGGTGAGCAGAGCAAGGACACGGCAGCGAAGCCGCGGAACCAAAGGGGAACAGGAAGGACAGAACTGTTCTGGTTAAATTCGAGGGAATGAACGTCCTCGGTAATATGTAGCAGAATAGAACAAGGGTAACACAACGGCTTCTTTTTTGCTAGCCGGATGCGATTGTGACGTGGTCACAGTTATTAGGGGCGGCTCGCCTCTCCGTTACTAGTCGTGACCGGCAATCCGTTGGCGAGGTGGTCCGTGGTGGCTACATGCTGAACCTGAACCATTATTGAGAACTCTAATTATCCGAGGGAAGGTGTCAGTGTTGACTTCAATATTCCAACACGCCTGACTGTGCCTGACTGCGCCTGACTGCGCCTGACTGTGCCTGACTGCGCCTGAATGCGCCTGACTGCACCTGACTACACCTGACTACGCCTGACTGCGCCTGACTGTGCCTGACTGCGCCTGACTGCGCCTGAGTGTGCCTGAGTGTGCCTGAGTGGGCCTGAGTGCGCCTGAGTGCGCCTGAGTGCACCTGAGTGCGCTTGAGTGTGCCTAAGTGCACCTGAGTGCGCCTGAGTGCGCCTGAGTGCGCCTGAGTGCGCCTTAGTGCGCCTGGGGGCGCCTGACTGTGCTTGACTGCGCCTGACTGCACCTGAGTGCCCCTGAGTGCGTCTGAGTGCGCCTGACTGCGCCTGATTGCGCCTGACTGCGCCTGAGTGCGGCTGAGTGCGCCTGAGTGCGCCTGACTGCACCTGACTGGGCCTGAGTGCGCTTGAGTGCGCCGGAGTGCGCCTGAGTGCACCTGAGTACGCCAGAGAGCGCCTGAGAGCACCTGAGTGCGCCTGAGTGCGCCTAAGTGCGCCTGAGTGCACCTGAGTGCGCCACAGTGCGCCTGAGTGCGCCTGAGTGTGCCTAAGTGCGCCTGAGTGCGCCTGAGTGCGCCTGAGTGCGCCTGAGTGCTCCTGAGTGCGCCTGAGTGGGCCTGAGTGTGCCTGAGTGCGCCTGAGTGTGCCTGAGTGCGCCTGAGTGCACCTGAGTGCGCCTGAGTGCGCCTCAGTGCGCCTGAATCCGCCTGAGTGCGCCTGAGTGCGCCTACGGGCGCCTGACTGCGCCTGACTGCGCCTGACTGCACCTGAGTGCGCCTGAGTGCGCCTGAGTGTGCCTGACTGCGCCTGACTGCGCCTAACTGCGCCTGACTGCGCCTAAGTGCGCCTTGGTGTGCCTAAGTACGCCTGACTGGGCCTGAGTGCGCCTGAGTGCACCTGAGTGCACTTGAGTGTACCTGAGTATGCCAGAGAGCACCTGAGAGCGCCTGAGTGCGCCTGAATGCGCCTGAGTGCGCCAGAGTGTACCTGAGTGCGCCTGAGTGCGCCTGAGTGTGCCTGAGTGCGCCTAAGTGTGCCTGAGTGCGCCTGAGTGTGCCTGAGTGCGCCTGAGTGTGCCTGAGTGCGCGTAAATGCGCCTGACTACGCCTGACTGCGGCTGACTGGGCTTGACTGCGCCTGACTCCGCCTGACTGCGCCTGACTACGCCTGAGTGTGCCTGAGAGCGCCTGAGTGCGCCTGACTGTGCCTGACTGCGCCTGACTACACGTGACTCCACCTGAGTGCGCCTGAGTGCACCTGACTGTGCCTGACGGCCCCTGACAACGCCTGACTGCGCCTAACTGCGCCTGACTGCGCCTTCGTGCGCCTGATTGCGCCTGACTACGCCTGACTGCGCCTGAGTGCGCCTCAGTGCGCCTGAGTGTGCCTGAGTGCGCCTGAGTGGGCCTGAGTGCGCCTGCGTGCGCCTGAGTGCACTTGAGTGCACTTGAGTGTGCCTGATTGCGCCTGAGTGCGCCTGAGTGCGCCTGAATGCGCCTGAGTGCGCCTTAGTGCGCCTGAGGGCGCCTGACTGCGCCTGACTGCGCCTGACTGCACCTGAGTGCCCCTGAGTGCCCCTGAGTGCGCCTGACTGCGCCTGATTGCGCCTCACTGCGCCTGAGTGCGCCTGAGTGCGCCTGAGTGCGCCTAAGTACACCTGACTGGACCTGAGTGCGCCTGAGTGCGCCTGAGTGTGCGTGAGTGCACCTGAGTATGCCAGAGAGCGCCTGAGAGCACCTGAGTGCCACTGAGTGCGCCGAAGTGCGCCTGAGTGCGCCTGAGTGCGTCAGAGAGCGCCTGAGTTCGCCTGAGTGCGCCTGAGTGCGCCTGAGTGCGCCTAAGTGCGCCTGAGTGCGCCTGAGTGCGCCTGACGGCACCTGACTCCGCCTGACTGCATCTGACTGCCCCTGAGTGCACGTGAGTGGGCCTTAGTGCGCCTGAGTGTGCCTGAGTGCGCCTGAGTGCACCTGAGTGTGCCTTAGTGTGGCTGAGTGCGCCTGAGTACGCCTGAGTGCGCCTGAGTGCGCCTGACTGCGCTTGACTGTGCCTGACTGCACCTGACTGCGTATGACTGTACCTGACTGCGCCTGACTGCGCCTGACTGCGCCTGACTGCGCCTGACTGCGTCTGAGTGCGCCTGAGTGCGCCTAAGTGCTCCTGAGTGCACCTGAATGCGCCTGAGTGTGTCTGAGTGCGCCTGAGTGCGCTTGAGTGCGCCTGAGTGCGACTGAGTGCGTCTGAGTGCGCCTCAGTGGGCCTGAGTGCGCCTGAGTCCGCCTGACGGTGCCTGACTGCGCCTGAATGTGCCTGACTGCCCCTGAGTGTGCCTGAGTGCGCCTGAATGCGCCTGAGGGCGCCTGAGTGCGCTTGAGTACGCCTGCGTGCCCCTGAGTGCGCCTGAGTGTGCCAGAGTGCACCAGAGAGCGCCAGAGAGCGCCTGAGTGCGCCTGAGTGCGCCTCAGTGCGCCTGAGTGCGCCTCAGTGCGCCTGAGTGCGCCTGAATGCGCCTGACTACGCCTGACTTCGCCTGACTGCGCCTGACTGCGCCTGACTGCACCTGACTGCACCTGAGTTCGCCTGAGTCCGCCTGAGTGCGCTTGAGTGCGCCTGAGTGCACCTAAGTGCACCTGAGTGCGCCTGAGTTGCTCCTGACTGCGCCTGACTGTGCCTGACTGCGCCTGACTGCTTCTGACTGCGCCTGACTGCACCTTACTGTGCCTGACTCCGCCTGACTGCGCCTGACTGCGCCTGAGTGCGCCTGACTGCGCCTAAGTGTGCCTAACTGCGCCTGAGTGCGCCTGACTGCGCCTGACTACGCCTGAGTGCGCCTGAGTGCGCCTGAGTGCGCCTGAGACCGCCTGTGAGTGCCTGAGTGCGCCTGAGTGCGCCTGAGTGTGCCTGAGTGCACCTGAGTGTGCCTGAGTGCTTCTGAGTGCGCCTGAGTGTGCCTGACTGCGCCTGACTGGGCCTGACTGCGCCTGACTGCGCCTGACAGAGCCTGACTGCGCCTGACTGCGCCTGACTGCGACTGACTGCGCCTGACTGCGCCTGAGTGCGCCTGCGTACGCCTGCATGCACATGCATGTGCCTGAGTGGGCCCGAGTGCGCCTGAGTGCGCTTGAGTGCGCCTAACTGCGCCTGACTGCGCCTGACTCTTCCTGACTGCACCTGACTGTGCTTGACTATGCCTGACTGTGCCTGACTGCACCTGACTGCACTTGACTGCGCCTGAGTGCGCCTGACTGTGCCTGAGTGCGCCTGAGTGCGCCTGAGTGCGCCTGAGTTCGCCTGAGTGTGCCTGAGAGCGCCTGAGAGCGCCTGAGAGCGCTTGAGAGTGCCTGAGTGCGCTTGAGTACGCCAGAGTGCGCCTGAGTGTGCCTGAGTG
The DNA here is from genome assembly GCA_023375785.1 of Penium margaritaceum. NCBI lineage: Eukaryota > Viridiplantae > Streptophyta > Zygnematophyceae > Desmidiales > Peniaceae > Penium > Penium margaritaceum. The sequence goes on along the minus strand of SZWC01000167.1, from coordinate 450,390 downwards.
CGCCTGAGTGCGCCTAAGTGCGCCTGACTGCACCTGACTGCGCCTGACTGCGCCTGACTGCACCTGACTGCGCCTGACTACGCCTGACCGCGCCTAACTGCGCCTGACTGCGCCTGACTCCCCCTGACTGCGCCTGAGTTTGCCTGAGTGCGCCTGAGTGCGCCTAAGTGTGCCTGAGTGTGCCTGTGTGTGCATAAGTTCCTGGGTGCACCTGCATGTGCCTGCGTTTGCCTGAGTGTGCCTGAGTGCGCCTGAGTGCGCCAGAGTGCGCCTGAGTGCGCCTGACTGCGCCTTGTTGACATGGTGTACCCCTTGCCATGAGTGCCGTTTTTCGTACTCCCTGGTTTGAGCACTGAGGAGTGGTCAAACATCTTATCTGACTTTAGATTTGGATTCCTTGGATTTGTTTTATGAAATATTTAGCTTTGAATCGCTCAATTTGATTGAGTATTCAGAAAGTTAGCCTAGCCCGAAATTCGGGTTTTGGGGGGGTGGAATCTGGCACCCGCCATGGGTGGCGACATAATCCACCACCAGTGATCTGAGTTCGTCTCCAACGACCCTCGAATGTACCAGAGCCATAAAGGAAGCAACCAGAAGACTCTCCTTGACTAGGGTGAACTTCTCCTTGACTTCTGGGCGAGGAAAGGCGCTTCCACGGGTCATTGTCAAAGCGCCTCCTGTTGCCTAGCATGCAAGGCAAGGTGGACGGCTCCACCAAGGGTTACTTCGACGGCCGTAGCAGGGGCTCTACTACTCCAATTTTGTGTGGGAATCATGCAGACTCCTCGGTGGGAGAAGGGGACCTTGTCACACCCTTGCGCGGCTATGCAGTTGCGCAGCTGTGCAGATTCTGCGCGACTGTGCAGATTCTATGCGGCTGTGTAGAATCTGCGTGGCTGCACAGCAAAGCTGCTGCACGGCAGCTTTGTGCAGCACTGCTGCACAGCGCAACATCGCTGCGGCCGCTGCTGCTGCTGCTCCGCTGCTGTAGCTGTTGCTGCTGCTGTAATGCTGCTGCTGCAATGCTGTTGCTGCTGTTACTACTGTTGTTGTTGGCGCTTCAACAAGCGCAATGCTGCTGATGTTGTCGCCGCACTATTGCTGCTGCCCGCGGCTGCCACTGCAATGCTGCTGCTGCTGCCCACTGCCGCTGGTCCTGCTCGCTGCCACTGCCGCTGCTCGCTGTTGCTCCCGCTACGCGCTACTGCTGCTCGCAGCCACCACTTCACGCTACGAGCTGCTGCTGCGGGCTGTCACTGCGAGCTGCTTCCCTTTTTTTTTGTCAGAATGTCCAGCCAGACATGGCTGCTGCTGCCACCCGGTGTTGCTGCTGCTGCTCGGCTTGGCTGCTGGAGCTGGTAAATGCCGCAGATCACCCGGTGAGGTGGTGGGGACTGCGTGGTGATGTTGCTGCTGAAAACGGCTACAACGAGTCCCAGGATGCGGCGGCGGCGGTGACTCTCACTGCTGCTGCCGGTGCTGCGTCTCTGCGGCGCAGCTCAGCGAGAGAGGTCTCGCTGCTCTGATACCATGAGAATATGTGTAGAAGCTTCCTAGCGACACAGCCGCTGACTGGGCATCAATGCCTGGTCAGACGGTGACGACAGTCACAACTGGTACACACAACGGCAAGGGTCTGGCTAGGAGACACAAGGCAAATTGTCAGAATGATTGAATAGCATTTGCAGAGAATTGAAAAATGACAACGTGTGGAAAAGCCTAGGCAATGCCTAGGAATAACAGGGCAACGCCTGGGAATGCCTTGACAATGCCTGGAAATGTCATGAAATGCCTAGGCAATGCTTGGAAATGCCTGGAAATTCTTTGCAATGCTTGGGAAATGCCCAGAAACGCCTTGCAACGCTTGTGTAATGTCTTGTAATTCCTGGCAATGCATGGTAATGCCTGCCGATGCCTGGGCAATGCCCGGCAATGCATGGAAATGCCGTGACAATGTCACGGCAATGACAATGTCATTACCAGACATGCCTAGGCAATGTCTGGTAATGCTATGTCTAGAAATGCCTAGCAATATCCTGTAATGCCTAGCAAGTCTTCGCAATGCATGGGCAATTCCTGGCAATGCCTGGCAGTGCTTGGGTAATGCCTAGAAATGCCAGGCAAGCCTAGAAATTCTTGGGAAATACCTAGTAAAGCTTTCCAATGTCTACGCAATGCCGGGTAGTGCCTGATAATGCCGGGCAAAGCCCGGGCAAGGCCTGGGAATGCCGGATAATGCTTGGAAGTGCCTGGAAACATCAGGGCAATGCCTGGCAATGCTTGTAAAATGCATTGCACTACTTGGAATTGCTTAGGCAATGCTGGGCAATGCATGAGCAATGTTTGGTGATGCTGTGAAATACTTGGCAATGCTTGTGCAATGCGTGAAACTGCCTGGCCAGAACACACAAGTTCTGGCAATGCCTGGCAACTAGCCAATGCGTGGAAATTTCATGGTTATGCCTGACAATGACTGGCAATAACTAGCAATGCCTTTGCAATGCCTGGAAATGCCTGGGAAATGCTTGCCAATGCCTGGAAATGCCAGGCAATGCCTTGTATACCTGGGCAATGCCTTGCAATGCTTGGCAATGTCCGATCAATGCCTCGAAATGCTTGGCAGTGCCCGGACTAAACGTGACAATACCGTGAAATTCTTGAAAAGACTAGGCAATGCTTGGGAGTGTCTGGGCAATGCCCGACAATGTCACAGAATGCCTCAGCAATGCCTAGAAATGCTTGGAAATGTTAGACAATGCCTAGGCAATGCCTCACAATGCCTCGCAATGCGTGGGCAATGCCTGATATTCTTGGCATTTCGTAACAGTGCCTACCAATTCCTGGGCAATTCCTAGCAATGCATGGCAATGCCGATACAGTACTTGGGAATGCGTGCAAATGCCTAGGCAATGTCACGCAATTCCATGGACATATCTCGCAATGCCTGGGCCATGCCTTGGCAATGCCTTTCAAGTCTTAGGAAGCCCTGGCCAATGCTTGGCACTTCATGACAATCCCTGGCAATGCCTAGCAATGCTTTGCAACGCCTAGGCAATGCCATACTATGTTTGCTAATGCCTGGCCAAAGCTTCGCAATGCTTTACAATACTAGGGCACTGCCTAGCAATGCCTCGCAATGCTTGGGCAATGTCCGGCAATGTCTAGAGATGCTTGGGCAAAGCCTGGCAATGCATTGCAATGCATGGTAAATGCCTGGTAATGCTTTGCAATGCCTGGCAATGCCTGTCAATGTTTAATCATGCCTGGGCAATGCCTTGCAATGCTTTGGCAATGCCCGCCCATGCGTGCAAACGCTAGGCAGAGCCTCTGCGATGCCTGGAAATGCCTAACAATTCCTGACAAGGCCACGCAATGCCTGGGCAATGCCAGGCAATGCCTGGGCAATGCGTGGAAAGGCCTTTGCAATGCCTAGCAATACCTAGCAATAGCTAGCAATGCTTGTGCAATGCCTCATAATGCCTCGCAATGCATGGCAATGCTTGGGCAATGCCTGCCCATGCGTGCAAATGCCAGGCAGAGCCTCTGTGATGCCTGAAAATGCCTGGGCTATGCCTAGCAATGCCTCGCAATGTCTGGCAATGCTTGGCAATGAATGGTAATGCCTGAGTAGCGTTTGTCAATCCTTCGCAATGTCTAGGTAATGCCTGGCAATGCATGGCAGTGCTTGGGCAAGGCCTGAAAATTCTTGGCAATGCCTGGAATATGTCTAGAAATGGCTCACAATGCTTGGCAATGCTTCGGCAATGCCTCCGAATTCCTGGACAATGTGTGGCGGTGCGCGGGCAATGCTTGGCCACGCGTGGGCAATGCCTAGCAATGTCGCGCAGTTTGGTCAACGCCGGGCAATGCCTGGGCAATGCTTGGCAATGCCTGGGTAATGCCTTGCAATGCCTCAAATGCTTGGCAATGCCTTGGATTGCCTAGGCAATGCCAAGCAATGCTATCCAGGCATGGAGAATGCCCGACATGCCAGTCAATGCTTGGGCATTGCCTTGCAAAGCCTAGTATTGCTTGGCGATGCTTGGGCAATGCCTGGTGGTGCCCATCAATGACTGGTAATGGCTGAAAATTTTGTGGCAATGCTTTAAAATGCCCGGGCAATGCCTGGAAACACTTGAGCAATGCCTAGAAATGCATAAAATTCCTGGGTAATGCCTCGCATTCCCTGGAAGTACCTTGTCGATGCTTGGCAATACCTACCAATGCCTGGGCAATGGCCTTGATTGCCTTGCGATGCATGGGCAATGCCTGAAAATGCCTGGGCAATGCCTAGAGATGTCTGGAAATGTCTGACAATGACTCGAATGCCTCGCAATGCCTGGACAATGCTTGGCGATGCCGAGGAGATCCATGGAAATGCCTCAGAAACTCTTGGCAATGCCTAACAATGCCTGGGAAATGTCTGGCAACGCCTAGAAATGCCTGGGAATGCATGGCAATGCCTGGTAACACTTGGCAATGCGTGGGCAATGCCAGGCAATGCCTGTGTAATGCCGGATAATGTCTGGTAATGCCGGAACAGTGCTTGGCAATGCCTGGCAATGGCTAGGCAATGACAAGCGATGCATGGAAATGCCTGGGCAATGTCAGGCAATGCACGGCAATGATTGAATAACGCCTGGCAAGCCCTTTAAATGGGTGCTGGTTTTGTGCCTCAATCGATACGTGGAATGATAATCTATGAACTAGGGCACAACCAGGGTGCAACTAGGACGCAACTAGGGCAAAACTAGGGCGCAAGTAGGCCACAAGTACGGCCCAAATAGCACGTAGCTAGTGCCAAACTGAGGCGCAAGTGCGGTGCAACTAGGGCGTAGCTAGGGAGGAAGTAGGACAGAAATAGGGTGTAACTAGGATGCAACTAGGGTGCAACTAGGGCACAACCAAGACGCAACAAGGGTGCAACTAGTGTGCAAGTAGGGCGCAACTAGGGCGGAACTAGAGTGTAACTAGGGCGCAACTAGGGCGCAAGTAGGACGCAACTAGGGTATTATTAGGGCAAAAATAGGATGGAAGTAGGGTGCAAGTTGGGCAGAACTAGGGCGTAATTAGGGAGCAACTAGGGTGTAACTAGGGCGCAAGTAGGGTGCAACTAGGAGGAAACTATGGTGCACCTAGGGCGCAACTAGGGGGCAACTAGGGTGCAAGTAGGACGCAACTAGGGCGCAAATAGGGCGTAACCAGGGTACAACTAGGGTGCAACTAGGACATAGCTAGAACCGAACCAAGGCGTAACCAGGGTGTAACTTGGGCGCAACTTCGTCTAAGTAGGACGTAACTAGGACACAACTAGGGCGCAACTAGGACAAAACTAGGTCGCAACTAGGACGCAAGTAGGGCGCAACTAGGGAAAAACCAGGACGCAACTAGGGCGTAGCTAGTGCCCAACTGAGGCGTAACTAGGGCGGAACTAGGGCGTAAGTAGGGCGCAACTAGGGTGCAACTATAGCACAACTAGGGCGCAACTAGGGTGCAACAAAGGTGCATCTAGGGCGCAACCAGAGTGCAACTAGGGCGCAAGTAGGGCGCAACTAGGACGTAACTATGGTGCAACTAGGGTGCAACCAGGACGCAACTAGGGCACAACTATAGCACAACTAGGGCGCAACTAGGGTGCAACAAAGGCGCATCTAGGGCGCAACCAGAGTGCAACTAGGGCGCAACTAGGGCGCAACTAGGGCGCAAATAGGACGCAACTAGTGTCCAATTGAAGCGCAACTAGGGCACAACTAGGACGCAAGTAGGGTGCAAGTATGTCGTAACTAGGGCGCAACAAGGGTGCAACAAGAGCGCAAGTGGGGTGCAAATAGGATGCAATAAGAGTGCAATTAGGACGCAACAAGGGCGCAATTAGGGCGCAACTAGGTTGCAAGTAGGATGCAACTTGGGTGCAAGTGAGCGCAAGTACAACACAACTAGGGCGTAGCTACTGCCCAAGTGAGGCGCAAGTAGGGCGCCCCTAGGGCGCAGCTAGGACGGAAGTAGGACGGAAGTAGAGCGTACGTAGGGTGCAACTAGGGTGCAACTAGGCGCAACTAGGGTGCAACTAGGGCGCAAGTAGGGTGTAACTATGGAAAAACTTCGACGTAGTTAGTGCCCAACTGAGGCACAACCAGGGTGCAACTAGGACGCAACTAGGGTGCAAGTAGGACGCAATTAGGACGCAACTAGGACGCAACTAGGGCGCAATTAGGGCGCAACTAGGATGCAATGAGGGCGTAACTAAGGTGCAACTAGGGCGCAACTAGGGTGTAGCTAGTGCCCAACTGAGGCGCATCTAGGACGCAACTACGGTGCAAGTAGGATGTAAGTAGGGCGCAACTAGGGTACAACTAAGGGGCAACTATGGCGCAACTAGGACGCAAGTAGGGCACAACTAGGAGGCAAGTAGGACACAACTGGGATGCAACTTGGACGCAACAAAGGCGAAACTAGGGCGCAACAAGGGCACAACTAGGGCGCAACTAGGGCGCAACTAGTGCCCAACTGAGGCGCGGCTAGGAAAAAATTAGGGTGCAACTAGGACGCAACTAGGGCGCAACTAGGGCACAAGTAGGGTGCAAGTATGGTGCAACTAGGGTGAAACTAGGGTGCAATAAGGACGCAAGTAAGGCACAAATAGGGTACAACTAGAGCGCATATAGGGTACAACTAGAGCGCAACTAGGGCGCAACAAGGGCGCAACTAGGCCACAACTAGGACGCAAGTAGGGTACAACTAGGACGGAACTAGCACGCAAGTATGGCACAAGTGAGCACAAGTACGGTACAAATAGGACGTAGCTACTACGCAAGTAGGGCGCAACTAGGGCGAAGCAAGGACGGAAGTAGGATGGAAGTAGGACGTAAGTAGGGCGCAACTAGGGCATAACTAGAGCGTAACTAGGGTGAAACTATGACGTAAGTAGGGCATAACTAGGACAAAATGGGGTGTAGCTAGTGCCCAACTGAGGCACAACTAGGGTGCAACTAAGACGCAACTAGGGCGCAAGTAGGGCGTAACTAGGGCGCAACTAGGACACAACTAGGGTGCAACTAGGGCGCAGCTAGGACGCAACTGGGATGTAGCTAGTGTCCAACGGAGGCGCATCTAGGACGCAACTAGGGCGCAACTATGGCGCAACTAGGACACAACTAGGGCGCAACTAGGACGCAACTGGGACGCAAATCTGGCACAACTAAGACGCAGCTAGGGCGCAACTAGTGCCCAACTGAGACGCAACTAGGACGCAATAAGGGCGTAACTAGGGCACAACTAGGACGCAATTAGGACACAAGTACGGCGCAACTAAGGTCAAACCAGGGTGCAACTAGGGTGCATGTTGGGCGCAATTAGGGTGCAACTAGGGCGTAGCTAGTACCCAACTGAGGCACAACAAGGGCGCAACTAGGGTCTAAATAAGGCGCAACTAGGATGCATCTAGGGCACAAGTAGGGCGCAACTATGTCGCAACTAGGCCGCAAGTTGGATGTAATTAGGACACAACTAGGGTGCAACTAGGGCGTAGCTAGTGCCCAATGGAGGCGCAACTAGGGCCTAACCAGGGCGCAAGTAGGGCGATGTAGGGGGTAACTAGGGCAGAACTAGGGCGTAACCAGGGCGCAAATAGGGCACAAATATGGTGCAACTATGGCACAGCTAGTGCCCAAGTAAGGCCCATCTATGGCGCAACTAGGGCACAAGTAGGGTGCAAGCAGGGCGCAACTAGGACGCAACTGGGGCGCAACAAGGGCGCAAGGAGAGCGCAAGTAGGACGCAACTAGAGCACAACTAAGAGGCAACTAGGGCGTAACTAGGGCGTAACTAGGGCGCAACTAGGGCACAAATAGGGGACAACTAGGGCACAACTAGGACGCAACTACGACGTAAGTAGGGCGCAAGAAAGGTCCAACTGGGGCGTAGCAATTGCCCAACTTAGGCGCACGTAGGGTGCAACTAGGGTGCAGCTAGGGCGGAAGTAGGACGGAAGTATGGCACAAGTATGGCGCAACTAGGGCGTAACTAGGGTGCAACTAGGGCGTAACTAGGGCGCAACTAGGGCACAACTAGGGCGAAACTAGGGTGCAACTAGGACACAAATAGTGCACAAGTAGGGCACAAGTAGGGTGCAAGTAGGGCGCAACTAGCGTACAACTAGGGTACGACTAGGGCGCAGCTAGTGTCCAACTGAGACACAACTAGGGCGCGACTAGGGTGCAACTTGGGCGCAAGTAGGGCACAACTAGGCCGCAACTAGGGCGCAACTAGGGCGCAACTAGGACGCAACTGGGGTGCAAGTAGGGAGCAAATTGGGCGTAACTAAGGCGTAACTAGGGCCCAACTAGGGCGCAAGTAGGGCACAACTAGGGTGCAACTAGGGCGCAAGTAGGGCGCAGGTAGGGCGTAACTAGGACGCAACAAGGGCGCAACTAGGGAACAACTAGGGCGCAACCAGGGCGCAAGTAGGACCCAGGTAGGACGCACATAGGACACAAGTAGGACCCAAGTAGGTCGCAACTAGGTCGCTACTGTGGCGCAACTAGGGCGCAACTAGGGTACAACTAGGACGCAAGTAGGACGTAACTATAGCACAACTAGGGCGCAACTAGGACGCAACTAGGGTGCAAGTAAAGGTCAACTAGGGTGCTACTAGGGTGCAACCAGGGTGCAACTAAGGCGCAACTAGGGCGTAGCTAGTGACTTAGTGAGGCGCAACTAGGGCACAACTAGGGCGTAACTAGGGTGCAAGTAGAGCAAAATTACGGCCTAACTAGGACACGGCTAGTGCCAAAATAAGGTGCAAGTAGGGTACAATGAGGGCGCAGCTAGGACGGAAGTAGCACGGAAGTAGGGCGCAAGTAGGGCGTAACTAGGGTACAACTAGGACGCAACTAGGGTACAACTAGGGCGCAACTAGGATGCAAGTAGGATGCAACTAGGAAAAAACTAGGGTGTAACTAGGACGCACCTAGGATGTATGTAGGACGTAACTAGGGCACATGTAGGGTGCACCTAGGGCATGACTAGGGCGCAACTAGGACGTAGCTAGTGCCCAACTGAATTTCAAGTAGGGCACAACTAGGGCGCAAGTAGGATGTAACTAGGGCACAACTATGGCGTAACTAGGACGTAGCTAGTGTCCAACAGATGCATAACTAAGGTGCAACTGGGGCACAACAAGGGCACAAGTTGGGTGTAACTGAGGTGCACTAGGGCACAACTAGGGTGCAAGTACGGCACAACGAGGGCGTGACTAAGGCGTAACTAAGGCGCAAGTGTGGCGCAACTAGGGCTCAACTAGGGCGCAACTAGGGCACAACAAAGGCGCAACTACGTTGAAACAAGGGCGCAACTAGGTCGCAACTAAGGCGCACTAGGGTGCAACTACGTCGTAAGTAGGACGCAACTAGGGGACAACTAGTGCCCAACAGAGGCGCATTTAGGGTGTAACTAGGGCGCCAGTACGGCACAAGTAGGGTACAACTAGGGCGCGACTAGGGCGCAACTAGGATGCTACTAGGGCGCAACTAGGGCGTAACTATAACGCAACTAGGGTGCAAGTAGGGCGCAACTAGGGCGCAACTAGGGTGCAACTAGGGCATAAGTAGGGCACAAGTAGGACGTACATATGGTCCAACTAGGGTGCAACTAGGGCGCAACTAGGGTGCAACTAGGCTGCAACTAGGATGCAACTAGGATGCAACTAGGGCGCAAGTAGGGAACATCTAGGCCGCAACTAGGGAGCAACTAGGGTGCAACTAAGGCGCGACTAGGGCGCAACTAGGGCGCAAATAAGGCGCAACTAGGTCTCAAGTAAGGCGTAACTAGGGTTTAACTAGGGTGCAACGAGGGTGCAACTAGGACGCAACTAGGACGTAACTAGGGTACAAGTAGGGCGCAAATAGGGCGCAACTAGGCTTCAAATAAGGTACAAGTATGACGCAACTAAGGTACAACTAGGGCGCAACTAGGGCGCAAGTAGGGCGAAAATAGGTCGCAACTAGGACATAACTATGGCGCAACAAGGGTGCAACTAGAGCACAACAAGGCCGTAACTAGAGCACAAGTAGGACGCAAGAATTGCGTAACTAGGGCACAACTATGGTGTAACTAGGGTACAAGTATGACACATGTACGGTCCAACTAGGGTGTAGCTAGTTCCCAACTGAGGCGCTAGTAGGACGCAACTAGGGTGATGCTAGGGCGGAAGTAGGATGGAAGTAGGGCTCAAGTAGGGTGCAACTAGGGTGCAACTAGGGCACAACTAGGGTGCAAGTAGAGTACAACTAGGATGAAACTAGGACGCAACTAGGGCACAGCTAGGGCGCAACTATGGTGCAACTATGGCATAACTAGGACGTACCGAGTGCCCAACTGAGGCATAACTAGGACACAACTAGTGCGCAAGTAGAACGCAACTAGGACGCAACCACAACTAGGACGTAACTATGGCACAAGTAGGGTGCAACTAGGGCACAACTAGGGCGTAACTAGGGTACAAGTATGGTGCAAGTAGGGCGCAATTAGGATGCAACAAAGGAGCAACTAGGTCACAACTATGGTGCAACTAGGATGCAACTAGGGCAGAACTAGTGTCCAACTGAGGCGCAACTAGGGCGCACCTAGGGTGTAGGTAGGGCACAAGTAGGGCGCAACTAGGGTGCAAGTAGGCCACAACTAGGGTGTAACAAGGGCACAAGTAGGACGTAACTATGGTGCAACTAGGACGCAACTAGGGCGCAAGTAGGACGCAAGTAGGACGTAACTAGGGTACAACTAGGGCGCAACTATGCCACAACTTGGGTACAACTATGATGCATGTAGGCCGCAACTAGGGTGCAACTAGGGCGTAACTAGGACGTAACTAGTGCTTATGTAGGAAACAAACAGGGTGCAACTAGGGTACAACTAGGGCGGAACTAGGAACGACTAGGGCACAACTAGGGTGCAACTAGGCGCAACTAGGGTACAAGTTGGGTGCAAGAATGGCGGAAGTAGGACGCAACTAGGATACAACTAGGGCACAAGTAGTGTACAACTAGGGCGCAACTAGGGCATACCTAGGATGCAACTAAGACGCAACTAGGACGTAGCTAGTGCCTAATTGAGGCGTAAGTATGGTGTAACTAGGATGCAACTAGGGCGCAACTAGGGTGCAAGTAGGGTGCAAGTACGGTCTAACTAGGACGGAACTAGTGCCTAATTGAGGTGCAAGTAGTATGCAACTAGGGTACAGCTAGGGCGGAAATAGGACGGAAGTAGGACGCACGTATGGCGCAACTAGAACGCGACTAGGACGCAACTAGGGCACAACTAGGGTGAAAATAGGATGAATCTAGGAAGAAACTAAGGTCCAAGTAGGGTGCAACTAGGGTGCAAGTAGGGCACAAGTAGGACGCAACTGGGGTGCAAGTAGGGTGCAACTAGGGTGCAACTATGGCGTCACTATTGTCCAACAAAGGTGCAACTAGAGCGCAACTAGGACGCAACTAGGGTGCAAGTAGAGCACTACTGAGGTGCAAGAGGACGCTACTAAGGCGCAACTATGGCGCAACTAGAACACAATTACGGCGCAACTAGGGTGTACCTAAGGCACAAATAGGGCGCAACTGGGGCACAAACAGGGTGCAACTTGCGCATAGCTAGTACCCAACTGAGGCGCAACTAGGACGCAACTAGGGCGCAACTAGGGTGCAAGTAGGGCGCAACTAGGACACAACTAGGGTGCAACTAGGACGCAACCAGGACGCAACTAGGACGCAATTAGGGCAAAGGAAGGGTGCAACCAGGAAGCAACTAGGGTGCAACTAGGAAGCAACTAAGGTGTGATTAGGGTGCAACTAAGGCACAACTAGGGCGTAACTTGTGCCCAACTGAGGTGCAACCGGGGTGGAACTAGGGTGCAAGTAGGGCACAAGTAGGGCGCTACTATGCTACAACTAGGGTGCAACTAGGGCATCACTAGGGCACAAGTAGGAAGCAATCAGGGCGCAACTAGTGCGCAACTACGATACAAGTAGGGTGGAACTAGGACGCAGCTAAGGAGCAACTAAGGCGCAAGTAGGGCGCAAGTATGGCGCAACTAGGGCGCAACTAGGGCGCAACTAGGGCACAACTAAGGTGCAACTAGGGCGCAACTAGTGCACAAGTAGGGCGCAACTAGGGAGCATCTAGGGTGCAACTAGGGAGCAAATAGGATGCAAGTAGGACACAACTAGGGCGTACCTAGGACAGACCTAGGGCGCAACTTGGGAGCAACTAGGATGCAAGTAGGGCGCAACTAAGGCGGAATGAGGGTGCAACTAGGGCGCAAGTAGGGTGCAAGTATTGCACAACTATGGTGTAACTAGGACACAAATAGGGTGCAACTACTGTGCAACAAGGGCACAACTAGGGCGCAATTAGGGCGTAGCTAGGGTGCAAGTAGGGTGCAACGAGGGTGCAACTAGGGCGCAACTAGGATACAACTAGGGTGCAAGATGGGCACAACTATGGCACAAGTAGGACGCAACTAGGGCGTAACTATGGCGCAACTAGGGTACAACTATGATGCATGTAGGCCACAACTAGGGTGCAACTAGGGCGCAACTAGAACGTAACTAGTGCTTAAGCAGGCGCAACTATGGTGCAACTAGGGTGCAACTAGGGTGCAACTAGGCACGACTAGGGCACAACTAGGGTGCAACTAGGCGCAACTAGGGTGCAAGTTGGGCGCAAGAACGGCGGAAGTAGGGTGCAACTAGGGCACAACTAGGGCAAAAGTAGTCTGAGACTAGGGCGCAATTAAGGCGTACCTAGGGTGCAACGAAGAAGCAAGTAGGACGTAGCTAGTGCCTAATTGAGGCGTGAGTATGGCGTAACTAGGACACAACTAGGACGCAACTAGGGTACAAGTAGGGTGTAAGTACGGCCCAGCTAGGACGCAACTAGTGCCTAATTGAGGAGCAAGTAGTACAAAACTAGGGTGCAGCTAGGGCGGAAGTAGGACGGAAGTAGGGCGCAAGTATGGTGCAACTAGAACGCAACTAGGGCACAACTAGGGCATAACTAGGATGCAAGTAGGACGTACCTAGGAAGAAACTAAGGTGCAAGTAGGGTGTAACTAGGGTGCAAGTAGGACGCAAGTAGGACGCAACTAGGGCGCAAGTAGGACGCAACTAGGGTACAACTATGGCGTCACTAGTGTCCAACTCAGGTGCAACTAGGGTGCAATTAGGGCGTAACTAGGGCGTAAGTAGGGTGCTACTGAGGTGCAAGTAGGAAGCTACTGAGGCGCAACTATGGCGCAACTAGAATGCAAGTACGGTTTAACTAGGGTACACCTAGGGCACAAGTAGGGCGCAACTAGGGCACAAAAAAGGTGGAACTAGGACATAGCTAGTGCCCAATTGAGGCGCAACTAGGACGCAACTGGCGTGCAACTAGGATGCAACTAGGACGCAACTGGGACAAAATCAGGGCAAAAGAATACTGAGGTGCAACCGTGGTGCAACTAGGGCGCAAGTAGGGCGCTACTATGCTGCAACTAGGGTACAACTAGGGCATAACTAGGGCGCAAATAGGAAGCAATCAGGGCACAACTAGTGCGCAACTAGGACGCAAGTAAGGTGGAACTAGGGTGCAGCTAATGAGCAATTAAGGCGCAAGTAGAGCGCAAGTATGGCATAACTAGGGTGCAACTACGGCGTAAGCAGGGCGCAACTAAGGTGTAACTAGGGTGCAACTAGGGCAGAAGCAGGGTACAACTAGGGAGCATCTAGGGCGCAACTAGGGCGCAAGTAGGGTGCAAGTAGGGCATAACTACGGCGCACCTAGGCTGGAACTAGGGCGCAACTCGGGAGCAACTAGGATGCAAGTAGGGCGCAACTAAGGCAGAATGAGGGCATAACTAGGGTGCAAGTAGGGTGCAAGTAGGGCACAACTATGGCACAACTAGGGCACAAATAGGGTGTAACTAGGATGCGACAAGGGCACAACTAGGGCGCACTATGGTGCAGCTAGGGCGCAAGTAGGGTGCAACGAGAGTGCAACTAGGGCGCAATCAGGACTCAACTAGGGTGCAACTTGGGCGCAACTATGGCGCAAGTAGGTCACAACTAGGGCGCAACTAGGACATAACTAGTGCTTAAGTAGGACGCAACTAGGGTGCAACTAGGGTGCAACAAGGACGCAACTAGGCACGACTAGGGCACAACTAGGGTGCAACTAGGCACAACTAGGGTGCAAGTTGTGCGCAAGAACGGCAGAAGTAGGGTGCAACTATGACACAACTAGGGAAAAAGTAGTGTGCAACTAGGACGCAACTAGGGCGTACCTAGGATGCAACTAAGACACAACTAGGACATAGTGCCTAATTGAGGCGTAAGTATGGGGCAATTAGGGGGCAACTAGGGCACAACTAGGGTGCAAGTAGGGTACAAGTGCGGCCCAACTAGTACGGAACTAGTGCCTAATTAAGGCACAAGTAGTATGCAACTCGGGTGCAGCTAGGGGGGAAATAGGACGAAAGTAGGGCGCAAGTATGGCGCAAGTAGAACGCAACTAGGGCGCAACTAGGACACAACTAGGGCGCAAGTAGGACGCATCTAGAAAGAAACTAAAGTGCAAGTAGGTTGCAACTAGAGTGCAAGTAGGGCGCAAGTAGGACGCGACTAGGGCCTAACTATGGCGTCACTAGTGTCCAACTGAGATGCAACTAGGACGCAACTAGGGCGGAACTAGGGCGCAAGTAGGTAGCTACTGAGGTGCAAGTAGGACGCTACTGAGGCGCAACTATGGTGCAACTAGAACGCAAGTACGGCGCAACTAGGGTACACCTAGGACACAAGTAGGGCGCAACTAGGGCACAAATAGGGAGCAACTAGGACATAGCTAGTGCCCAACTGAGGCGCAACTAGGGCGCAACTAGGGCGCAACTAGGGTGCAAGTAGGGTGCAACTAGGGCGCAAGAAGGGTACAACTAGGACGTAACTAGGACGCAACTAGGACACAATTAGGACAAAAAGAGGACGCAACCAGAGCGCAACTAGGAAGCAACTAAAGTGAAATTAGGATGCAAGTAAGGCACAACTAGGGTGCAACTTGTGCCCAACTGAGGTGCAACCGGGGTGCAACTAAGGTGCAAGTAGGGCGCAAGTAGGGTGCTACTATGCTGCAAACAGGGTGCAACTAGGGCGTAACAAGGACGCAACTAGGAGGCAATCAGGGTGCAACTAGTGCGCAACTAGGACACAAGTAGGGTGGAACTAGGACAAAGCTAAGGAGCAACTAAGGCGCAAGTAGGACGCAAGTATGGCGCAACTAGGGCGCAATTAAGGTGCAACTAGGACGCAACTAGGGCACAAGTAGGGTGCAACTAGGGAGCATCTAGGGCGCAACTAAGGCACAAGTAGGGTGCAAGTAGGGCACAACTAGGGTGCACCTAGGGCGGAACTAGGGTGCAACTCGGGAGCAACTACGATGCAAGTAGGGTGCAACTAAGGCGTAATGAGGGTGTAACTAGGGTACAAGTAGGGTGCAAGTAGGGCACAACTATGGCACTTGTAGGGCACAAATAGGGTGCAACTAGGGTGCAACAAGGGCACAACTAGGGCGCAACTAGAGCGTAGCTAGGGCGCAAGTAGGGTGCAACGAGGGTGCAACTAGGGCGCAACTAGGACACAACTAGGATGCAACTTGGGCGCAAGTAGGGCGCAACTAGGGTGGAACTAGCACACAACTAGAACACAACTAGGGTGCAACTAAGGTGCAAGTAGGGCGCAAGTAGGGCAAAACAAGGGCACATATAGGACACAACTACGATGCAACTAGGGCGCAACTAGGGCGCAACTAGGGCGCAAATAGGGTGTAACTAGGGCACTACTAGGGTGCAACTAGGAGACAACTGGGGCACAACTAGGGCATAGTTAGTGTCCAATTAAGGCGCAATTATGGCACAACTAGGGCGCAACTAGGTCACAAGTAGGGCACAAGTAGGACGCAACTAGGGCACAACTAGGGCGCAACAAGGGCGTAGCCAGTGTCCACCTGAGGCGTGACTAGGGCTGAACTATAGTGCAACTAGGGCGCAACTAGGGTACAACAAAGACGCAACTAGGGCACAACTAGTGGGCAAGTAGGACTTAACTAGGACGCAACTAGGGCGCAACTAGAGTGCAAATAGGGGGCATGTAGGGTGTAACTAGGGCACAACTAGGGCGTAACTAAGGCGCAACTTGGGCGCAACTAGGACGCAAGTAGGACACAACTAGGGCGTAACTAGGACATAACTAGGGTGCAACTAGAGTTCAACTAGGATGCAACGAAGGCGCAACTAAGGCGTAACTAGTTCCGTCCTAGTTGTGTCCTAGTTGCGCCCTAGTTGTGCCCTAGTTAGACCCTAGTTGCGTCCTACTTGCGTCCTAGTTGCACCCTAGTTACACCCTAGTTGCGCCCTAGTTGTGCCCTAGTTACGCCATAGTTGCGCCCTAATTGCGCCCTAGTTACCCATAGTTGTACCCTAGTTACGCCCTACTTATGTCCTACTTTCCCCCTAGTTGCGCCCTAGTTGCGTCTTACTTACTTCCCAGTTGTGCCCTAGTTGCGTCCTAGTTACGCCCTAGTTACGCTCTACCTGTGTCCTAGTTGTGTCCTATTTGTGCCTCACTTGAGCACTATTTGCACCCTAGTTGCACCCTAGTTGTGCCCTAGTTGCGCCCTAGTTTTGCCCTAGTTGTGCCATAGTTGCACCCTACTTGCGCTCTACTTGCGTCTAGTTTCACCCGTATTGCGCCTTAGTTGGACACTAGCTACACCCTAGTTGCACCCTAGTTGAATTCTAGCTTCACCCTACTTGCACCATAGTTGCACCCTAGTTGCGCCCTAGTTGTGTCCTAGTTATGCCCTAGTTGTGCCCGACTTGCGCCCTAGTTGCATCCTAGTTGTGCCCTAGTTGCGCCTCAATTGGGCACTATTTACGCCCTAGTTGTGACCTAGTTTTGCCCTATTTGCACTCTAGCTGTGCCCTACTTGTGCCCTACTTGCATCCTAGTTGTGCCCTAGTTGCGTCCTATTTTCGTCCTACTTGTGTCCTTCTTGTATCCTAGTTACGCCATTGTTGCATCCTAGTTGAGCCCTAGTTGCGCCCTAGTTGCGTCCCGCTTCCGTCCTATTTCCATCCTAGCTAGGCCCTAGTTGCGCCCTACTTGCGCCTCAGTTGGACACTAGCTATGCCCTAGTTGGGCCGTACTTGCAGCCCTACTTGCATCCTAGTTGCACCCTTGTTGCGCTCTAGTTGCATCCTATATGCACCTAGTTGCGCTCTAGTTACGTCCTAATTGCACCCTACGTGCGTCCTACTTGCGCCCTACTTGCATCATAGTTGCGCCCTAGTTGCGCCGTAGTTGTATCATAGTTCAGTCCTACTTGCGCCCTAGTTGCACCCTAGTTGCACCCTCGTTGCGCCCTAGTTGTGCCCTACTTGCACCCTACTTGTGCCAAAGTTGCACCCTAGTTCCGCCTCAGTTGGACACTAGCTACGCCCTAGTTGCGCCCTAGTTGCCCCCTACTTACACCCTAGTTGCGCCTTAATTGTACCCTCGTTGCGCCCTAGTTGCACCCTAGTTGCACTCTAGTTGCGCCTTAGTTGCGCCCTAGTTGCGCCCTAGTTGGGCCCTAGTTGCAGCCTAGTTGCACCCTAGTTGTGCCCTTATTGCACCCTAGTTGTGCCCTACTTGCGACCTACTTACGCCCTGGTTCCATCACAGTTGCGCCCTAGTTGCACCCTAGTAGTACCTTACTTGCGCCCTTCTTACACCCTACTTGATCCCATTTGTGCTCTAGTTGCGCCATATCTGCGTCCTAGTTGCACCCTTGTTGCATCCTAGTTGCACTCTAGTTGCGTCTTAGTTGTGACCTACTTGTGCCCTACTTGCATCCTAGTTGTATCCTAGTTGCGCCCTAGTTTCGCCCTACTTGCACCCTAGTTGCACCCTAGTTGCATCCTAGTTGCGCCCCAATTGCGCCCTACGTGCATCCTAGTTGCATCCTAGTTGTATCCTACTTGTGCCGTTCTTGCACCCTAGTTACGCCCTAGTTACGCATTAGTTTCGTCCTACTTGAGTCCTAGTTGCGCCCTTGTTGTGCCCTAGTTGTACCCTAGTTGTGCCCTAGTTAAGCCCTAGTTGCGCCCTAGTTAAGCCCTAGTTTATCCCTAGTTGCGTCCTACTTGCGCC
This sequence comes from Penium margaritaceum, assembly GCA_023375785.1. NCBI lineage: Eukaryota > Viridiplantae > Streptophyta > Zygnematophyceae > Desmidiales > Peniaceae > Penium > Penium margaritaceum. The sequence continues at coordinate 432,175 of SZWC01000167.1, read as the reverse complement.
CTATTTGCGCCCTAGTTACGTCGTAGTTGCGCCCTACTAGCGCCTCAGTTGAGCACTAGCTACGTCCTAGTTGCATCCTAGTTGCGCCCTAGTTACACCCTAGATGTGCCCTGGTTACGTCCCACTTGCATCATAGTTACACTTTAGTTGCTCCATGGTTGCGCCCTAGTTTTGCCATAGTTGCGTCCTAGTTGCACCCGAGTTGCGCCCAAGTTGCGTCCAAGTTAAGTCCTACTTACGCCCTAGTTGCGCCCTAGTTGCACCCGAGTTGGGCCCTAGTTGTACCCTAGTTGCGCCCTAGTTGCACCCTAGTTACGTCCTAGTTGCACCCTACTAGTGCCTAAGTTGGACACTAGCTACGCCCTAGTTGCCCCCCGGTTGCACTCTACTTGCACCCTAGTTGTGCCCTACTTGCGTCCTACTTGATCATAACTGCACTTTAGTTGCACCATAGTTACACCCTAGTTACGCCCTAGTTGCACCCTAGTTTCACCCTAGTTGCGCCCTATATGCGCCCTGTTTACACCCTAGTTGTGCCCTATTTGTGTCCTAGTTAAGCCCTACTTACGCCCTAGTTGCGCCCTAGTTGCGTCCTACTTGCGCCCTAGTTGCACCCTAGTTGCATCCTAGATCCACCCTAGTTGCGCCCTAGTTGCGTCCTAGTTGTACCCAAGTTACACCCTAGTTTTACCCTAGTTGCACCCTAGTTGCATCCTAGTTGCACCCTAGTTGCACCCTCTTTGCACCCTAGTTGCGCCCTAGTTACGCCCTTGTTGTGCCCTAATTGTACCCTAGTTGCACCCTAGTTGCGCCCTAGTTTTCCCTAGTTGCACCCTACTTGCGCCATAGTTACGCCCTATTTGCACCCTACTTGCGTCCTAGTTTCACCCTAGTTGCATCCTAGTTGCACCCTACTTGCGCCCTAGTTGTGCCCTAGTGGCGTCCTAGTTGCGCCCTAGTTGCGCTCTACTTGAGCCATACTTGAGACCTAGTTGCGACCTAGTTGCGCCATAGTTGCGTCCTAGATGTACCCTACTTGTGTCCTACTTACTCCCTAGTTGCGCCCTAATTGCGCCCTAGTTATGTCATACTTACGCCCTAGTTGCACCCTAGTTATGCCCTAGTTACGCCCTAGTTGTGTCATACTTACGCCCTAGTAGCGCCCTAGTTGCATCCTAGTTGCACCCTGATTGTGTCCTACCTGCGTCCTAGTTACGTCCTAGTTGCGCTTTAGTTGGACACTAGCTGCACCCTAGTTGCGCCCTAGTTGCGCCTTACTTGCGTCCTATTTATGCCCTAGTTGTGCCCTAGTTGCACCCTACTTTCACCCTTCTTGCGCCCTAGTTGTGTCCTAGTTGCGCCCTAGTTGCGCCTTAGTTGCACCTTAGTTGCACCCTCGTTGCGTCCTAGTTACGCCCTAGTTGTGCCTTAGTTGTACCCTAGTTGTGCCATAGTTGCACCCTAGTTGTGGCCTAGTTTCACCCTAGTTATTCCCTAGTTGCGCCCTAGTTGTGTCCTACTTGCGACCTACTTGCTCCCCTAGTTACGCCCTTGTTGCGTTATAGTTCCGCCCTAGTTGCACCCTAGTTGCGCCCTAGTTGCACCCTACTTGCACCCTACTTCCACACTAGTTACGCCCTACTTGCGCCCTTCTTGCACCCTACTTGTTTCCTAGTTGAGCCCTACTTGAACTCTAGTTACACCCTAGTTGCACCCTAGTTGCATCCTAATTGTGCCCTAGTTACGTCTTTGTTCCACCCACCTTGCACTGTACTTGTACCCCAGTTGTGTCCTAGTTGCACCTTAGTTTCGCCCTACTTGCACCCTAGTTGCACCCTAGTTGTACCCTAGTTGGGCCCTAGTTGTGCCCTATTTGTGCCCTAGTTGAGTCCTAGTTGCACCCTACTTGCGCCCTTCTTACACCCTTGTTCCCTAGTTACGTCGTAGTTGCGTCCTAGTTGCGCCCTACTTGTGCCCTAGTTGCGTCCTAGTTGCATCCTAGTTGTGCCCTAGTTGCACCCTAGTTGCACCCTAGTTGTGCCCTATTTGTGTCCTACTTGCGCCCTAGTTGCGCCCTAGTTACGCCCTAGTTGTGCCCTACTAGCGCCGCACTAGGGCACTAGCTATGCCCTAGTTACACCCTAGTTACGTCCTAGTTGCGCCCTAGTTGTGTCCTACATTTATGGTTAGTCACCCCCAATTCGTACACTCTACAAACTGTGTACATGATAAGTGCACACGCAAAGGAAGGTACAAAGAAGCTTCCTTGACATGACAACATAACTTCCTCTTAGTATCTATCCGGACAGGAACCTCGATGTGATATGTGTACGGACGGGAGGAAACTTCTTTGAAGTTGTGCCAGCGAATACTTCAGATATTTTGAAAAAGAGTCTCACAGATCTTTTACTGTACATAAACAAAAGCTATACGTTTGAACATAACACACAATTGGCTAGTTTTGTAAATTTGGTTTGGGACTATATATGTCCTAAAGAGAAACCTTTACCCAAGTTCGATCCGGCACAGAATACAGGCACATACAACGTGGAACTTTGAGTAGGCTGCCACTCGAGCGACAGCTTCACTGTCGCTCTCGTGCCAGTTCATGCCAATGTCAGCTTGACTGCGACTTGACAGAAAAGTCAAGAAAGAATTTTTGGGTGTTGTATTGTATGTACGATTTTATGCAATCGAAACGCAGACATCTTCTGTTTGAAGCAGTAATCCGTCAGTCCAAACAGCTAGATGGACGAGCATACAGGTACCGGAATTGTCGCGAGCGCATTTTGACTCGATTACGTCGTCCCTCCTTTGCCACCACCACATCGCAACATTTGGATTTCCACAAAGCCATCTATCCGAATCGATCAATGGTCTCTGCCCTTTTTGTCTAAGGTTCGCTTCGATCGATGCAATTAAGATCCGACGACCGTCGAGGAATCCTTCCCTCCCGCCCGAAAGTGAGAAGTGGTTTTTGTGCAGTTTATATGGGGGTATTGATTCAGCAACTACAAATGTTGAGAAATTATAGACATATCAGAGAAATAACAACTATCGTCGACATATGTGTGAATTTGTGCAAAGATCCAAACGAGCATAAAATTCACAACCCTATTCCCACCTCGTTCGAGGACGTCGCGGAATGTACAATTATGTACGTTTTGCAATGTCCACCCGATACACGCCCACGTAAACTCCCCCCATACACTTTCGACATTGGGGGGGGGGGGGTCGGCATCCGACAAATTGCGAGGGATCCCCTCCTCATAAGTGTAGAATGTATAAGGCCACTGTATTGGGCGTTGTATAGGGGGGAGTGATAAAGCATACACGAATGTATTATAACAATAGAAAATTCAGAGAAGTGACAACTGTTGTCGACATCAGTGTGAATTTGTGTATATTTTAAAACGCGCGCCAGATAAACTTCCCCATTCACGACCCTCACACATTTCTGATTGGGGGGTAGGGGTGTGATCGCACCTTGTTCGGGGACATCACGGAATGTACAATTATGTACGTTTTGCAATGTCCACCCGATACACGCCCACGTACTCTCCCCCCATACACTTTCGACATCGGGGGGGGAGGGGGGGGATCGGCATCCGACGAATTGCGAGGGACCTCCCCCCCCCCATAAGTGTAGAATGTATAGGGTCACTGTATTGGGCGGTGTATGTGGGGGATCTGATAAAGCATACAAAACTGCATTGGAACTATGGACATTTCGACAAAGCCACAACTGACGTCGACAAGTGTGTACTTGTGTATGGTTCAGAACGCGCACCAGATACATTGTCTCTCACACTACCCTCAAACACTTTAGGTTCCAGGGAGGGGGGGATCAGACCTTGTTTGAGGGCATTGCGGACTGTACATTTCTGTACGTTTTGCGATGTCCATCCGATACACGCCCACGTACAATCCACTCATACACTTTAGACA
>SZWC01000167.1:403235-417280 GCA_023375785.1 Penium margaritaceum | reverse complement strand
CCAGAGTTGTGCCAGAGTTGTGCCAGGGTTGTGCAAGATTTGTGCCAAGGTTGTGCTAGAGTTGTGCCAGATTTTTGCCAGAGTTGTGCCAGAATTGTGCCAGAGTTGTGCCAGAGTTGTACCAGACTTGTGCCAGAGTTGTGCCATAGTTTTTCCAGAGTTGTGCCAGAGTTGTTCTAGAGTTGTGCCAGAGTTGTGGCAGAGTTGTGCCAGACTTGTGCCAGATTTGTGCCAGAGTTGTGCCAGAGTTTTTCCAGAGTTGTACCAGAGTTGTGCCAGAGTTGTGCCAGAGTTGTGCCAGAGTTGTACCAGTGTTTGACCAGAGTTGTGCCGGAGTTGTGCCAGAGTTGTGCCAGAGTTGTGCCAAAGTGAGAACCAGTCTTCCCTCAATCGTACACTCCTCTAATAGTGCATACCATACATAACCATACACAAGAGACTTCTAAGAAACCTCCTTTAATGCATATAGTGGAACCTGGAAGGTAGTAAGAACCTTCAAAATCAGATGGTGCCATCACAGTTCTTCAGAAGGGCTTCTCACATGGACTATAATTTCTGGGAACTTTCCTTCTTGTCTACGTAGGATGCACATCAAAAGAAAGTACACTTTTTTAACACAACGTACAAGGGGTTCCGTTTTCTTGAGTTTTTTTACTATGATTTTTTCTACATTGTGACATCCAGTCACCATTAGATTTTAAAAAATGAGGAAGTGAGTAACTTCCTGAAGCTGTAAGAAGACCTACTTTTGGCTATTGGAAGACTGATTGGTCTCCAGATGATTTATCTCGAGAACAATAGGAGCCTGAAGACGAGGAGATGTCGTCGCGACAGTGGTCGACCTTTTCAGGAAACACACGTTTGCTTTTTGCTCCCCGTCCCCCCCCCCCCTCCCTCGCGATCCTACCGGGTGGACGTGAGAAGTGTATTTGGAAGTGCACAACTCTTTGTGTGGTTGGATGCCGCATATGTTCACTAGTTCTTTTCGGCAGAAGAACGTTCGACAAAATGTCCACTTCGCACTTCTGTACTTATCAGCCGACAATGAGTGCAAGAGCTATGCACTTCGGCATGCATCCCCCCTATGCACTTGACTGGTGGCGGGGGTTTGGGGGAGGAGGGACGAGGGGGATCCGGCTCTGAGTTCAACATGACATTCCCCACCCCCCCTCAAGGTGACTTGTGTATGTGGCGAGTAAATGTGGAACTGCACAACAATTACCACGTGAGTAAGCAGGTCGTTCACACAAGTGAACGAGTCAATGCACGTCCACGAATCATCGATGAGCTACGGTCGACGAGTGCACCTGCCAATGAAAATGAACCTTATGGAAATTCATATATTGAAACCTCATTTTTCGGCAGGCGCTGACCGTTGATTGAGGTTTACACACTTTCGATGTCACGTTTTATATGTTTTCATTCTATAAGTCTCACTCTGTCGATCGATCACTCCCTATGAGTTTATCTGACGGCCTCAATACGCCGAAGTCATCGACAATCCAAGCACCGAATCGACAAAGCATCGCTTGCATCCGTCCACAGATAGCGAAGAGGGCAAAACTTATGAAATCGATGGAGAGACTGGAGTGTGCAGGGGGGAGGGGGGTGGCGAATCATATAAAAACAGAGAAATCGCAACGACGATGGTGAGGAATTTCTCCCGTCGGATAGTTTGTCCGATGCGCTTGTGCCGGAAAACTACCAGACGGCAGTTAGCCTGCCGGTCGAGCGCCAGGTTAACTGTTTGACAAGCGGTTGTCAGGACATTCAGGAGTGTCCGAAGATGACTTCGATGCAGGAATTATCCCACATTGACACCTGGTACACATCTAGGTTCAGAAAGAAAAGACGCAAATAACCAGTAAAAAGTGCATGTTAACATACACGTCTTACATCTTCTTGTCAATTTCCTGTCATTTAGTCTGTAAAGAAAATATTTTGTCCATACAGCACATTTGGGTCCTAGTTGCGCTCCAGTTACGGTACAATTGTGCCCTAGTTGTGCCCCATTTATGGCCTAAAGTTTTTCATACACAGTCCATTCACTTAACCGTACACCTCCACTTACACTCCGCACATAAACTCCCTCCCCTTCCAGAGATTAACCATCAACAAACCTTAAGCACATCACTCACACCAGCATACAAAAGTACGTATGAATACACATAGTCCATACGCATATTTGTACACCTCCACTTACACTCCCCACATGCACTTTCCACACTCCTCCCCCTAAGCGATTAACCAGTAACCAACCTCAAGCACATCACTCATACCACCATACAAAAGTACACATTAGTTTACACATTCCATACACATAGTCATACACCTCCACTTACACTTCCCACATAAACTTTCCACCCCCTCCCCCAAGAGAGTAACCACCAACCAATCTCAAGCACATCACTCACACCACCATGCAAAAGTACACATTAGTTCACACATAGTCGTACACCTCCATTCACACTCTCCACATACACTTTCCACCCTCCCAATGGATTACCCACCAACCAACCTTAAGCAAATCAATCACACCAACGTACAAAAATACACATTAATACATACAATACATGCACATCGCCGTACACCTACACATACGCTCCCCACATACACTTTCCACCCTCCCCCCAAGAGATTAACCACCAACAAACCTCAAGCACATCACTCACACCAAGAGTAGTTTGCATGGAAGCTTCTTGTACACCTGACAGCATCATACACACTTCACCTAGTGCATAAATGTTCTTTGATTAACTCTACCCCAGAGTTGTGCCAGAGTTGTGCCAGATTTGTCCCAAAGTTGTGCCGGAGTTGTGCCAGAGTTGTGTCAGAGTTGTGTCAGAGTTGTGCCAGAGTTGTGCCAGAGTTGTGCCAACGTTCAGCCAACATTGTACCAGTGTTGTGCCATAGTTGTGCCAGATTTGTGCCATAGTCTGCCAAAGTTGTGCCATGGTTATGTCATATCTGTGCAAGAGTTGTGCCAGAGTTGTGCCAGAGTTGTGCCAGGGTTGTGCCAAAGTTGTACCAGAGTTGTGCCATAGTTGTGCAAGATTTCTGCCAGAGTTGTGCTAGAATTTTGCCAGGGTTGTGCCAGAGTTGGACCAGTTGTGTGCCAGAATTGTACCAGAGTTATGCCAGAGTTGTGCCATAGTTGTGCCAGAGGTGTACCAGAGTTGTACCATAGTTCAGCAAGAGTTGTGCCAGAGTTTTGCCAGAGTTGTGCCAGAGTTGTGCCAGAGTTGTGCCCGAGTTGTGCCAAAGTTGTGCCAGAGTTGTGCCAGAGTTGTGCAAGAGTTGTGCCAGAGTTGTGCCAGAGCTGTGCCAGAGTTGCGCCTGAGTTGTGCCAGAGTTGTGCCAGAGTTGTGCCAAAGATGTGCCAGAGTTGTGCCAGATTTGTGACAGAGTTGTGCCAGAGTTGTGCCAAAGTTGTGCCAGAGTTATGCCAGAGTTGTGCCTGAGTTGTGCCAGAGTTGTGCCAGAGTTGTGCCAAAGTTGTACAAGAGTTTTGCAAGGGTTGTGCCAGAGGTGTGCCAGAGTTGTGCCAGAGTTGTGCCAAAGTTGTGCCAGAGTTGTGCCAGAGTTGTGCCAGATTTATAGCAGAGTAGTGCCAGGGTTGTGCCAGGGTTGTGCCAGACTTGTGCCAGAGTTGTGCCAGAGCTGTGCCAGAGTTGTGCCAGAGTTGTGCTATAGTTGTGCCAGAGTTGTGCCATAGTTGTGCCAGAATTGTGCCAGATTTGTGCCAGAGTTCTGCCAAATTTCTGCCCGATTTGTGCCAGGGTTGTGCCGGAGTTTGCCAGAGTTATTTTTTCCATGGTTGTGCCTGTGTTGTGCCAGAGTTGAGCCAATATTTTTTCAAGAGTTGTGCCAGAGTTGTGCCGAAGTTGTGCAAGATTTGTGCCAAAGTTGTCCCAGGTTTGTGCCAGAGTTGTGCCACAAAAGTGCCAAAGTTGTGCCAGGGTTGTGCCAGGGTTGTGCCAGGGTTGTGCCAGAGTTGTGCCAGAGTAGTGCCAGAGTTGTGCCAGAATTGTGCCAGGGTTTTGCCAGGGTTGTGCCAGAGTTGCGCCAGAGTTGTGCCAGATTTGTGTCGGAGTTGTGCCAGAGTAGTGCTCGAGTTGTGCCAAACTTCTACCAGAGTTGTGCCAAATTTGTGCCAGGGTTGTGCCATAGTTGTGCAAGAGTTGTGCCAGAGTTGGGCCAGATTTGTGCCAGAGTTGTGCAAGAGTTGTGCCAGAGTTAAGCCAGAGTTGTGCCAGAATTGTGCCATGGTTTGGCAAAGCTGTGCAAGAATCATGCCAACAGTTGTGCAAGGGTTGTGCCAGAGTTGTTCCAGAGTTTTGCCACAGTTGTGCCAGAGTTTTGCCAGATTTGTGCCAGAGTTGTGCCAGAGTTGTACCAGGTTTGTGCCAAAGTTTTGCCTGAGTTGTGCCAGAGTTGCTCCAGAGTTGTGCCAGAGTTGCGCCAGAGTTGAACTAGAGTTGTGCCGGAGTTGTGCCAGAGTTTTGCCAGAGGTGTGCCAGAGTTGTGCCAGAGTTGTGCCAGAGTTGTGCCAGAGTTATGCCAGAGTTGTGCCAGAGTTGTACCAAAGTTGTGCCAGAGTTGTGCAAGAGTTGTGCCAGAGTTGTGCCAGAGTTATGCCAGAGTTGTGCCAGAGTTGTACCAAAGTTATGCCAGAGTTGTGCCAGAGTTGTGCCAAAGTCGTGCCAGAGTTGTGCCAGAGTTGTGCCAGAGCTGTGCCAGAGTTCTGCCAGAGTTGTGCCAGAGTTGTGCCAGAGTTGTGCCAGAATTGTGCCAGACTTGTGCCAGAGCTGTGCCAGAGTTGTGCCAGAGTTGTGCCAGAGTTGTGCCAGAGTTATGCCAGGGTTTTGCCTGAGTTGTGCTAGAGTTGTGCCAGAATTGTGCCAGAGTTGTGCCAATGTTGTAACAGAGTTGTGCCAGTGTTGTGCCAGAGTTGTTCAGAGTTGTGCCAGAGTAGTGCCATAAATGTGCCAGAGTTGTGCCGGAGAAGTGCCAGAGTTGTGCCAGAATTGTTCCAGAGGTGTACCAGAGTTGTGCAAAAGTTGTGCCAGAGTTGTGCCAGAGTTATACCAGAGTTGTGCCAGGGTTGTGCCAAAGTTGTGCCAGAGTTGTGCCAGAGCTGTGCCAGCGTTGTGCCAGAGTTGTGCCAGAGTTGTGCCAGAGTTGTGCCATAGTTTTGCCATGGTTGTGCCTGTCTTGTGCCAGAGTTGTGCTGAAGTTTTGCCAGAGTTGTACCAGAGTTGTGCCGAAGTTGTGCCAGAGTTGTGCCAAAGTTGTGCCAGAGTTGTGCCAGAGTTGTACCAGAGTTGTGCCAGAGTTGTGCCAGAGTTGCGCCAAAGTTGTGCCAGAGTTGTGCAAGAGTTGTGCCAGAGTTGTGCCAGAGTTATGCCAGAGTTGTACCGAAGTCGTGCGAGAGTTGTGCAAGAGTTGTGCCAGAGTTGTGCCAGAGTTATGCCAGAGTTGTACCGAAGTCGTGCGAGAGTTGTGCAAGAGTTGTGCCAGAGTTGTGCCAGAGTTATGCCAGAGTTGTACCGAAGTCGTGCGAGAGTTGTGCAAGAGTTGTGCCAGAGTTGTGCCAGAGTTATGCCAGAGTTGTACCGAAGTCGTGCGAGAGTTGTGCAAGAGTTGTGCCAGAGTTGTGCCAGAGTTATGCCAGAGTTGTACCGAAGTCGTGCGAGAGTTGTGCAAGAGTTGTGCCAGAGTTGTGCCAGAGTTATGCCAGAGTTGTACCGAAGTCGTGCGAGAGTTGTGCAAGAGTTGTGCCAGAGTTGTGCCAGAGTTATGCCAGAGTTGTACCGAAGTCGTGCGAGAGTTGTGCAAGAGTTGTGCCAGAGTTGTGCCAGAGTTATGCCAGAGTTGTACCGAAGTCGTGCGAGAGTTGTGCAAGAGTTGTGCCAGAGTTGTGCCAGAGTTATGCCAGAGTTGTACCGAAGTCGTGCGAGAGTTGTGCAAGAGTTGTGCCAGAGTTGTGCCAGAGTTATGCCAGAGTTGTACCGAAGTCGTGCGAGAGTTGTGCAAGAGTTGTGCCAGAGTTGTGCCAGAGTTATGCCAGAGTTGTACCGAAGTCGTGCGAGAGTTGTGCAAGAGTTGTGCCAGAGTTGTGCCAGAGTTATGCCAGAGTTGTACCGAAGTCGTGCGAGAGTTGTGCAAGAGTTGTGCCAGAGTTGTGCCAGAGTTATGCCAGAGTTGTACCGAAGTCGTGCGAGAGTTGTGCAAGAGTTGTGCCAGAGTTGTGCCAGAGTTATGCCAGAGTTGTACCGAAGTCGTGCGAGAGTTGTGCAAGAGTTGTGCCAGAGTTGTGCCAGAGTTATGCCAGAGTTGTACCGAAGTCGTGCGAGAGTTGTGCAAGAGTTGTGCCAGAGTTGTGCCAGAGTTATGCAAGATTTGTTCCAGAGTTGTGCCAGAGTTGTGCCAGAGTTGTGCCAGAGTTGTGCCAAAGCTTGCCAGAGTTGTGCCAGAGTTATGCCAGGGTTTTGCCTGATTTGTGCTAGAGTTGTGCCAGAATTGTGCTAGAGTTGTGCCAAAGTTGTAACAGAGTTGTGCCAGTGTTGTGCCAGTGTTGTGCCAGAATTGTTCAGAGTTGTGCCAGATTAGTGCCAGAGCTGTGCCAAATATGTGCCAGAGATTTGCCAGATATGTGACCGAGTTGTGTCATTTTTGCCTCATACTTATGCCACTGTTGTGCCAGAGCTGTGCCATACTTGTGCCAGAGTTGTGCCTGAATTGTGCCAGAGTTATGCCAAATTCGTGCCAGCGTTTTGCCAGTTGTGCTCAAGTTGTGCCGGAGTTGCGCCTAAGTTGTGCCAGAGATGAAACAGAGTTATGCCAGAGATGTGCCAGAGTTATGCCAGAGTTGTGCCAGATTTTTGCCATAGTTGTGCCAGACTTCTGCCATAGTTGTGCCAGAGGTGGGCTAGAGTTGTGCCACAGTTGTGCAAGAGTTGTGCCACAGTTGTGCCAGAGTTAAGCCAGAGTTGTGCCATAATTGTGCCATACTTTTGCAAGGTTGTGCAAGAATTTTTGCTAACTGTTGTGCCAGGGTTGTGCCAGATTTGTGCCAGAGTTGTGCCAGAGTTGTGTTGGAGTTGTGCCAGAGTAGTGCTAAAGTTGTGCCAAAGTTCTGCCAGAGTTGTGCCAGAGGTGTGCCAGAGTTGTGCCAGAGTAATTCCAGAGTTGTGCCATGGTTGTGCTCAAGTTGTGCCAGAGTTGTGCTAGAGTTGTGCCAGAGTTGTGCCAGAGTTGTGCCAGTGTTGTGCCAGAGTTGTTCAGAGTTGTGCCAGAGTAGTGCCATAAATGTGCCAGAGTTGTGCCGGAGATGTGCCAGAGTTTTGCCAGAGTTGTGCCAGATTTGTGCCCGAGTTGTGTCATTTTTGCGTCATACTTATGCCACTGTTGTGCCAGAGCTGTGCCATACTTGTGCCAGAGTTGTGCAATGATTGTGCCAGAGTTGTGCCAGGTTTGTGCCTGAGTTGTGCCAGATTTGTGCCAAATTTGTGCCAGCGTTTTGCCAGTTCTGCTCAAGTTGTGCTCAAGTTGTGCCGGAGTTGTGCCTAAGTTGTGCCAGAGATGTGCCAGAGTTATGCCATAGTTGTGCCTGAGTTGTGCCAGAGTTGTGCCAGAGTTTTGCCACAGTTGTGCCAGAGTTTCGCCAGAGTTGTGCTAGAGTTGTGCCAGAGTTGTGCCAATATTGTGTCAGAGTTGTGCCAGAGTTGTGCCAGAGTTGTGCCAGAGTTGTGCAAGAGTTTTGCCAGAGTTGTGCCAGAGTTGTGCCAGAATTGTGCCAGAGTTGTACCAGAGTTGTGCCAGAGATGTGCCAGAGTTGTGCCAGAGTTGTGCCAGCGTTGTTCCAGAGTTGTGCCAGAGTTGTGCCAGAGTCGTGCCAGAGTTGTTCCAGAGTTGTGCCAGAGTTGTGCCAGAGTCGTGCCAGAGTTGTTCCAGAGTTGTGCCAGAGTTGTGCCAGAGTCGTGCCAGAGTTGTTCCAGAGTTGTGCCAGAGTTGTGCCAGAGTTGTGCCAGAGTTGTGCCAGAGTTGTGCTAGAGTTGTGCCAGAGTTGTGCCAATATTGTGTCAGAGTTGTGCCAGAGTTGTGCCAGAGTTGTGCCAGAGTTGTGCAAGAGTTTTGCCAGAGTTGTGCCAGAGTTGTGCCAGGGTTGTGCCAGAGTTGTGCTAGAGTTGTGCCAGAGGTGTGCCACATTTGTGCCAGAGTTTTGCAATAGTTGTGCCAGATTTGTGCCAGAGTTGTGCTAGTGTTGTGCCAAGGTTGTGCCTAAGTTGTGCCAGAGTTGTGCCATGTTGTGCCAGATTTGTGCCAGAGTTGTGCCAGAGTTGTGCCAGAGTTGTGCCAGGGTTTTTCCAGAGTTGTTCCAGACTTGTACCTGAGTTGTGCCAGAGATGTGCCAGAGTTGTGCCTGTCCTGTGCCAGATTTGTGCCAGAGTTATGCCATAGTCTGCCAAACTTGTGCCAGAGTTGTGCCACAGTTGTGCCGGAGTTGTGCCATAGTTGTGCAAGACTTGTGCCACAGTTTCGCCAGAGTTGTTCCAGACTTGTGCCTGAGTTGTGCCTGGGTTGTGCCAGAGTTGTGCCAAATTGTGTCCTATTTTGGCAAAGTCGTGCCAGAGTTGTGCCAGAGTTGTACCACAGTTTTGCCAGAGTTGTGCCACAGCTGTGCCAAAGTTTTGCCATGGTTGTGCCAGAGTTGTGCCAGAGTTGTACCAGACTTGTGCCAAAGTTGTGCCGGAGTTGTGCCAGAGTTGTGCAAAAATTATGCTATAGTTTGGCAAAGTTGTGCCAGAGTTGTGCCAGAGTTGTGCCAGAGTTGTGTCAGAGTTGTGCCAGATTTGTGCCATAGTTTGCCAAAGTTGTGCCACGGTTGTGCCAGAGTTGTGCAAGAGTTGTGCCAGAGTTGTGCCAGATTTGTGCCAAAGTTGCGCCAGAGTTGTTCCAGAGTTGTGCCAGAGTTGTGCCATAGTTGTGCAAGAGTCGTGCAAGGGATGAGCCAGAGTTGTGCTATAGTTGTGCCAGAGTTGTGTCAGAGTTGTGCCAGAGTTGTGCCACAGTTGTGCCACAGTTGTGCCAGAGTTGTGCCACAGTTGTGCCAGAGTTGTGCCACAGTTGTGCCAGAGTTGTGCCACAGTTGTGCCAGAGTTGTGCCACAGTTGTGCCAGAGTTGTGCCACAGTTGTGCCAGAGTTGTGCCACAGTTGTGCCAGAGTTGTGCCACAGTTGTGCCAGAGTTGTGCCAGAGTTGTGCCAGATTTGTGCCAAAGTTGCGCCAGAGTTGTTCCAGAGTTGTGCCAGAGTTGTGCCATAGTTGTGCAAGAGTCGTGCAAGGGATGAGCCAGAGTTGTGCTATAGTTGTGCCAGAGTTTTTTCAGAGTTGTGCCAGAGTTGTGCCACAGTTGTGCCAGAGTTGTGCCACAGTTGTGCCAGAGTTGTGCCAGAGTTGTGCCACAGTTATGCCATAGTTTTGCCATGGTTGTACCAGAGATGTGCCAGCGTTGTTCCAGAGATCTCCAGAATTGTGTCAGAGTTGTGCCAGAGTTGTGCCAGAGTTGTGCCAGAGTTGTGCCAGAGTTGTGCCAGAGTTGTGTCTGAGGTGTGCCAAAATTGTGCTGTAGTTTGGAAAAGTTGTGCCAGATTTGTGCCATTGTTCAGGAATAGTTGTGCCAGAGTTGTGCCAGAGTTGTACAAGAGTTATGCCAGAATTGTGCCAGAGTTGTGTCATAGTTGTACCAGAGTTGTGCCAGAGTTGTGCCGGAGTTGTGCCAGAGTTGTGCCACAGTTGTGCCATAGTTGGGCAAGTGGTGTGCCAGACTTGTGCCAGAGTTGTGCGAGAGTTGTGTGAGAGTTGTGCCGGAGTTGTTCCAGAGTTGTACCAGAGCTGTGCTAGATATGTGCCAGAGTTTTGCCAGAGGTGTGCCAGATTTGTGCCGGATTTGTGCCCAAGTTGTGTCATTTTTGCGCCACAGTTGTGCCACAGTTGTTCCAGAGCTGTTTTATACTTGTGTCAGAGTTGTGCAATGATTGTGCCAGAGTTGTGCCTGAGTTGTGCCATAGGTATGTCAAATTTGTGCCAGCGTTTTGCCAGATTTGTGCTCAAGTTGTGCCCGAGTTGTGCCGGAGTTGTGCCAGAGTTGTGCCAGAGTTGTGCCAGAGTTGTGCCGAGGTTGTGCCAGAGTTGTGCCTGAGTTATGCCAGAGTTGTTCCAGAGTTTTACCATAGTTGTGCCAGATATGAACCAGAGTTTTGTCAGAGTTGTGCCAGATTTGTGCCGGATTTGTGCCCGAGTTGTGTCATTGATCAAAGTTTGTTCCATGTCCAGCGGCAGTCCATTTTGTTTGCATGTCAGGCCCGTCTGGGCTAAAATCACCAAACAAATAGATCTTGGTCATTCTCACAAGCCGCTAACTGAGGAATGTTTCCTTTGTATCACACATATTTGCAACACATCTCGTAGCTATTCAACATGTATAAGCTGATTATGGACGGTCTATTTGTATCACGGTTACATCCTTATTGCACCTAGTTGGCGCCCTTTTTGCATCCTTGATATGTGGTATGTGATATGTGATGTGTGTATTTTTTACACCCTAGATGAAACCTGATTGCCCCCTCATGTTGGCCTTGTTGCATCATGGTTGAGTCATATTTTGTCCTAATTAGAACCTAATCACATCTTGTTTGCGCCCTACTTGTGTCGCTGTTGCATCCTATTTGTGGTCTATTCATGTCTCAGTTGTGATCTAGTTGCTCCCATATTCTACCCTTGTCGGAAGCGGGTGCACAATAGTTACAATCTACTTGTAACCTAGTGCTGTCATTGTTTTTTCTAGTTATGTCCTATTTTAGCCCTCGTTGTGACCTAATCTTGGTTTGTTCTCCTCCAAGATGGTCCTAGTTTTTATCCTTGGCTTCACTTCATATTTGCTCTAGTTGTTCGCTAGGTATGCCCTTGTTGTGTCAAGTTTTCTCAGTAGTTGTGCCATTATGGCCCAAGTTATGACCCAAGCTATGACCCTATTGTAGCATATTTGTACCCTTGTTATGCCTTAGTTATGCCTTAGTTGGACACTAGTGCGGTAGCGGGGCCCGGCAAGTTCCCTTTATTTTCTTCACAACAGGCACCTCTCGCTGGTGATCGCAAGTTCGCAGGGAGGTTTCGCCGGTTCCACCGGCAGACCCCTCCTGCGAGCTCGCAATGACCGGCGAAGTTTGACTTCGCCCTCGAAGCTGAACTTCGGCCTCCAAAAAATACACTCATCCGTGAGTGTACTTGTTGGGGGTGATTAACCATACCTCAAGAGGATAGTTGTTCCCTAGCCACATTATCCAAATGCATCAAGTTTCCTAGGTCACCACAAGTCATCATGGCAGTAGGTTCACCAATCAATTTTAATGGGAACTCATGACACTTTATGCCAGTCACTTTACGCCAGTAACCTTGACACTTTATGCCAGTCACTTTATGCCAGTAACATTGTTTCATCCACAAACTTATGGAAACCGAGCAAACCAACCAATTTCTTGAAAATGGATGCACATGATATGAAAATCGTGTGGCACAAATTTGGCAGTTAAAGCACTAACTATCAAGCTTGCAAGTCATAGACATTTAGAACAATCAATCAAGTGCAATTGAATGTATCTAAATTATCGATGAATTTGGACTCGCTACAGGTTCAAAGGAACATAATAGCCATCAAAATCTAGCATCGATGCTTTAAATATGTTTGGGAGGAAATGGAATAGATGCTGGCAAACTCATAGTTAGCAATTGAACAAGCGGCATCTCTCCCCGCCTGGATGTTTACTTCGATGCCCAATATTGTAACCTAATCTACAGATCGAGCCTCATCTTTGTACATAGTAATGAACCGAAATCAAACTACAGTGGCTAGGGCTGTTTGATATCGAGAAGATGTGAACACCGGTTGTTGCATAACTCTAATTCACTAATAGCATGGCTATCTGCCTGGTATTCCATGTCAACAAACGCAATGACTACTGCGACCCCAACAATGACTTCCCTAACCGAGAATTTTCCCCTTCAACATTTGTTGAAGTAGATGAGGTATAAGGTGTTGCTGGCGCCACGTGGCTTGAGTAGGGCTCCCTAGCCTGTGGGGAGTTAGACGGGATGGATTGAGGGTCGAAGACCCTCAAGCACAGCGGTTTTGGCCTAGTCGGTTGTAGCGGCTACATCTCCAGCTCCTGCTCTAGGTCGCCGTCGAAGTTTGCATAATGGCCAGCTCCGTCCGCATGAGGGGTTTTCCCCCGCGCTGGACTGAGGGGCAATCTTCATCAACGACCCCGCATAGGGAGACTTGATTGTTTCGAGTCTCCGAAGTTCCCTTTCCGTTTGCAACCTCACCCCTTGTTCAGGAACCCGGACAAGGGGTTTTTACCTCGAAGTCGTCAGTTCGCACAAGGTTTTCCGAGTTTTCTGTCGAATTCGCGCTACTTCACGACTTCCCGATTATTTATGCAATGGCACAAAATCATCGCGTGCTGGACGATTTCGCGCCAGCACCTCTGCCGCTCACTTGCCCCCTCTCTTGCTCACCCTCCTCCTCTCTTTTGTCTCGCTTCCAACAGCGAGGAGGGGAGGGTGATAGTGATGGTGCAGGACCACCAGCCTCGCTCGCGAGGCCAGGTGGCCCCTCGGCCACCGATCAAGTTACCAGCTCTACCGGTGGCTGGGGCTGGCCAGAGGGTGGCCGGCTGGTCATCTGACCAACTGCTGGCCACCTGACCAGCCGCTGGCCACCCAGCCGGCCGGCTACCGGCTGGCCGGCGGCCAGCGCGTGGCTGGCCACCAGACAGCCCTCGCAATGGCGAGGGCTGGTCGGCGGCCAGCCTCTGCTTGAAGCAAGTGCGTGGAGGGCCGAACCGGCCCTCCCGCTACATCGGCCAAGGATTCCATCCAATGAGCTACATTGGTTTCAGAGCGTCGGAATTTAAGTCCGCCGTGCTGATGCCGAGGGCGGCTCACTCCTAGCGAGGCGGGTTGTAGCGCGCCACTAGTGCCACGTGGCTGGAACGGAGGGCGCTGCTGGTGCCGCGTGGTTCGAGCGGGGGTCCATGGCATGTGGGCGGTTGTACGGAATGGATAGAGGGTCGGAGACCCTCAATCACCACGGTTTTGGCCTATTCAGCGAAGACTTCCGTCCAATCCATTGCATGAGGATACAAGTGGCATTCTCGAGGATATCCTCGGGCATTGATAACACTGAAGAGGAACATATTATCTTGGTATATCATAGGGCTACATTGCAGTGTAGAAACCTTAGAAGCCTTACAGAAAACATGATAGATTGATTACATCATGGCTAATCTTGTCGTCGCTGACCATCATCCTATGATTCATTAGGACTTTGCGGTTGGAAGGTGGTGAAGTACCTCTTTGGCATGCACGAGTCCACAACATTTGGGACCAGAAAATTAAATTTTTATTTTCATGGCCCACCATGAGATGTTGTACATATTTTTGCTATGACACGATGCGAGATCTTGGGCTACAACCCTAGCTCTCTGTGGTTCGATTTTGAAGTTGTTACCATCCTCGGACGAATATTGGAACATGACAATTTCTTTAACGTAGATTTTAAATATTTTTCTGACTATAAAGGACTGATAATTTTCGCGTGTGAACCTTTAGCACTTTCGCCCGCTTTACAAAAAGCGGGGCAAAGAGTGAATCAATAGGAGTTTCCAGAACATTTCAGTAAGTGAACTAATCATTTCTATAAATAAAAATAAATTCATAATTTCAGAATGTCTTTTTAAACATATTGATTTGGCGAATCTGTTGTTCAAAATCATGAATTGAAGGGCCAGGTATAGCTTCTTGCTAGTCTAGTTCTGAGTTATAGCCCTTTCTTTGTGGCTTTGTCAGTCAGCCGCGCGTCAACAAGCACCAGCTCACCACGACTCGACAGCGCGAGCAGCAACGGAGCCACTGGCTTCCGATGGGCTTCAGCGGAAGCGGCGCCGTGTTACGCGGGCTGGGAGGGGAGGGGGGAGGGGGGT